>CAJHNH020002218.1:0-118892 GCA_905116865.2 Candidula unifasciata | reverse complement strand
TACCCACATCAGACTGTTTTAAATATATGCCTACCCACATCAGAGACTGTTTTAAATATATGCCTACCCACATCAGTGTGGTTATAAATATATGCCTACCCACATCAGTGTGGTTATAAATATATGCCTACCCACATCAGTGTGGTTATAAATGCATTAACTACCTACGTTAGAGTGGTTATAAATGTCTTAACTAACCACGTTAGAGTGGTTATGAATGTTTTAAGTACCCACAATAGAGTTTATATAAATGTCTTAACTAACCACGTTAGAGTGGTTATGAATGTTTTAAGTACCCACAATAGAGTGGTTATAAATGTTTTAACTACCCACAATAGAGTTTATATAAATGTCTTAACTACCTACAGTAGAGTGGTTATAAATGTCTTAACTATCACAGTAGATTGGTTATAAATATTTTAACTACCCACGTTAGAGTGGTTATAAATGTTTTAACTACTCACGTTAGAGTGGTTATAAATGTTTTAACTACTCACGTTAGAGTGGTTATAAATGTTTTAACTACCCACGTTAGAGTGGTTATAAATGTCTTAACTACCAACAATAGAGTGGTTATAAATGCCATAACTACCCATGTCAGAGTGGTTATAAATGCCATAACTATCCATGTCAGAGTGGTTATAAACGTCTTAACCACCCATAAAAGAGTGGTTATAAATGTTTTAACTACGCACAATAGAGTGGTTATAATGTTTTAACTACCAACAATAGAGTGGTTATAAATGCCATAACTACCCATGTCAGAGTGGTTATAAATGTTTTAACTACCCACAATAGAGTATGTATAAATGTCTTAACTACTCACAGTAGAGTGGTTATAAATATTTTAACTACCCACGTTAGAGTGGTTATTAATGTTTTAACTATCCACGTTAGAGTGGTTATAAATGTTTTAACTATCCACGTTAGAGTGGTTATAAATGTTTTAACTACCCACGTTAGAGTGGTTATAAATGACTTAACTACCCACGTTAGAGTGGTTATAAATGACTTAACTACCCACAATAGAGTGGTTATAACTGCATTAGCTACCCATGGCAGAGTGGTTATAAATGACTTAACTACCCATGTGGATTCTTGTTGACATACTCACTGCTGCTATGGATCAGTGAACTGGTTTAATGTGGCTATGGTAGCTGGGTTCGGTGCACTGGTTTAATGTGGCTGTGGTAGCTAGGTTAGGTGCACTGGTTTAATGTGGCTATGGTAGCTAGGTTAGGTGCACTGGTTTAACACGGCTGTGGAGATGAAAATCAGTGCATAGTTTAGAGATGGCTTTGATCATGAGAGCCGCCATAGTGTAGCGGCTAGATTCTCGTCTGCGGCTGCCAAGGTCCGGGGTTTGAATTCAAAGGAAGCCGAACTGTTTAAAAAAAATGTCGTTAGCTTCTAGGTTAGTCTATACTTAAATAGGTACAGTCCTGGTAAGTAAAAGCGGCCGGCGTGATGCTGACCACATCACCCAGTGAGTGCCGATTGATCTCTAACAACTAGATCTAGCAGTATATGCTGACACAGGCACGAAGGCTTGCAAGAGGGTGATCGCACCTACAACAACACGGGCTGGGTCGAGATCCCAGTGTACCTACAACAGCACAGGCTGGGTCCAGACCCCAGTGTACCTACAACAGCACAGGCTGGGTCCAGACCCCAGTGTACCTACAACACCACAGGCTGGGTCGAGACCCCAGTGTACCTACAACACCACAGGCTGGGTCGAGACCCCAGTGTACCTACAACACCACAGGCTGGGTCGAGACCCCAGTGTACCTACAACACCATAGGCTGGGTCGAGACCCCAGTGTACCTATAACAGCACAGGCTGGGTCGAGACCCCAGTGTACCTACAACACCACAGGTTGGGTCGAGACCCCAGTGTACCTACAACACCACAGGCTGGGTCGAGATCCCAGTGTACCTACAACACCACAGGCTGGGTCGAGACCCCAGTGTACCTACAACACAGGCTGGGTCGAGACCCCAGTGTACCTACAACACCACAGGCTGGGTCGAGACCCCAGTGTACCTACAACACCACAGGCTGGGTCGAGACCTCAGTGTACCTACAACAATACAGGCTGGGTCGTGATCCCAGTGTACCCACAACACCACAGGCTGGGTCCAGACCCCAGTGTACATACAACACCACAGGCTGGGTCCGGACCCCAGTGTACCCACAACACCACAGGCTGGGTCCAGACACCAGTGTACCTACAACACCACAGGCTGGGTCCAGACCCCAGTGTACCTACAACAACACAGGCTGGGTCGAGACCCCAGTGTACCTACAACACCATAGGCTGGGTCGAGGTGTGGAGACACAAGGATGACTCACTGTTCAGTCACCAGAGAACACGTTCAGCGCCACCTGATGGATCCCGCTGTCACACACGCCTGCGCCATGTTACACTGTTGACGTTTTAAGGTGCTCTTGTCAGTCAAACCATCGGGTAGCACAAGTAATTACTCACATAATTTATTGGTTGACGCAAGACACCTTTCCCCACTCCAGGATCGCAGCAGGAAACTTTGTCACCGAGTGACTCAAAGAGCCGCTACTCGGATGCGAATCTAACAGTATCAGATTTCATAAACTTCTTTTAGTGAGAGCTCAGGTCGGCCAGGAGACACAGAACAAACATCTGTCTGTTGTGTATGTCGGGTCTTCTTTCCTTTACGGTATGTCTCCGTGTACTGTCTGTAGTTCTTGGCCGTGCTGATGTTGGCTGCAACTGGTCGCAGATACAGTTTCTCTACAGATTGTTGATTCTGTCTTACAACATGAATGTTGACGTGGTCACTGCTTAGGGTCTAGTTTGTTTTCTCACATTTAACGCAAAATGAGATAACAAGTCAACCATCTGTATTTGCCGTATTATCTTCCTGCGACATCTCAGTAGATTATCTCCCCATATTCCAGTAGATTATCTCCCCATATTCCAGTAGATTATCTCCCCATATTCCAGTAGAGTGTCTCCCCATATTCCAGTAGAGTGTCTCCCCATATTCCAGTAGATTATCTCCCCATATTCCAGTAGATTATCTCCCCATATTCCAGTAGATTGTCTCCCCATATTCCAGTAGAGTGTCTCCCCATATTCCAGTAGATTGTCTCCCCGTGGCCCTGCACTGAAATACACAAGACAAATGAAATATACATCATTCCAAAACTAAGACACTCAAAGAAATAAATATATGCGAGATAGGGATAAACATTGTGACAACGTGGAGTAACGGTAGCTTCACGAGAGGGAGGTGTGTCGTGAGTGATTGAGAGCTTAACGAGAGGGAGGTTTGTCGTGAGTGATTAAGGGCTTAACGAGAGGAGGTTTGTCGGGAATGATTGAGAGCTTAACGAGAGGGAGGTTTGCCGTGAGTGATTGAGAGTTTAACGAGAGGGAGGTTTGCCGTGAGTGACTGAGATCTTAACATGAGGGAGGTTTGTCATGAATGATTGAGAGCTTAACCAGAGGGAGGTTTGCCGTGAGTGACTGAGATCTTAACGAGAGGGAGGTTTGTCGTGAATGATTGAGAGCTTAACGAGAGGGATGCTTGTCTTGAGTGATCTAGAGCTTCACGAGAGGGAGGTTTGTTGTGAATGATTGAGAGCTTCACGAGAGGGAGGTTTGTCTTGAGTGATAGAGAGCTTTACGAGAGGGAGGTTTGTCTTGAGTGATAGAGAGCTTTACGAGAGGGAGGTTTGTCTTGAGTGATAGAGAGCTTCACGAGAGGGAGGTTTGTTGTGAGTGATAGAGAGCTTCACGAGAGGGAGGTTTGTTGTGAGTGATAGAGAGCTTCACGAGAGGGAGGTTTGTCCTGAGTGATAGAGAGCTTCACGAGAGGGAGGTTTGTCCTGAGTGATAGAGAGTTTAACGATGAAGGGGGGAGGGGTAGCAAGCTTAAAAAGAGAGCTGTTTACTGTGAGACGGTGGGTAATTGGGAGCTTTCTAAGAGGGGGGCTTGGCGTGAGTTAGTGGGAGCTTAACTTATGAGCAGCTTGCAGTGAGAGCTTGAGGATCATTGCTCCACTAAAGGATACCGAACAGAAGACAAAGAATGGATCAGGGTACTGTATTAATTGTTTGTGAATTCATGTAAAGATTAAGCCAATCAAGGGGTCACCTGATATGGGTGGAGCCCTTTCTTGACGTCAGAATCACACACAGAGGTCACATCGTTATATCTAACCTAGCCTTGCGCAGTTTACCGCTAGTCTCACGGTATTTACCGCTAGTCTCACGGTATTTACCTCAAGTCTCATCGTATTTACCGCTAGTCTCACGGTATTTACCGCTAGTCTCACGGTATTTACCGCTAGTCTCACGGTATTTACCGCTAGTCTCAAGGTATTTACCGCTAGTCTCACGGTATTTACCGCTAGTCTCACGGTATTTACCGCTAGTCTCACGGTATTTACCTCAAGTCTCATCGTATTTACCGCTAGTCTCACGGTATTTACCGCTAGTCTCACGGTATTTACCGCTAGTCTCACGGTATTTACCTCAAGTCTCATCGTATTTACCGCTAGTCTCACGGTATTTGCCGCTCGTCTCACGGTATTTACCGCTAGTCTCTCGGTATTTACCGCTAGTCTCACGGTATTTACCGCTAGTCTCACGGTATTTACAGCTAGTCTCACGGTATTTGTCGATAGCCTCAGTATATAATATATACATATCTATGTATATAATATACAGTGCGACTAATTAAGGATTCTCGTCCGTCGGATTTGTTAGGCCGAAAAGTGGACATCAAGCAGCCTAGCTGTAAACCACAACTAACGTGCTAACAACCCATTTAAGAGGCAAAGAAGAAAAAGAAGAAGAAGAAGAAGATGATGATGATGATGATGATGATGACGATGACAAAAACAACAACAACACTAGAGGTATCACGGAAGATAACATTATGGGATACAAACACAGATATGTATAGACGACACACACTTGCTAATCATCATCATCATGAGGTGCCTTGGCGACTGACGTGAGCGATCTAGCCTCTCACCAATTTACCATCTTCAACAGCTTGTCTCCGTTCGTGTGTTGACCGTGCCATGAGAACAGGCTGTCAAGAATCTTCTCTCGTCAACTTCCCCTGTCTCTGTTCCCACACATCAGCTTTCTGGTGGTCACAACCTGTTTCAGTGTCCTTCTTCTCATATGACCAAAACACGATGACTGTCTCTTTCTCATGTTTGTGATAAGTTGTCTTTGAGCCCTCGCCCTAATCAAAGCATCTGGGTTGCTCGTTTTGGCTGTCCAAGGAATTCTAAGGATTCTTCTGTAAACACATCTCCGAAGCCTCAAGAAATTGTTTGGCTTGTTTTTTAATTGTTCAGGATTCACAGCTGAATGTTAAATATGGCTCTGTATAGCAGGCGAGGATATGTGTTTTCTACTTCCAATGACATAGATTTATGGCATTTGCCCATACAACACACATAATTTACCACATAAAAACACACATAAACCTGACCGCCGTCTGTGTGCATATGTTTTCTGTCAGCTAGGAAATATGACTGCATGTAAGGGTTACAGTTTATATATATCTCTCTCTCATCTCTTTCTCTCTCTTTTTTCTCTCTCCATCTCGCTCGCTCTCTCTTCTTCATCCCTCTTTCTGACTTTCTCAATCTCTCCCTCGTTTTATGTCTTTTCTTTACCTTCGCTTTTCCTCTCTTCTGTTCTCTTTTCGTAAGTCATTTTTGTCTTTGTTTAATCTCTCTCTCTCTCTCTCTCTCTCTCTCTCTCTCTCTCTCTCTCTCTCTCTCTCTCTCTCTCTTCCCTATTATTTCTCTTTTCTCGTCTCCCACTTCTCCGTCTATGTCTTCCCTCTTGTTTATCTTTTCTCTTTCTCCCTTTTCTCCATCTGTCCCTTTGTCTTGTGTTACCCTTTAACCCGGGGTTTGACTCCAGATGACCTCGCCCCCCACCAGCCCCACCCTACCGTACCCAGTTATGTAAGGCTGGGGCTGGATAATATCAGTGTCTGGTATACCACTTCATTTATATTTCGTTTCGCAACCTTTTTCCTATTGCTTTATTTCACGTTCCTTCCTGTTGTTCACGTGATTCCATCGGATGTGGGACAGTTGTCAATGTTTCTTCTTGTTCTTGTTGACAAGGGCTTCGGCGAAAAAGTTAGAATGTTTGTGTTCGTGTTTTTCTCAGCTAGTAAATGGCTCGTACTCTGGTATTTACCCAGTGAGTTGCCACGGTACTCTAGTCTGTACTGAGTCAGTTGACCTTGTACTCCAGTCTGTACTGAGTCAGATGACCTTGTACTCCAGTCTGTACTGAGTCAGTTGACCTTGTAATCCAGTCTGTACTTAGTCAGTTGACCTTGTACTCGAGTCTGTACTTAGTCAGTTGACCTTGTACTCGGGTCTGTACTTAGTCAGTTGACCTTTTTCTCCAGTCTATACTTAGTTGACCTTTTAATCCAGTCTGTACTTAGTTGACTTTGTACTCCACTTTGTACTTAGTCAGTTGACTTTCCATTTCAGTCTGTACTGAGTCAGTTGACTTTGTAATACAGCCAGTAATGAGCCAGTTCACCTTGTACTCCAGTCCGTACTTAGTCAGTTTACTTTGTTATCCAGTCTGTACTTAGTCAGTTGACCATGTATTCCAGTCTGTACTTAGTCAGTTGACTTTTTACTCCTGTCTGTACTTAGATGACCTTTTAATCCAGGCTGTACTTAGTCTGTTGACATTTTACTCCAGTCTGTACTTAGTCTGTTCACCTCGTACTCCAGTTTGTATTTAGTTGACCTTGCACTCCAGTCTGTACTTGGTCAGTTGACCTTGTAATCCACTCTGTACTTAGTCAGTTGACCTTGTACTCCAGTCTGTACTTAGTAAGTTGACCTTGTACTCCAGTCTTTACTTAGTCAGTTGATCTTGTACTCTAGTCTGTACTTAGTCAGTTGACCTTGTACTCCAGTCTGTACTTAGTTAGTTGACCTTGTACTCCAAGCTGTCCTTAGTCAGTTGACCATGTACTTCAGTCTGTACATAGTCAGTTGACATTGTACTCCATTTTGTACTTAGTTAGTTGACTTTGTACTCCAGTCTGTACTTAGCCAGTTGAACTTGTACTTTAGTATGTACTTAGTCAGTTGACCTTGTACTCCATTCTGTACTTAGTTAACCTTGTACTCAAGTCTGTACTTAGTCAGTTGATCCTTCATTCCAGTCTGTACTTAGTCAGTTGACCTTGTACTTCAGTCTGTACTTAGTCAGTTGACCTTGTACCCTAGTTTGTACTTAGTCAGTTGACCTTGTACTCCAGTTTGTACTTAGTCAGTTGACCTTGTACTTCTGTCTGTACTTAGTCAGTTGACCTTGTGCTCCAGTCTGTACTTAGTCAGTTGACATTGTGCTCCAGTTTGTACTTAGTCAGTTGACCTTGTACTTCAGTCTGTACTTAGTCAGTTGACCTTGTGCTCCAGTCTGTATTTAGTCAGTTGACCTTGTGCTCCAGTCTGTACTTAGTCAGTTGACCTTGTGACCCAGTTTGCACTTAGTCAGTAAAAATAATTATGGTATCCATGCCATGGTCGGCGTCTGTGGCTTAGGCTTTGCGAACGCGCTTCAACATGCCAGGGTGCTGGGTTCGATTCCAGCTGCGGGCGGGTTGGCAGCAGAACTCTTGCTTTGTTTACTACAGTGTGTTACAGAGAGCTGACCGTCCAGGATGCAGTTGCAAACTACTAAACGTGAAATTTGCTTAGAAAACCATAACAGCCCCAGACATTCTGGGACTGGTTCTGTGACGTCCTGTCGAGGATACACAGCTAACTAGCCAGGCATCGACCCTTTTCCTATTTAAAACCAGTCTGTTGGCTTGCCTTCATTAACAACTCCGTGTTTCATGTATTCACATGTTGACTTGCCTTCATTAACAACTCCGTGTTTCATGTATTCACATGTTGGCTTGCCTTCATTAACAACTCCGTGTTTCATGTATTCACATGTTGGCTTGCTTGCCTTCATTAACAACTCTGTGTTTCATGTATTCACATGTTGGCTTGCCTTCATTAACAATTCTGTGTTTCATGTATTCACATGTTGGCTTGTTTGCCTTCATTAACAACTCTGTGTTTCATGTATTCACATGTTGGCTTGCCTTCATTAACAACTCTGTGTTTCATGTATTCACATGTTGGCTTGCCTTCATTAACAATTCTGTGTTTCATGTATTCACATGTTGGCTTGCTTGCCTTCATTAACAACTCCGTGTTTCATGTATTCACATGTTGGCTTGCTTGCCTTCATTAACAACTCCGTGTTTCATGTATTCACATGTTGGCTTGCTTGCCTTCATTAACAACTCTGTGTTTCATGTATTCACATGTTGGCTTGCCTTCATTAACAACTCCGTGTTTCATGTATTCACATGTTGGCTTGCTTGCCTTCATTAACAACTCTGTGTTTCGTGTATTCACATGTTGGCTTGCTTGCCTTCATTAACAACTCTGTGTTTCATGTATTCACATGTTGGCTTGCCTTCATTAACAACTCCGTGTTTCATGTATTCACATGTTGGCTTGCCTTCATTAACAACTCCGTGTTTCATGTATTCACATGTTGGCTTGCCTTCATTAACAACTCCGTGTTTCATGTATTCACATGTTGGCTTGATTAAGTCAGCTATTCTCTCGGGAACCCCGTTATGCTTCATCAGTGTCCTCAACAGACATCCCTCAACAGATATCCCTCAACAGACATCTCTCAACAGACATCCCTCAACAGACATCTCTCAACAGACATCCCTCAACAGACATCTCTCAACAGACATCTCTCAACAGACATCCCTGAACAGACATCTCTCAACAGATCAACAGACATCTCTCAACAGACATCTCTCAACAGACATCTCTCAACAGACATCCCTCAACAGACATCTCTCAACAGACATCCCTCAACAGACATCCCTCAACAGACATCCCTCAACAGACATCCCTCAACAGACATCCCTCAACAGACATCTCTCAACAGACATCCCTCAACAGACATCTCTCAACAGACATCTCTCAACAGATATCCCTCAACAGACATCTCTCAACAGACATCCCTCAACAGACATCCCTCAACAGACATCCCTCAACAGACATCTCTCAACAGACATCCCTCAACAGACATCTCTCAACAGACATCCCTCAACAGACATCTCTCAACAGACATCCGTTGTCGATACAATTACTGCTGCTGGACGATCTCTGGTCTAGGCTGCCCTGCGGTCTGAGTCCACAAACACCCCCCCCCCCCTTTCTCCCTTCATCCCCCCTCCCCCGCTTACTTCTTGTTTTATCAACTC
The DNA here is from genome assembly GCA_905116865.2 of Candidula unifasciata. Lineage (NCBI taxonomy): Eukaryota > Metazoa > Mollusca > Gastropoda > Stylommatophora > Geomitridae > Candidula > Candidula unifasciata. Next base: position 109,547 of record CAJHNH020002218.1, on the reverse strand, counting down.
CTGGCGGAGGTGACAGCTTCAAGTGGCAAGAGCCAACACAGAAGACAATGGCGGGGTCACGTCCAAGGTCGTCTGCTGTCAGACAATCCACACTCTGTTTACCGTTGGCATTGTTTGTCTGCCGAGGGGATTGTTTGTTTGCCCGGGGAATTGTTTGTCCACACGGGGAATTGTTTGCTCACAAAGGGAATTGTAAGTGGTTCTGTGTGCTGGTAAGACTTGCTGACAACATGCCGTACGATGCTGATGTTTTGTGCTCCCTATTCGTTAACTGATTCCTGTGCCGGTCACTTAATACGACAGGCAATTCCGCCAAAATAGTCCGCTCCAAAAATCGTGCGCTCAAACTTCATCAAATATCTGGAAAACTCCTGAAGGGATCAACACAAATGTGGGCATGATGTCTTGGATTTGCCATGTCTTTATGATGTACAATTACACAGGTCTACTGTTTTCTTACAGCGGCATGGACGTGCTTCGCCGTGATTTACTCCCATGTCACACAATAGTGTTAGTGTCAGAGTTTCGTCATTATCCACTAGCCCAGTTCGTACAGCGTTGACGATATCTGCTCTCTCCATGCTTGTTCCCACATGCCTTGGTGCATTGCTTGCCAGTTGGTCCGCTCGCTCATTTTCCTTTACGTCCGCATGATCCGGTGTGTAGATCCAAATGAGGGTGGTTAAGTGCGATTTTTCGAATGTCTTATATCATTCAGAGCCCAAAACACCTGTTGCTATCTTCTGACGCATGTTCCTGGAGTCTGATACAATAACTGCCTGTGTGGCTGTTTCCTCTGCTGATCATGTTGGTGCTCTAGAAGCAGCTGCTATCTCAATGGTCATGCTTGACGTGGTTGCCCGGTAACCGCCGCTGTCCTTTTGTATTGTTTTCTACATCCTTTGTTCTGTGCATACGTTTGCTGCCCTTGACCCGCGCTTCACGGATCCATTAATGTAAATAATGATGGTTTGATAATGAGTATATTTGTATCACACTCATACTTGATGAAAAACAGTGGTCATCATCATCTTGATGGACAACACACAAACACACACACACACATACACATACATATTCACACAGAGAACTGGTTGTGCACGTCAGGATGAGACAACCCATGTTCTTTAGGCATGCGGTAAAACGGCACGGCGGAAGTAACAGGGAGGTTAGATGGTCAAAGAGGCAGCAGAGACTTAGAAAGATAGGATTGTTGAACAAGTACATGACCGTCTGCAATTGATGGAAATGGTCACGACAACTACGCCATCACATGGAAAAGCAGCAGCAGAAATTACTGGTAACCTGCGAAATAGAGGGATGTAGGCAGACATAAATGATCAACACAAGGCTGACAATGGGAGTCAGGGGGTCGACCAACATGGGTCAATAGACAACTGAAAGAATATTATGTTCTACCCAGCAATTGCCTAACGGGGGATGTTTGTCTGCCGCTGTAGCTTCCCATCGTCATATAGTCAAATTTATCATTCGATACTTATGTCTGTACCCAACCCCAACTTATGTCACGCCTCTGTCTACAACGCCATAAAGGTCATAAGACGTACTGACTCTTGACCCAGGAGCTGTATAAATTTGTATATAAAAAGTTAATAGTGTACGGATATTTCGTTTCGCTTTAGTTAGCGTTTTAGAAATTGCTGTAGTTTACCGTACACTCGCGGGTTATTTGTTTCGTGCAAGTTTTCAGCGAACGGTATTGATTTTTGGAATATCTTATGTAAGATGATCTGTATTGTATGATTATAATGTTTGTGTGCTGACTTGTCGATCGCTTGGGATGAATGTTTCATTTCTAGGAGGCAAGCTGGTTTATATTTCAAATTTATGTCTTGGTTTATATTTCACCTTTATGTCTTGGTTTAGATTTAACCTTAAAATCTTGGTTCATATTTAACCTTTATGTCTTCGTTTAGATTTAACCTTTATATCTTGGTTTATATTCTACCTTCATCTCTTGGTTTATAATTCACCCTTATGTCTTCGTTTAGATTTAACCTTAATATCTTAATGTTTTTTTCACCTTCATGTCTTCCTTTATATTGAACCTTTATATCTTGGTTTATTTTAACTTTTACGTCTTCGTTTATACTTCACCTTTATGTCTTGGCTTATGTTTCACCTTTATGTACTGGCTTATGTTTCACATGTGTGTCCCCCATTCTCCCCGTTTTTTTTTAAATATAAATTATTTCATGTGGCCAGTTCTGGATTCAGGTATCAATTATTCAAGCTAGAGCTTAGGCCCTCACAATCAGTGGGGGCCTCAAAAAGTCTTCTCTTCAAGAAACAATCAACGATTCATGCATTTGAAGAAAAAGACAATGTTTTCAATTGTCGCTTAGAGCCTTTTAAAGGTTTTTATAACACAATTTCTGTGATTTTAGCAAAATATTCTGTATTATTTAATTTGATAAACATTCAACTATAATTTTTTTTTCATAATCCATATATTTCCATAATCCATATATTTCCATAATCCATATAGTAAAATAGGTATAGATTTAAAACTGTCTGTGATTGGCTGGTATATTCTAAACCCCTAGGTACCTGTGAGATTTATATAGTTTCGGCCCCCGTCACGGCTAAATCCGGCCCTGTGTGTAGCGATTGTTTCCGTCAAGGCTAAATCCGGCCTTGTGTGTGGCGATTGCTCCCGTCAAGGCTAAATCCGGCCTTGTGTGTGGCGATTGCTCCCATCAAGGCTAAATCCGGCCTTGTGTGTAGCGATTGTTTCCGTCAAGGCTAAATCCGGCCTTGTGTGTAGCGATTGCTCCCGTCAAGGCTAAATCCGGCCTTGTGTGTGGCGATTGCTCCCATCAAGGCTAAATCCGGCCTTGTGTGTAGCGATTGTTTCCGTCAAGGCTAAATCCGGCCATGTGTGTAGCGATTGCTCCCATCAAGGCTAAATCCGGTCATGTGTGTAGCGATTGCTCCCATCAAGGCTAAATCTGGCCTTACGTGTAGCCATTGCCCACGTCAAGGCTAAATCCGGCCTTGCGTTAGGCGATTGCCCACGTCAAGGCTAAATCCGGCCTTGCGTATGGTGATTGCTCCTGTCTGATGGTTCAGTCAAGTACACGTAATTGTTGATTTGCTCAGTCATCTGTTATTGGAGGTCAGTGGAACCTTGGGGTCAGCGAAACAAACGTGGGTTCTCAACCCAGCTGTCAGTTATTGGCAAACATGATACTGTCACTGTTGATAGTTAGACAAACATGATACTGTCACTGTTGATAGTTAGACAAACATGATACTGTCACTGTTGATAGTTATGACAAACATGATACTGTCACTGTTGATAGTTAGACAAACATGATACTGTCACTGTTGAGAGTTATGACAAACATGATACTGTCACTGTTGATAGTTAGACAAACATGATACTGTCACTGTTGATAGTTAGACAAACATGATACTGTCACTGTTGATAGTTAGACAAATATGATACTGTCACTGTTGATAGTTATGGCAAACATGATACTGTCACTGTTGATAGTTAGACAAACATGATACTTTCACTGTTGATAGTTAGAATCTGTGAGGATGGTGACAGTAGGGATATACCGACACGACAACGACAGCTACAAGATCGGAGCAAATACATCTGTTGACATGCAGGCGAATCTAATTATGTATTCGTCTTGAGCAACCAGAAAATAAGATAGCTGTCAGACTGCAACTACAAGACAAGATTGATGTCAGACAGCAACTACAAAACAAGACTGATGTCAGACAGCAACTACAAAACAAGACAGATGTCAGACAGCAAATACAAGACAAGACAGATGTCAGACAGCAAATACAAGACAAGACAGATGTCATCCAGCAAAAAGAAGACGAGACAAATGTCATCCAGAAAATAGAAGATAAGACAGCTGTCATCCAGCAAAAAGAAGATTAGACAGATATCATTCAGAAAATAGAAGAAAAACCAGATGTCATCCAGCAAATAGAAGACAAGACAGATGTCATCCAGCAAATAAAAGACAAACCAGATGTCATCCAGCAAATAGAACACAAGACAGATGTCATCTAGCAAATAGAACACAAGACAGATGTCATCTAGCAAATAGAAGACAAACCAGATGTCATCCAGCAAATAGAACACAAGACAGGTGTCATCTAGCAAATAGAACACAAGACAGATGTCATCCAGCAAATAGAAGACTAGACAGATGTCATCCAGAAAATAGAAGACAGGACAGATGTCATCCAGCAAATAGAAGACAAACCAGATGTCAGACATCAAGTAGAAGACAAGACAGATGTCATCCAGCAAATAGAAGACAAGACAGATGTCATCCAGCAAATAGAAGACAAGACAGATGTCATCCAGCAAATAGAAAACAAGACAGATGTCATCTAGCAAATAGAAGACAAGACAGATGTCATCTAGCAAATAGAAGACTAGACAGATGTCAGACAGCAAGTAGAAGACAAGACAGATGTCATCCAGCAAATAGAAGACTAGACAGATGTCATCCAGCAAATAGAAGACTAGACAGATGTCATCCAGCAAATAGAAGACTAGACAGATGTCATCCAGAAAATAGAAGACAGGACAGATGTCATCTAGCAAATAGAAGACAGGACAGATGTCATCTAGCAAATAGAAGACAAACCAGATGTCAGACATCAAGTAGAAGACAAGACAGATGTCATCCAGCAAATAGAAGACTAGACAGATGTCATCCAGCAAATAGAAGACAGGACAGATGTCATCCAGCAAATAGAAGACAAGACAGATGTCAGACAGCAAGTAGAAGACAAGACAGATGTCATCCAGCAAATAGAAGACAAGACAGATGTCATCTAGCAAATAGAAGACAGGACAGATGTCATCTAGCAAATAGAAGACAAACCAGATGTCAGACATCAAGTAGAAGACAAGACAGATGTCATCCAGCAAATAGAAGACTAGACAGATGTCATCCAGCAAATAGAAGACAAACCAGATGTCATCCAGCAAATAGAAGACTAGACAGATGTCAGACAGCAAATAGAAGACAAGACAGATGTCATCCAGCAAATAGAAGACTAGACAGATGTCATCCAGCAAATAGAAGACTAGACAGATGTCATCCAGCAAATAGAAGACTAGACAGATGTCAGACAGCAAATAGAAGACAAGACAGATGTCATCCAGGAAAAAGAAGACAGGACAGATGTCATCTAGCAAATAGAAGACAAACCAGATGTCAGACATCAAGTAGAAGATAGGAGTCACTGGGAGCGGTTGAGTGGTTGAGGCTTGATGAGATCAGGTCAGTGTGAGAAATCCATTGTGACCAATTGTCTAGTGCATACATCAACTGTCTAGTGCATACAGCAATTGTCTAGTGCATACAGCAACTGTCTAGTGCATACTGCAACTGTCTAGTGCATACAGCAACTGTCTAGTGCATACAGCAATTGTCTAGTGCAAACAGCAATTGTCTAGTGCATACAGCAATTGTCTAGTGCATACAGCAATTGTCTAGTGCATACATCAACTGTCTAGTGCATACAGCAACTGTCTAGTGCATACAGCAATTGTCTAGTGCAAACAGCAATTGTCTAGTGTATACAGCAACTGTCTAGTGCATACATCAACTGTCTAGTGCATACAGCAATTGTCTAGTGCATACAGCAACTGTCTAGTGCATACATCAACTGTCTAGTGCATACAGCAACTGTCTAGTGCATACAGCAACTGTCTAGTGCATACAGCAATTGTCTAGTGCATACAGAAATTGTCTAGTGCATACAGCAATTGTCTAGTGCATACATCAACTGTCTAGTGCATACAGCAACTGTCTAGTGCATACAGCAACTGTCTAGTGCATACATCAACTGCCTAGTGCATACAGCAATTGTCTAGTGTATACAGCAACTGTCTAGTGCATACAGCAACTGTCTAGTGCATACAGCAACTGTCTAGTGCATACAGCAACTGTCTAGTACATACAGCAACTGTCTAGTGCATACAGCAACTGTCTAGTGCATACAGCAACTGTCTAGTGCATACAGCAACTGTCTAGTACATACAGCAACTGTCTTGTGCATACAGCAACTGTCTAGTGCATACAGCAATTGTCTAGTGTATACAGCAACTGTCTAGTGCATAGAGCAATTGTCTAGTGTATACAGCAACTGTCTAGTGCATACAGCAACTGTCTAGTGCATAGAGCAATTGTCTAGTGCATAGAGCAATTGTCTAGTGCATACAGCAACTGTCTAGTGTATACATCAATTGTCTAGTGCATAGAGCAATTGTCTAGTGTATACAGCAACTGTCTAGTGCATACAGCAACTGTCTAGTGTATACAGCAATTGTCTAGTGCATAGAGCAATTGTCTAGTGTATACAGCAACTGTCTAGTGCATACAGCAACTGTCTAGTGTATACAGCAATTGTCTAGTGTATACAGCAACTGTCTAGTGTATACAGCAATTGTCTAGTGTATACAGCAATTGTCTAGTGCATACAGCAATTGTCTAGTGCATACAGCAATTGTCTAGTGCATAAGCAATTGTCTAGTGTATACAGCAATTGTCTAGTGCATACAGCAATTGTCTAGTGCATACAGCAACTGTCTAGTGTATACAGCAATTGTCTAGTGCATAGAGCAACTGTCTAGTGCATACAGCGATTGTCTAGTGCATACAGCAACTGTCTAGTGCATACAGCAATTGTCTAGTGCATACAGCAACTGTCTAGTGCATACAGCAATTGTCTAGTGCATACAGCAATTGTCTAGTGCATACAGCAACTGTCTAGTGCATACAGCAATTGTCTAGTGCATACAGCAACTGTCTAGTGCATACAGCAACTGTCTAGTGCATACAGCAATTGTCTAGTGCATACAGCAACTGTCTAGTGCATACAGCAATTGTCTAGTGCATACAGCAACTGTCTAGTGTATACAGCAATTGTCTAGTGCATAGAGCAACTGTCTAGTGCATACAGCAATTGTCTAGTGTATACAGCAATTGTCTAGTGCATACAGCAACTGTCTAGTACATACAGCAATTGTCTAGTGCATACAACGGTTGTCTAGTACATACAGCAGTTGTCTAGTGCATACAACGGTTCTCTAGTACATACAGCAGTTGTCTAGTGCATACAACGGTTGTCTAGTACATACAGCAGTTGTCTAGTGCATACAACGGTTGTCTAGTACATACAGCAGTTGTCTAGTGCATACAACGGTTGTCTAGTACATACAGCAGTTGTCTAGTGCATACAACGGTTGTCTAGTACATACAGCAGTCGTCTAGTGCATACAACGGTTGTCTAGTACATACAGCAGTTGTCTAGTGCATACAACGGTTGTCTAGTGCATACAGCAGTTGTCTAGTGCATACAGCAACTGTCTAGTGCATACAGCAACTGTCTAGTGCATACAGCAGTTGTCTAGTGCATACAGCAACTGTCTAGTGCATACAGCAATTGTCTAGTGCATACAGCAAATGTCTAGTGCATACAGCAACTGTCTAGTGCATACAGCAACTGTCTAGTGCATACAGCAGTTGTCTAGTACATACAGCAACTTCTAGTGCATACAGCAGTTGTCTAGTGCATACAGCAACTGTCTAGTGCATACAGCAACTGTCTAGTGCATACAGCAGTTGTCTAGTGCATACAGCAATTGTCTAGTACATACAGCAATTGTCTAGTGCATACAGCAATTGTCTAGTGCAAACAGCAATTGTCTAGTACATACAGCAACTGTCTAGTGCATACAGCAATTGTCTAGTGTATACAGCAGTTGTTTAGTGCATACAGCAATTGTCTAGTGCATACAGCAACTGTCTAGTGCATACAGCAATTGTCTAGTGCATACAGCAACTGTCTAGTGCTTACAGCAACTGTCTAGTGCATACAGCAACTGTCTAGTGCATACAGCAACTGTCTAGTGCATACAGCAACTGTCTAATGCATACAGCAACTGTCTAGTGCATACAGCAATTGTCTAGTGCATACAGCAAATGTCTAGTGCATACAGCAACTGTCTAGTGCATGCAGCAACTGTCTAGTGCATACAGCAGTTGTCTAGTACATACAGCAACTTCTAGTGCATACAGCAGTTGTCTAGTGCATACAGCAACTGTCTAGTGCATACAGCAGTTGTCTAGTGCATACAGCAGTTGTCTAGTGCATACAGCAGTTGTCTAGTGCATACAGCAGTTGTCTAGTGCATACAGCAACTGTCTAGTGCATACAGCAGTTGTCTAGTGCATACAGCAATTGTCTAGTACATACAGCAATTGTCTAGTGCATACAGCAATTGTCTAGTGCAAACAGCAATTGTCTAGTACATACAGCAACTGTCTAGTGCATACAGCAATTGTCTAGTGCATACAGCAATTGTCTAGTACATACAGCAATTGTCTAGTGCATACAGCAATTGTCTAGTGCAAACAGCAATTGTCTAGTGCATACAGCAATTGTCTAGTGCAAACAGCAATTGTCTAGTGCATTCAGCAATTGTCTAGTGCATACAACGGTTGTCTAGTGCATACAACGGTTGTCTAGTACATACAGCAACTGTCTAGTGCATACAGTAACTGTCTAGTGCATACAGCAACTGTCTAGTACATACAGCAACTGTCTAGTACATACAGCTACTGTCTAGTACATACAGCAACTGTCTAGTACATACAGCAACTGTCTAGTACATACAGCAACTGTCTAGTACATACAGCAACTGTCTAGTACATACAGCAACTGTCTAGTACATACAGCAACTGTCTAGTACATACAGCAACTGTCTAGTACATACAGCAACTGTCTAGTACATACAGCAACTGTCTAGTACATACAGCAACTGTCTAGTGCATACAGCAACTGTCTAGTGCATACAGCAACTGTCTAGTGCATACAACGGTTGTCTAGTACATACAGAAATTGTCTAGTACATACAGCAACTGTCTAGTGCATACAGTAACTGTCTAGTGCATACAGTAACTGTCTAGTGCATACAGCAATTGTCTAGTGCATACAACGGTTGTCTAGTACATACAACGGTTGTCTAGTACATACAGCAATTTTCTAGTGCATACAGTAACTGTCTAGTGCATACAGTAACTGTCTAGTACATACAGTAACTGTCTAGTGCATACAGTAACTGTCTATTGTGTACAGCAATTGTCTAGTGCATACAGTAACTGTCTAGTGCATACAGTAACTGTCTAGTACATACAGTAACTGTCTAGTGCATACAGTAACTGTCTAGTGCATACAGTAACTGTCTAGTGCATACAGTAACTGTCTAGTACATACAGCAATTGTCTAGTGCATACAGTAACTGTCTAGTGCATACAGTAACTGTCTAGTACATACAGTAACTGTCTAGTGCATACAGTAACTGTCTAGTACATACAGCAATTGTCTAGTGCATACAGTAACTGTCTAGTGCATACAGTAACTGTCTAGTGCATACAGTAACTGTCTAGTGCATACAGTAACTGTCTAGTGCATACAGTAACTGTCTAGTGCATACAGTAACTGTCTAGTGCATACAGTAACTGTCTAGTACATACAGCAATTGTCTAGTGCATACAGCAATTGTCTAGTGCATACAACGGTTGTCTAGTGCATACAGCAATTGTCTAGTGCATACAACAATCTACTTATGGGTGGGCAAATCTAGTGCAAACAGCAATTGTCTAGTGCATACAGGAATCAACTCATGGGCGGGCAAGAGTTGTTTATGTTGAACAGTTTATATTGGTAATGAGATCGTATTACTGGTATCGACCGCTAGATTGTGATAAACTAACTACAATAACAAAGGTACGTGTTCGACACCTGTGTGCGAAAACTGTCATTCTAGTGTGAGGACACTTTGCTAATCTAGAAACGGGTGGATTCAATTAGAAGGACTTAATCGAATTCCGTCTTATATAAGAGTGACAGAAAAAAGAATTAAGTAAATTAGAGAGGGTAAGAAGCAGAGAAGAGACAGTGGATGTCGCCTGCGGGATCGGGTGGTCCCTGTAGGAGCTGTAGGATCGGGTGTCCCTGTAGGAGCTGTGGGATCGGGTGGTCCCTGTAGGAGCTGTGGGATCGAGTGGTCCCTGAAGGAGCTGTGGGATCGAGTGGTCCCTGTAGGAGCTGCGGGATCGAGTGGTCCCTGTAGGAGCTGTGGGATCGAGTGGTCCCTGTAGGAGCTACGGGATCGTGGGGGGTCCCTGTAGGAGCTGCGGGATCGGGTGGTCCCTTTGGGTGCTCCAGGAGCAGAGAGACCCAGGGAATCAGATGGCCACCTTATGCTTAGTAATTAGAGCAGCGCTGTGGTAGTGGGAGAAAGACAGGCCTCAGATAAAATAGCCAGAGTCAGATACACAATCTTTCTGAGGCCGTCTTGGTCGGAGATGTGACATGGCAGTTTCTAGAAAACTGAACCAGATAGAGAGAGAGTGAGGATTTGCCAAATGATGGCTAACATGAGATTCTGGAGAGTCTGTTGTGGGAAACTCCAGCAGAGGTTGCAGAGGTCGTAGATTAATGGACTCAGTTGTTAAGACGGTTGTTCTATACTGATATTATACAATATTCACGGAAATTCGTCAGGGTTTAAATGTATCCTAATAAAGCAAGCGTTGTGAGTGCATAAATCAAGTTATCAGTGAGATGGGTTGTCACAAGTAGGTCATATTGTGTTTGTGTTAAGAAAACACGTCACATTGTGTGGGATCGTCGCTGGTACCCTGGAACATTCTTCTAGATAATCATAGCCATTCTGATGTGATGTGACAGACACATTATATAGTTTTCTGTCTTGACTGTCTGTACATGTCATAAGCAAGACAGATGTCAGACAGTAACAGGATGATAGCAATCACTGTGACCAACGCTTGCGGGGAGAAGTATGGAGAGAGCAGATATGTGAGACCAACACTTGCGGGGAGAAGTATGGAGAGAGCAGATATCTGAGACCAACACTTGCGGGGAGAAGTATGGACAGAGCAGATATCTGAGACCAACACTTGCGGGGAGAAGTATGGACAGAGCAGATATCTGAGACCAACACTTGCGGGGAGAAGTATGGACAGAGCAGATATCTGAGACCAACACTTGCGGGGAGAAGTATGGACAGAGCAGATATCTGAGACCAACACTTGCGGGGAGAAGTATGGACAGAGCAGATATCTGAGACCAACACTTGCGGGGAGAAGTATGGACAGAGCAGATATCTGAGACCAACACTTGCGGGGAGAAGTATGGACAGAGCAGATATCTGAGACCAACACTTGCGGGGAGAAGTATGGACAGAGCAGATATCTGAGACCAACACTTGCGGGGAGAAGTATGGACAGAGCAGATATCTGAGACCAACACTTGCGGGGAGAAGTATGGACAGAGCAGATATCTGAGACCAACACTTGCGGGGAGAAGTATGGACAGAGCAGATATCTGAGACCAACACTTGCGGGGAGAAGTATGGACAGAGCAGATATCTGAGACCAACACTTGCGGGGAGAAGTATGGACAGAGCAGATATCTGCGACCAACACTTGCGGGGAGAAGTATGGACAGAGCAGATATCTGCGACCAACACTTGCGGGGAGAAGTATGGACAGAGCAGATATCTGAGACCAACACTTGCGGGGAGAAGTATGGACAGAGCAGATATCTGAGACCAACACTTGCGGGGAGAAGTATGGACAGAGCAGATATCTGAGACCAACACTTGCGGGGAGAAGCATGGACAGAGCAAGAATCTGCGACCTTGTACTAGGCTTGTGAATAATGGCGAATCTTCTACACTAACACGATTGTGTGACATAGGAGTAAAGCATGGTGAAGTACGTCTATGCCGCCTTTAAGGCCGAAATAGGAGACCACATAACTGGCTCTTTCTGAGAACAAACAGTAGACGTAGCTTGGAGTGGCTGCTGCATCCAGAAACACTCCATTGGCTGTGGCGAGGATTCCTATAACATAATGTAACATGCTGCATTCAGAAACACTCCACTGGCAGGTCGTAGATTAACGGACTCAGTTGTTAAGACGGTTGTTCTATACTGATATTATACAATATTCACGGACATTCGTCAGGGTTTAAATGTATCCTAATAAAGCGTTGTGAGCGCATAAGTCAAGTTATCAGTGAGATACGTTGTCACAAGTAGGTCATATTGTGTTTGTGTGGGATCGTCGCTGGTACCCTGGAATATATCTTCTAGATAACCATAGCCATCCTGATGTTATGTGACAGACACATTAAATTGTCTTCTGTCTTCACTGTCTGTGGATCATAATTATTATGCTTTGGGTAAAGATAGTTGGACAAATCACATTTTGACTAAAGATAGGATGTGGAGGCTGACCCCTAAGTCACGGCGCGACGTGGAGTGATATGGTGTGGAACCTGGCTCCTAAGTTACGTCGCGAGGTGGAGTGATAGGGTGTTGGAGCCGACCCCTAAGTCACGGCGCGAGGGGGAGTGATATGGTGTGGAACCTGGCTCCTAAGTTACGTCGCGAGGTCGAGTGATAGGGTGTTGGAGCCGACCCCTAAGTCACGTTGCGAGGGGGAGTGGTGAGGTGTGGGAACTGGTCCCTAAGTCACGGCGCGAGGTGAAGTGGTAGGGTGTGGAAACGGACCCCATGCTTGTTAAGGCAATAGGTCCCCGCCCCCCCCCCACCCACCCACCCCCCACCCCCCACCCCCATGTAAGGGGAACTCACACAGGGAATATACAATAGCCTAGATGGAGTTTACATTGTAGAGAGTGTGTTTCTATTATTTTAATATACTGTTATATTACACATATATATCCAGTTTCGTTTTAGGTTTCTGGGACCTCTCCACAGTGATCCTCATCCACATGGTGGCGCTTTGTGTCATCGGGTCTTTATCGCTTGTGTGATGTCCTGGTGGGGTAGAAAGTCACTCATACTGTTATACATCCTGGCGCAAACTAGTGACGTCTGGTGTCTTTGTCCGTGTCTTCATAATTGATTACAATTCAGCCTTGTCTGTGCGGTGACGGGAATCAGTAAAGATCTCTGTGTCTGTGTGGTGACGGCAATCAGTAAAGATTTCTGTGACTGTGCGGTGACAGGAATCAGTAACGATCTCTGTCTGTGCGGTGACGTCAATTAGTAAAGATCTCTGTGTCTGTGCGGTGACGGGAATCAGTAAAGATCTCTGTGTCTGTGCGGTGACGTGAATCAGTAAAGATCTCTGTGTCTGTGCTGGAACGAGAATCAGTAAAGATCTCTGTGTCTGTGCGGTGGCGGGAATCAGTAAGGATCTCTGTGTCTGTGCTGGAACGAGAATCAGTAAAGATCTCTGTGTCTGTGCTGGAACGAGAATCATTAAAGATCTCTGTGTCTGTGCGGTGGCGGGAATCAGTAAAGATCTCTGTGTCTGTGCTGGAACGAGAATCAGTAAAGATCTCTGTGTCTGTGCTGGAACGAGAATCATTAAAGATCTCTGTGTCTGTGCTGTGACTGGAATCAGTAAAGATCTCTGTGTCTGTGCTGTGACGGGAATCAGTAAAGATCTCTGAGTCTGCGATGACTGGAATCAGTAAAAATCTCTGCGTCTGTGCGATGACTGGAATCAGTAAAGATCTCTGCGTCTGTGCGATGACTGGAATCAGTAAGGATCTCTGCGTCTGTGCGATGACTGGAATCAGTAAGGATCTCTGCGTCTGTGCGATGACTGGAATCAGTAAAGATCTCTGCGTCTGTGCGATGACTGGAATCAGTAAGGATCTCTGCGTCTGTGCGATGACTGGAATCAGTAAGGATATATGTGTCTTTTGCTAAAGAAACTTGTAACATTTGTATTCTTTTCTTTTTCCAACAGCAAACCACGAGAGACAGACAGCCTGTGATTGGTTGATCCAATCAGCAGGAAGCACTCATTCAACCGGAAGTGACCCCAGCTGAACTTGCTCCAATCTTGAAACCTTTGATCTATTTATCAGATTCTCGTTGGATAGACTGTCCATTGTTTCAGCACTGTTTTTGACATTAACACACAAAAATGAATAACATTTTTAAAAAGTTTGGGCAGATGAAAGATGAGTTCAACAAATACAAGAAGGAATTTGAAGACTCCAAACGAGGAGGAGCCCACCGCAAGGTGGCTAGGCCACCCGTCGATGGCGGCGGCGGCGATAAGCTGCAGAACATCTTCTTCGGCCAAAACCCGATCCCTGGCCGCAGCCTTGTGCCCAGGGTGTTGCGAAAGAATCCGTTTGCCGGACTGGCTTATCAGAAATATGACGAGATCAAGGCCAAATGCCTGGAAGAAGGCGTCAATTTTGAGGATCCGGAGTTTGAAGCTGAAGATTCGTCCATCTTCTTCAGCAGTGCACCTCCTCGTCCGTTCGAGTGGAAGCGACCACATGTAAGTAGACAGTGTGTTTATGTTATGTTTCCCGGGGAACAACGGTCTCCAAGTCCCTCTTCCATTTCCATCGTTTGTTTAGTCTTACAAAACTACCTGTACTGCCATGATTGTGTCTAAGTTCTTTTCTGCTTCAGAATTCTCATCTACTGGCTATGTCTTAACCAGGTGGGTTCCACACAGAAACGCAATCTATTCGGTTCTGCAGTGTGTTCAAATATCAGTCCAGTGTCCTCAGTTCTCAGTCCTTTCTGCACTTCAAACCTGCCTGATATTCCACCAGCTACTCTGACTGCTGCTTGTTGTTCATGCTAAAGAGATAACAGCACAGTGCAGCTTTCTTTCAAATTAATTCTTTATTCATGACTCGTGTGTACCCGGCCACGCGTTGCTGTGGCCTAGAATGGTAAAATGTAAAAGAAAGAAAATAGCTCTCAACTAACAGTGTCTGTCAAACCCCCCTCCTCTCCTCTCCCCTCGACCCAGTCATATCTCCTCTCCGAAGGATTGAAAAATCATCCCTGGTGAAATGATTAAAATAGATATAGTTAAGAAATGAGAACTTGAAAATAATGTTCTGTCATCGCCGAATAGTTTTTGACCGAGTGAAGCGTCTCGGGAAGGCTAATTGGGCTTTTACTGAAATCGGATGTCTTTGGCTGAAAGGCGCAGATATCGCAGTCTAGCTGTAAACCACAACACCACGTGGCAACCACCCTTTTAAGGAGAAAAAAAATAATTACCACCCAGAGGGGAATTGAACACCGGTCACCCGCGTGAAGAGTTGAATACTTACAACTACATTACCGAAGACTGAAGAGTTTTGGTCAGATATCGTATTTAGTTATTCTGTGTCTGTTTAACTTGTGTTTAGTTGTTCTGTGTCTGTGTAACTTGTGTTTAGTTGTTCTGTGTCTGTTTAACTTGTGTTTAGTTGTTCTGTGCATTCATAAAGTTCTTACTGGTATAGAATTCGAGAGATTTTACCCTAGGTCGCCCAGTGCAGAGCATATGTAATGATGTTAACTTAAAATTGAGCGTCTATTGCCTCCAAAAGGCTAAGTGTACTGTCAAATATTGTGACATTTTCAGGAATAGTTGTTATCTGCTGTTTTGCTGTCGATGCATGAAAGCCGTAGACAGTCAAAGATCACACAGTGAATGCCATCTTCGGCAGATGACTGCAGAACACACGGCCCCGTAAACTGTCAGCAGCACAACACAGCACAGGTCTAACCTTCGACACACAGCTGGTGTACACGTGTTGCTGCAGTGAGTCATACACACTCACATATACACTTACATAGACACACACACACATGTACACATACATATACACACATACACACACATACACACACACATAGACACACACAGGGAGTCGCCGTGGCCGAGCGGCTAGACGCTCGCCGCGGATCGGAAGGTCGTGGGTTTTCTCCCTGGCGGAGTCGGACTTTTTCAAAAATGACCTTGGCTCCCAGGTCGACCCAGTCTTGAGTGGGTACCGGGTGCAGTCCCGGGAAGTAAAGGCGGCCGGAGTGATGCTGACCACATCACCCATCTTGTGCCGATTGGTCTATAAAGATATAAGTCTAGCCCTATATGCCCTATACGCCTAAGGGCGTGGAACGGGGTCCTTTACTTTTTGTTTTGTTACACACACACCTTTACACATGCACACACACACACACATGTATTTGATAATGTCATTATTGGCACATTGTTGCGCATCTGTATTATAGTTACTGACACACATAGACATGCGTGGATGCACAGACACGCACACAGACACATTCGTACATACTCATATGCATCTGTGCACACACACATACATGCGTACACTAACAACCGTGCATGATCGCTCTAGTAGTTTTTACCCCTATCGCCTTGTACTATTCCCCCCCCACACACACACACACACACACACGCGCGCGCGCGCACACACACACACGCACACACACACATTAGGATGCCGCTATTGCAATAGTCCTCATCTGAAACGAACTGAGATCCGGTAGTAGTAAGCATTGGCAAAGATACAATACTCATGATTTGTATCACATGGCCGTCATTAGGACATGCCGTTGACGTCTGTCTACAGATCTTTCCACATGTCTGTCAGAAGGATATAGCCGTTGGTGTCTGTCTACAGATCTGAGTCTATTTATCTGTCAGTAGGATATAGCGGTTCATGTCTTACAGATCTGAGTCTATCTATCTGTCAGTAGGACATAGCCGTTCATGTCTGTCTACAGATCTGAGTCTATTTATATGTCAGTAGGACATAACGGTTGATGTCTGTCTACAGATCTGAGTCTATCTATCTGTCAGTAGGATATAGCCGTTGATATCAGTCCACATGTCTGAGTTTACCTGTCCGTCAGTAGGACATAGCCGTTTATGTCTGTCCACATGTCTGAGTCAACCTGTCCGTCAGTAGGATATAGCCGTTAATATCTGTCTACAGATCTGAGTCTACCTGTCCGTCAGTAGGACATAGCCGTTGATATCTGTCCACAGATCTGAGTCTACCTGTCAAAGACCTTATGTCTGCCGCAACGGCACGTGGCTCATGTTGTAGGCCCTTGACAGATAAACCTATAAAGATAAACACACTAAACTCGAACACCTACAGAGCACACAACAATCTTCTATATCAATCTTTTATATACAGAACAACACAAGAAGTGGCAGTTTACCTGAGAAGTTGTGGGTACCCCTATCCGAAACAAAGGCCGGGAGAGCTTTACAAGTCACCTCTCACCCCTATCACGTTCCCATGGATAGTAACCGGGTCCTAACCAACACCGCTTCCGTACAGCTCTTTTTTCTCTTATTGAACTCCACACCAGGATCATGGAGCATCTAAGGGTCATGCCTCGGTTATGTAAGTGAAGACATATTCACTACTATTATACTGGCTGTCCTATAAGCACACCAACCTCTGACGCCACCCCTGTACCATAGGCACTGTAACATGGGGATCGGGAACCTTGACCCCTCCCCCCACCCCACCACATAATTCTTAGGGAGCCTTGACACTCTACACCTAGTACATATGCAAGGGACCTAAATCCCCCCCCCCCCCTTTTTTTCCAACCAGGTATTGGCGGTCTTCTTTTCAGCATTACTTTATACTTTTCATGTTATGTCAACTTTTGTGTTATTATTTGTTTTTCAGCACAATATAACCATAATAATAATAACAGCAGAAAGCCACCTCTGCTGCTGAGAGCCATAGGGAGGAATAACTTGCGATCCAATGCGCTCTGGCTGGCACTAACCAGTGTCATGTCGTGAAGGAGTAGAGTGCTTTAATATTGTCGATCCATGTTTTTGTGGCCGTCCTCTTGCTCTTGTAGCTGACCATTTAAGATGAAGTTCCTCTGATGGTATTCAATGTTGTGCTGCATTCTAATGAGATGGCCGAACCACTTGATCTGCAGTTTCTTGATGAATCCCGTACAAAGTTTTCACAGTCTGTCTGACAATATCCTTATTCACTCGATCTCGCATGGCTGGGTTAATTATTAATGTTGTTATTATCATCACCATCACTGTTCATTAAAACAAAGCTAAGCTTCTCTAGCTACGACCTTCCACATTCACAAGCGGCTGTTCACTGCCACCCAGCAAAGATTTATAAGCGGCAGCGCACCTAGTCAGTGCTGATAATAATATTGTTCCATGCCGCAGTGTTAGATCGCCGGATCAGGTCAGCAGTGTTGTGCCTCCTGTCTTCCATGGTTGATTTATCTCAGTCGTCACCGTCTTCTCCGGCACCTCTCCTCTGACGACATCATCCAGTCAAACAATTCCGTTGGTTTCTTTCATGTTGTGAAGTGTAGAGTTCTTCTTTCATGTTGTGAAGTGTAGAGTTCTTCTTTCATGTTGTCAAGTGTAGAGTTATTCTTTCATGTTGTCAAGTGTAGAGTTATTCTTTCATGTTGTCAAGTGTAGAGTTATTCTTTCATGTTGTCAAGTGTAGAGTTATTCTTTCATGCTGTCAGGTGTAGAGTTATTCTTTCATGTTGTCAAGTGTAGAGTTATTCTGTCATGCTGTCAGGTGTAGAGTTATTCTTTCATGTTGTGAAGTGTAGAGTTCTTCTTTCATGTTGTGAAGTGTAGAGTTATTCTTTCATGCTGTCAGGTGTAGAGTTATTCTTTCATGCTGTCAAGTGTAGAGTTATTCTTTCATGTTGTGAAGTGTAGAGTTATTCTTTCATGCTGTCAGGTGTAGAGTTATTCTTTCATGCTGTCAAGTGTAGAGTTATTCTTTCATGTTGTGAAGTGTAGAGTTATTCTTTCATGCTGTCAGGTGTAGAGTTCTTCTTTCATGTTGTGAAGTGTAGAGTTATTCTTTCATGCTGTCAAGTGTAGAGTTCTTCTTTCATGTTGTCAAGTGTAGAGTTATTCTTTCATGTTGTCAAGTGTAGAGTTATTCTTTCATGCTGTCAGGTGTAGAGTTATTCTTTCATGTTGTCAAGTGTAGAGTTCTTCTTTCATGTTGTGAAGTGTAGAGTTATTCTTTCATGCTGTCAGGTGTAGAGTTATTCTTTCATGCTGTCAGGTGTAGAGTTATTCTTTCATGTTGTCAAGTGTAGAGTTATTCTTTCATGTTGTCAAGTGTAGAGTTATTCTTTCATGCTGTCAGGTGTAGAGTTATTCTTTCATGCTGTCAGGTGTAGAGTTATTCTTTCATGCTGTCAGGTGTAGAGTTATTCTTTCATGCTGTCAGGTGTAGAGTTATTCTTTCATGTTGTCAAGTGTAGAGCTATTCTTTCATGCTGTCAGGTGTAGAGTTATTCTTTCATGTTGTCAAGTGTAGAGTTATTCTTTCATGCTGTCAGGTGTAGAGTTATTCTTTCATGTTGTCAGGTGTAGAGTTATTCTTTCATGCTGTCAGGTGTAGAGTTATTCTTTCATGTTGTCAAGTGTAGAGTTATTCTTTCATGCTGTCAGGTGTAGAGTTATTCTTTCATGTTGTCAAGTGTAGAGTTATTCTTTCATGTTGTGAAGTGTAGAGTTATTCTTTCATGTTGTCAAGTGTAGAGTTATTCTTTCATGTTGTGAAGTGTAGAGTTATTATTCATGCTGTCAGGTGTAGAGTTATTCTTTCATGCTGTCAGGTGTAGAGTTATTCTTTCATGCTGTCAGGTGTAGAGTTATTCTTTCATGTTGTCAAGTGTAGAGTTATTCTTTCATGCTGTCAAGTGTAGAGTTATTCTTTCATGTTGTGAAGTGTAGAGTTATTCTTTCATGTTGTCATGTGTAGAGTTATTCTTTCGTGTGTTATCTTCCAAACATAGATAACAGTTACGGCTGCCCTGGTGAGAGCTTCTGGTAGGTTGAACAAGGTGTCTGGGATTTGTCCTGTTGGACTGATAGTCAGATTCTTTGAGTCACAGGGTTGTCCTTCAGCAGCTTGAAGGAGAATGCTCCCTGTCAATTAGTGGATGTGTCCTGTAACACGGTACATAGACTTGACTGGCGTCTGCTCCCTGTCAATTAGTGGATGTGTCTTGTAACACGGTACATAGACTTGACTGGCGTCTGCTCCCTGTCAATTAGTGGATGTGTCTTGTAACACGGTACATAGACTTGACTGGCGTCTGCTCCCTGTCAATTAGTGGATGTGTCTTGTAACACGGTACATAGACTTGACTGGCGTCTGCTCCCTGTCAATTAGTGGATGTGTCTTGTAACACGGTACATAGACTTGACTGGCGTCTGCTCCCTGTCAATTAGTGGATGTGTCTTGTAACACGGTACATAGACTTGACTGGCGTCTGCTCCCTGTCAATTAGTGGATGTGTCTTGTAACACGGTACATAGACTTGACTGGCGTCTGCTCCCTGTCAATTAGTGGATGTGTCCTATAACACGGTACATAGACTCGACTTAACTACCAGTTATCAATAACTACAGCATCTGGAAATCTTGTCTCTGCTCCCTGTGAAGATCGTCAAAGCTTCGACCTTTACCTGTGACTGCCCCGCTGCAGAATTATGTGAAGCGTACTCTGTCTTTGATGTGATAACAGCACCGACTGGAACAATCTCGGAGCTTCAACTGTTCTGAAGCTTCACTGCACATTTACTGTACTCGTCTGCAGTTTTTGTACAGAGCTAGTTCTAGACGCACATTCCGTTCTAGCAGAGATAAAGTAGGTCAATAGTCAGGTACAGTTCTGGGTAGGAGAGAGACAAACACTTTTTTAATGGCGGAAAATGTTTGGAAAAATAGAGCTTAGGTAATTCTTTTAGATAAGGTCACGTGATTAGTTTTGCAAAACAGTATCATCATCATCAGAATGCAGAATCATCTTATAAAGAAGAAGAGGAAGGTTTCTGTGCGGCCTCAGTTATCTGAGATTTCTCTTGTCCATTTACTGCGAAATGAGATTTCTGTCGCTTCCTGGACCATGGAAGTTTCTGATTGTTGTTTCTGCCCCGCTCCAGTTGTGTAACATCTCTGATTTCCTCCAGATGAGTGGATGCTTGCCCCACTCCAGTTGTGTAACATCTCTGATTTCCTCCAGATGAGTGGATGCTTCTGTCCCACTCCAGTTGTGTAACATCTCTGATTTCCTCCAGATGAGTGGATGCTTCTGTCCCACTCCAGTTGTGTAACATCTCTGATTTCCTCCAGATGAGTGGATGCTTCTGTCCCACTCCAGTTGTGTAACATCTCTGATTTCCTCCAGATGAGTGGATGCTTCTGTCCGGGTGACCCAAAGTGCCACCACTGAGATGAGAATCACCCGGACGCAAGTCCTTGAAACCCCGTTCAACTGTGAGACAGCTTGGGCGGGGGGGGGGGGGGAGAGCTTTCAATTAAGAAAAATTGCGTCCCACATTGGGGTGGTCTTGAACTAGCATGGACAATAGATCTTGTAGCCGCCATTAACGGACTTGAAAGATCATCTCTTTGACTTGATTACTGGGGTGGCGGGGAAGAGGGAGGGGGGGGGGGTTGTCTTGTTTATACAGTCAACATTTCTGTGTATCGTAATATTTTAAAACCTTGTTCTGTCACACTGAAAGCTGTTTCTGCTACAACACCGGAGCGAATTCCGAGGCTTCATTATCTCACTTCACAATACCATGTTGTGATTGTCTCCCCTGGCAGGTAAAAATGTTCAGATTATTTCCCCCGACAAGAAATCTTCTGTGTCGGCAGCAATAAAGTTCTCAAGAAGTTGAAAAAGACTTAGAAGTGGAGACTCTACAGAAACCAGACTGCTAATGGCTGGCTCTATATAAGAGAATAGACGCCTCTCAAAGGAAACTGGGGGATGGGAACTGGTGGCCCGGCGGGGAGGGGGGGGGGGGGTAGAGGGGAGCGTAGTTGATGAAGTTGAGACAGGTAAACATAATTGTGTTTGAAAACTTAGACAGTTACACTTCAGCTGCACGTGCTGTTTCACAGAAGTAGGCGAGTGGTGCTCCGCGGGGATTGCAAGGCTCTTCGGAAGCTCGAGCCTGTGGTGAATCACTGATTGTAGTGTAGTGTTTTCTTGTCGTATTGGTGAGATATTTTACCGGTGAAAACAGTTTCGCTAGACGTAGTTTTGTGTGTGCAGGAAACTGCATCAGGTAACAGAGAGTGTGAGTTCGAGTCTCTATACGGAACTAGGGAAGGCATGCTATTATTCGAGGAGTGTTTTATTTGCTGGTGTGTGTTAACAGTGCCTTCAACATGTGCTGTAGAATTGTTTTATATATTGGCTTGGTTTTCTATGCCGACCGACTCTACACTGGATACTAGGAAATGTTCGCGGTGTAAAGGCAGTCGACGTCCTGTTGTTTATCCCGTCACACATGATGTGCCCTTTAGTTTTCACAATATTAGATCAGCAGTATGGGCCCCGCGGACATGGAGTTGACTGTACCTGACTTGACACACATAGACACACACACACACTGTCCCTGGCTTGACTCGCACACACGCACACACACACACACACACACACACACACACTGTCCCTGACTTGACACACACACTGTCCCTGACTTGACCCACACACACACACACTGTCCCTGACTTGACCCACACACACACACACACACACACACACACTGTCCCTGACTTGACACACACACACACACACACACACACACTGTCCCTGACTTGACACACACACACACACACACACACACACACACACACACACACACACTGTCCCTGACTTGACACACACACACACACACACACACACACACATACTGGACTTGTCTCAGCGCGGCAGAGGCAGTCAAACCCAGACGTCCATGTGACCGTTCACCAGACATGATTCTGCTAGAGCTGACTGGTTTAGCGCCGTGACAAAAATATGTAACTGAGTTCGTCGTTCAGTGTCAGTTATGGGAATATGTAACTGAGTTCGTCGTTCAGTGTCAGTTATGGGAATATGTAACTGAGTTCGTCGTTCAGTGTCAGTTATGGGAATATGTAACTGAGTTCGTCGTTCAGTGTCAGTTATGGGAATATGTAACTTAGTTCGTCGTTCAGTGTCAGTTATGGGAATATGTAACTGAGTTCGTCGTTCAGTGTCAGTTGTGGAAATATGTAACTGAGTTCATCGTTCAGTGTCAGTTGTGGAAATTTAGCATGTAACCTGCTAATAATCATGTCCTTGTAAGACAGGCTGGATTTTTACCCCACTAGGACATCACACTAAGCAATAAACACCCGGTGACACAAAGTGCCAACATTCGTATGAGGTCCCAGAAACCCCGTTCAGCCGTAACGTTATATTAGGGCCCCCGGCAACAACCAGGTGGGGCTTCAAAATAACGAAAAATACGTCCAACAGGAGGACAGGCATTGACTAAACTTGAAAGACATGTGTGTGTGTGTGCGCGCGCGAGTGCGTGTGTGTGTATGTGTGTGCGTTAATAAACATATCGTTTTCATTTTGCATTTTTTGAGGTACATTATTGAATAAATGAATTGTCATCACCGGACATTCCCATACGTGCTCCGTCCCCTTCTTCAGCAACCAACTAAGAGCTGAGATGCTCATAGTACCCGTTGCAACCTGATTACAATGTTGCCTGTTTGCTCTTGAACGTGAAATATCTTCCAGGACCCCTGCTCCCCGCCCCTTGAACGGAGCGCCCACTTCGAGAATCCCTGGTCTGGAGCAGTGTTTCCCAAACCTTTGTGGCCCAACGCCCCCTTTTTAATTAAATATTTGTGCGGCGCCATCACTCCCGAAAATCTACTTTTTGTAATGAAACAACAGAAACGAGCAGTGACAATTTGTATGTGTGGATGTCTATCTTTCTAACTACGTCTGACTACACAGTCAAGGTTGTGTGGATGTCTATCTCTAACTACGTCTGACAACACAGTCAAGGTATGTGTGGATGTATGTCTTTCTACCTAAGTCTGACAACACAGTCAAGGTTGTGTGGATGTCTATCTCTAACTACGTCTAACTACACAGTCAAGGTTGTGTGGATGTCTATCTTTCTAACTACGTCTGACAACACAGTCAAGGTTGTATGGATGTCTTTCTAACTACGTCTGACAACACAGTCAAGCTATGTGTGGATGTCTATCTTTCTAATTACGTCTGACAACACAGTCAAGGTATGTGTGGATGTCTATCTCTTACTACATCTGACAACACAGTCAAGGTATGTGTGGATGTCTATCTCTTACTACGTCTGACAACACAGTCAAGGTATGTGTGGATGTCTATCTTTCTACCTACGTCTGACAACACAGTCAAGGTATGTGTGGATGTCTATCTTTCTAGCTACGTCTGACAACACAGTCAAGGTATGTGTGGATGTCTATCTCTAACTACGTCTGACACCACAGTCAAGGTATGTGTATATGTCTATCTTTCTACCTACGTCTGACAACACAGTCAAGGTATGTGTGGATGTCTATCTCTAACTACGTCTGACAACACAGTCAAGGTGTGTGTGGATGTCTATCTTTCTACCTACGTCTGACAACACAGTCAAGGTATGTGTGGATGTCTATCTTTCTAACTACGTCTAACAACACAGTCAAGGTATGTGTGGATGTCTAACTTTCTAACTAAGTCTGACAACACAGTCAAGGTTGTGTGGATGTCTATCTTTCTAACTACGTCTGACAACACAGTCAATGTATGTGTGGATGTCTATCTCTAACCACGTCTGACTACACAGTCAAGGTTGTGTGGATGTCTATCTCTAACTACGTCTGACAACACAGTCAAGGTATGTGTGGGTGTCTATCTCTAACTACGTCTGACAACACAGTCAAGGTTGTGTGGATGTCTATCTCTAACTACGTCTGACAACACAGTCATGGTATGTGTGGATGTCTATATTTCTACCTACGTCTGACAACACAGACAAGGTTGTGTGGATGTCTATCTCTAACTACGTCTGACAACACAGTCAAGGTATGCGTGGATGTCTATCTCTAACTACGTCTGACAACACAGTCAAGGTTGTGTGGATATCTATCTCTAACTATGTCTGACAACACAGTCAAGGTTGTGTGGATATCTATCTCTAACTACGTCTGACAACACAGTCAAAGTATGTGTGGATGTCTATCTTTCTAACTACGTCTGACAACACAGTCAAGGTATGTGTGGATGTCTATCTTTCTAACTACGTCTGACAACACAGTCAAGGTTGTGTGGATGTCTATCTTTCTATCTACGTCTGACAACACAGTCAAGGTTGTGTGTATGTCTATCTCTAACTACGTCTGACAACACAGTCAAGATATGTGTGGATGTCTATCTTTCTACCTACGTCTGACAACACAGTCAAGGTTGTGTGGATATCTATCTTTCTAACTACGTCTGACAACACAGTCAAGGTTGTGTGGATGTCTATCTCTAACTACGTCTGACAACACAGTCATGGTATGTGTGGGTGTCTATCTTTCTACCTACGTCTGACAACACAGTCAAGGTTGTGTGGATGTCTATCTCTAACTACGTCTGACAACACAGTCAAGGTATGTGTGGATGTAGAGTGAAGCCGATACAATCATTCCGTGCACACTTTTGAACTGCAGGTGTCCAGTGGGTTATATACAAGCTGTAATAATTTTAAAAGGTGCTAGAAAATCCGGTGTTTCAGGACATGACTTTGCTGCACGTATCGTTTGTCTAACATTGCGTTGCCTTGAATGTGGCTGTAGAATCAAGAGTATCAACAGAGAAGACAAGGGACGGTTAGTCAAAGCTCTCACTTCTTGGCCACTTTTTGTGAGTCCACATTTCTCCGGGACTGCGACTGATTTCCAGAGTCCACATTTCTCCGTCAGTTTTCCAGAATCCAGAATGAGCAGAAAGCCAGTGATCCCTGGTCGTGGCGGGGTGTCCAGAAGTGAGAACAAGAACCCTCTCTCGGGCCTACAACGTCAGAAATACCAGGATATTAAGGCCCAGTGCCTCAAGAATGGGGTCACATTCGAGGACCCAGAGTTCCTAGCAGTGGACGAGTCCATTTTCACCAGCAAACGACCTGATCGCACCTATGAATGGAAGCGTCCACGTGTAAGCTATTTGTTTCATTGTATACTAACCTAATATCGCGCACAGAGAAACACACTCACACACACACAAACACATGAATAATATACACATGACTAGCACTCAAGTGTATCAACATATGCACACATACAAACACACAGACGGATGAACCATCACACACACACACACAGACGGATGAGCCATCACATACACACAGAGACATATGAGCCATCACATACACACAGAGACAGATGAGCCATCACATACACTCATAGACAGATGAGCCATCACATACACACAGCGACAGATGAGCCATCACATACACACAGAGACATATGAGCCATCACATACACACAGAGACAGATGAGCCATCACAGACACACAGAGACAGATGAGCTATCACATACACACAGAGACATATGAGCCATCACATACACACAGTGGGATGAGCCATCACATAAACTGACAGTTGCTTGTTTCCGTGAAGTGTGAAAGCCTTCGCCTGGGCATCCATCTCATCCTCTTCCTCCTCCCTTGTCTACTGACGTATTTGCTATTCTCCTTCTCTCCCACCATCTCTCGCGTGATGTGGCATGTAAGTGAACTTGTGTCAGACATCTCATCTGGATGAGCAAACGTTCGGTGTTCCCAGGGGGCAGTCTAGTTTTTTTCCATGTGTCCTGTCAGGGCCGTCCTAACAACATCATGTGCCCCTACGACAACCATTCACATCAATGAAACAGAAGTGGTCGATAACTGGTGTTGAAGTATGAGCACAGACTAGATTTCACAGTGTCACATGACTGAGAACTTTTGGAAAGTCACTTAACATTCGTAGATCATTTTGGGGCCTCTAGACGTGTGGGACGACCGAAGCAAGTGGCCAGCGGGGGTCCGGGGCAAGTACCCAATGGGGGCCCGGGGCAAGTACCCAGCGGGGGCCCACGCGTAAAGACGTGCCTGTATCCCGGCCGTCCGGTCGTAAATTGTCCGGTTTTATAACAATCTAGCAATAAGCTCGAGAAACGAAACAAACACTTATATCTGTCGACTTGATTACATGTCATAAGTAGTAGATACTTTTTATGATAACAATAATCCCTCGTGTGGGCTCCAGGGCCCCACTGTGGGGAAAACAAGAATAGTCCCACTGCCTCCCCAACAAGCATGTCGTAAGAGTCGACTAATTGGTGGCTTTTTCGAAGTCAGAGCGCATCTATCTACCTGAGAGGCAAGGAACCAACAATCTGCCTACAATTAAGTCAGATCTGTTAAACAGATGTTAACGCAACACTCAGGTTTTGGAATAAAACTAAAGTCCTGAGGTGGACGAACAACCAGAACTATCCGTTGGAGTTTACAGCCGGCGAACGCAAATAATAATATTAATACATTTACAATAATGTTGGGGTGGAGATTTACGGGATGGGGGTCGGGGGGGGGGGGGGGGGGGGGGGGAGGAGTGAACCAACTTGCTTGAGATGTCTCAGCTTGAGATGATGTCTCAGCTTGAGATGATGTCTCAGCTTGAGATGATGTCTCAGCTTGAGATGTCTCAGCTTGAGATGATGTCTCAGCTTGAGAAGATGTCACAGCTTGAGATGATGTCTCAGCTTGAGATGTCACAGCTTGAGATGTCTCAGTTTGAGATGTCTCAGCTTGAGATGTCTCAGCTTGAGATGATGTCTCAGCTTGAGATGTCTCAGCTTGAGATGATGTCTCAGCTTGAGAAGATGTCACAGCTTGAGATGTCACAGCTTGAGATGATGTCTCAGCTTGAGATGTCACAGCTTGAGATGTCTCAGCTTGAGAAGATGTCACAGCTTGAGATGATGTCTCAGCTTGAGATGTCTCAGCTTGAGAAGATGTCACAGCTTGAGATGTCTCAGCTTGAGAAGATGTCTCAGCTTGAGATGATGTCTCAGCTTGAGATGATGTCTCAGCTTGAGATGTCTCAGCTTGAGATGATGTCTCAGCTTGAGATGATGTCTCAGCTTGAGATGATGTCTCAGCTTGAGATGATGTCTCAGCTTGAGATGTCTTAGCTTGAGATGTCTCAGCTTGAGATGATGTCTCAGCTTGAGATGATGTCTCAGCTTGAGATGATGTCTCAGCTTGAGATGATGTCTCAGCTTGAGATGATGTCTCAGCTTGAGATGTCTCAGCTTGAGATGATGTCTCAGCTTGAGATGATGTCTCAGCTTGAGATGATGTCTCAGTTTGAGATGATGTCTCAGCTTGAGATGATGTCTCAGCTTGAGATGATGTCTCAGCTTGAGATGATGTCTCAGCTTGAGATGATGTCTCAGCTTGAGATGATGTCTCAGCTTGAGATGTCTCAGCTTGAGATGATGTCTCAGCTTGAGATGTCTTAGCTTGAGATGTCTCAGCTTGAGATGTCACAGCTTGAGATGATGTCTCAGCTTGAGATGATGTCTCAGCTTGAGATGATGTCTCAGCTTGAGATGTCTCAGCTTGAGATGTCTTAGCTTGAGATGTCTCAGCTTGAGATGATGTCTCAGATTGAGATGTCTCAGCTTGAGATGATGTCTCAGCTTGAGATGATGTCTCAGCTTGAGATGATGTCTCAGCTTGAGATGTCTGTCACAGCTTGAGATGTCTCAGCTTGAGATGATGTCTCAGCTTGAGATGATGTCTCAGCTTGAGATGATGTCTCAGCTTGAGATGTCTGTAACAGCTTGAGATGTCTCAGCTTGAGATGATGTCTCAGCTTGAGATGTCTCAGCTTGAGATGATGTCTCAGCTTGAGATGTCTCAGCTTGAGATGTCTTAGCTTGAGATGTCTCAGCTTGAGATGTCTTAGCTTGAGATGATGTCTTAGCTTGAGATGTCTCAGCTTGAGATGATGTCTCAGCTTGAGATGTCTCAGCTTGAGATGTCTTAGCTTGAGATGTCTCAGCTTGAGATGTCTCAGCTTGAGATGTCTTAGCTTGAGATGATGTCTTAGCTTGAGATGTCTCAGCTTGAGATGTCTTAGCTTGAGATGTCTCAGCTTGAGATGTCTTAGCTTGAGATGTCTCAGCTTGAGATGTCTCAGCTTGAGATGTCTTCGCTTGAGATGATGTCTTAGCTTGAGATGTCTCAGCTTGAGATGTTTTAGCTTGAGATGTCTCAGCTTGAGATGTCTTAGCTTGAGATGTCTCAGCTTGAGATGATGTCTCAGCTTGAGATGATGTCTCAGCTTGAGATGATGTCTCAGCTTGAGATGTCTCAGCTTGAGATGATGTCTCAGCTTGAGATGTCTCAGCTTGAGATGATGTCTTAGCTTGAGATGATGTCTCAGCTTGAGATGTCTCAGCTTGAGATTATGTCTTAGCTTGAGATGTCTCAGCTTGAGATGATGTCTCAGCTTGAGAAGATGTCTCAGCTTGAGAAGATGTCTCAGCTTAAGATGATGTCTTAGCTTGAGATGTCTCAGCTTGAGATGTCTCAGCTTGAGATGTCTTAGCTTGAGATGATGTCTTAGCTTGAGATGTCTCAGCTTGAGATGATGTCTCAGCTTGAGATGTCTCAGCTTGAGATGATGTCTCAGCTTGAGATGTCTCAGCTTGAGATGTCTCAGCTTGAGATGTCTCAGCTTGAGATGATGTCTCAGCTTGAGATGATGTCTCAGCTTGAGATGATGTCTCAGCTTGAGATGATGTCTCAGCTTGAGATGATGTCTCAGCTTGAGATGATGTCTCAGCTTGAGATGTCTCAGCTTGAGATGTCTCAGCTTGAGATGATGTCTCAGCTTGAGATGATGTCTCAGCTTGAGATGATGTCTCAGCTTGAGATGTCTCAGCTTGAGATGATGTCTCAGCTTGAGATGTCTCAGCTTGAGCTGATGTCTCAGCTTGAGATGATGTCTCAGCTTGAGATGATGTCTCAGCTTGAGATGATGTCTCAGCTTGAGATGATGTCTCAGCTTGAGATGATGTCTCAGCTTGAGATGTCTCAGCTTGAGATGATGTCTCAGCTTGAGATGATGTCTCAGCTTGAGATGATGTCTCAGCTTGAGATGTCTCAGCTTAAGATGTCTTAGCTTGAGATGATGTCTTAGCTTGAGATGTCTCAGCTTGAGATGATGTCTCAGCTTGAGATGATGTCTCAGTTTGAGATGATGTCTCAGCTTGAGATGTCTCAGCTTGAGATGATGTCTCAGCTTGAGATGATGTCTCAGCTTGAGATGATGTCTCAGCTTGAGATGATGTCTCAGCTTGAGATGATGTCTCAGCTTGAGATGATGTCTCAGCTTGAGATGATGTTTCAGCTTGAGATGTCTCAGCTTGAGATGATGTCTCAGCTTGAGATGTCTCAGCTTGAGATGTCTCATGTTCAGTTCGAGATATTATAGTCAGCCTAATGTTATTGTGTGTGTGTGTGTGTGTCTGCGGGTTTGTTTGTCTGTGTGTGTATCTGTGTGTGTGTTTGTGTCTTCGCGCGTGAGTGCGTGTTTGTTTGTGTGTATGTGTCTGTGTGTGTTTCTGTGGGTGTGTTTGTGTGTGCATGTGCGTTTCTTTATGTATGTATGTGTGTGGAATGTGTGTGTATGTATGTATGTATGTATGTGTGTGTATGTGTGTGTGTGAATGTATGTTGATATACGCTTATTTAAGTGAGTGTGTGTGCCTATGTTTGTGGGTATGTTTGTGTGTGTGTTTGCGCGTGTGCATTTTGTTTTATCACCCATGCTTTCGTGTTTTTTCTTGATATTCACAATATGCATATTATTTTGTGAATATAACATGCTTTTTTGATAAAATACAACTGCCGTGTGAAAGGCCATTGTTTGGAAGGGCTGAATGTAAGACGGGCCTGCGTGCCCAATTTGTGACATTTTGAAAATAAATTTCATTCGTTCGTTTTCTCTCAAGCACGCATGCGCGTAGAATCCCCCCCCCCCCCCCAAACCCCACTCAGCTGTAACTTAATTTGAAAAGAACGTGGGATTGCCCCAAAACTCCAGGGGGTTGTTGGCTGATATCTGTGTCTGCTTGATGTTGTTATCTAACTAATGATTTCGGCTCCTACTTCATTCTCACCTGCCACACCTGGCTGCTGACGTGGCATCTTCACTACTTACAACTCAATAATCTCATCATCATCATGTGCCTCGCCGGTGTCTTACAGATCTGGGTCATAATGGAAAGTGTTATCTGAAGTTGCCAGATCGCTGGATCTATCTTCACCAATGTTACGTGTGCTGTGTCTTCTGTGTATGCTAGCCGTTGATGTCATCCTCTATGTCACTTCCGGTGTGATTTATGTTGATGTCATGTCCGGTATGTCGTCCATTTCTGTTACTTTCACTTTGATGTCGTTTCTGCTGTGACATTCCGTAATGACATTTCTAGTTCATACCACTTCCGATATCTTATCCCCAGTCATCACTTGCGTCCTGTCTTTCTGTGACGTCCACTTTAGGAGGAGAAGTAACAAACACCGTAAAGCTAACCATCCACTGACCCTGCCTCAGCTCACTGTTGTTGACTGTGCGTGGACAAATCCTCACATTCACCTCTAAAGCAAATATGGGAGAGAATGAGGTCAGAATTGAGACGATTTAACCGCCAATTTACGTGACCAGATAGCACCTGTCTGTGACATGTCTCCCACACAAGTGCAGCCTTCTACATCCCTGTCATTGTCTGTTACATATCTCCCACACAAGTGCAGCCTTCTACATCCCCGTCATTGTCTGTTACATATCTCCCACACAAGTGCAGATTTCTACATCCCCATCATTGTCTGTTACATATCTCCCACACAAGTGCAGCCTTCTACATCCCCGTCCCTGTCTGTTACATATCTCCCACACAAGTGCAGCCTTCTACATCCCCGTCCCTCTCTGTGACATGTCTCCCACACAAGTGCAGCCTTCTACATCCCCGTCCCTCTCTGTGACATGTCGCCCACACAAGTGCAGCCTTCTACATCCCCGTCCCTCTCTGTTACATGTCTCCCACACAAGTGCAGCCTTCTACATCCCCGTCCCTCTCTGTTACATGTCTCCCACACAAGTGCAGCCTTCTACATCCCCGTCATTGTCTGTTACATGTCTCCCACACAAGTGCAGCCTTCTACATCCCCGTCCCTGTCTGTGACATGTTGGCCACACAAGTGCAGCCTTCTACATCCCTGTCATTGTCTGTTACATGTCGCCCACACAAGTGCAGCCTTCTACATCCCTGTCATTGTCTGTTACATGTCGCCCACACAAGTGCAGCCTTCTACATCCCCGTCCCTCTCTGTTACATATCTCCCACACAAGTGCAGCCTTCTACATCCCCGTCCCTCTCTGTGACATGTCGCCCACACAAGTGCAGCCTTCTACATCCCCGTCCCTCTCTGTTACATGACTCCCACACAAGTGCAGCCTTCTACATCCCTGTCATTGTCTGTTACATGTCGCCCACACAAGTGCAGCCTTCTACATCCCTGTCATTGTCTGTTACATGTCTCCCACACAAGTGCAGCCTTCTACATCCCCGTCCCTCTCTGTGACATGTTGCCCACACAAGGGCAGCCTTCTACATTCCCGTCCTTGTATGTGACATGTCGCCCACACAAGTGCAGCCTTCTACATCCCCGTCCTTGTCTGAGGGTCATTCATGGTCTCCTGTTGGGCTTCAGACACATCTACACCATGGGATTTCTGGCAACTTCTTTAATGATGTCATATTGTGAAAATCATCATTGTCAAATTGAGGGCCATTTGCCGAGGCTTGGTCCCATCACAGTGGGTAATCTACTTGACTTCACACCAGTATGATTAACTACACACTGATCTACGTATTAATCTGCTTGACTAAAAATCAACCCACTTGGTGATCTACTTACCTACACTCTGACAAATTTTCCTACACACCACTTTAGTTACTAATCTACTTGCCTACACACCACTTTAGTTACTAATCTACTTGCCTACACACCACTTTAGTTACTAATCTACTTGCCTACACACCACTTTAGTTACTAATCTACTTGCCTACACACCACTTTAGTTACTAATCTACTTGCCTACACACCACTTTAGTTACTAATCTACTTGCCTACACACCACTTTAGTTACTAATCTACTTGCCTACAAACTAACCAACCTACCAGTCAACTCACCTGCACGCCGATCTACTTACTCTTCTATGTTCCACTACACATCTGTGTCTGTATGTGGCTTTGTGTGTATCTGTGTGAGTCTCTATCGGTGTGTCTATTATATAATGTCTGCGTGTCTCTGTTTGTGTCGGGTTATGCGTCTGCGTGTATGTCTGTGTGCGTATGTGTGACTGTGCGTGTCTGTGTGTGTATACCTGTGTATGTGTGGGTGTTGCGTATGTCTATGTGTGTGTCTGTTTCCCTGCCTTTATGTGTGTATGTGTTTGTGTGTGCCCGTGACTGCATGTGTGTGTGTCTGTATGTGTCTGGGTTGTATGCGTGTGTGTTTTAGAGCGTGTGTATGTGTGTGTATGTATGTATGTATGTATGTATGTATTTTTGTATGTGTGTATGTGAGTTTGTATGTATGTATGTACGTACGTATGTATGTATGTATGTATGTGTGTATGTATGTATGTAAGTATGTATGTATGTGTGAGTGTGCATGTTCGTGTGTATGTGGATGTATGTGTGTACTGGGTGCCTATGTGTTTGTGTGTAAGTGGGTGATTGGGCTTGTGTGTGTATGTGAGTGTGTGTGTTCGCGAGTGAGCGTGCGCACATATTTTACCACCCATGCTTTTGTTTTTGACTTCATATCCATAATATGCATATCATTACATGAATATAACATGCTTCATTGATGAAATACAACTGCTGTGTGAAAGATGGAAGTATGGAAGGGCCGAATGTAAGACAGGCCTGCGTGCCTAATTTGTAACCCTTTGAAAATAAAGTTCGTTCGTTCGTTCGTTCGTTCGTACACTGATCTACTTTCCAGTCTACTTACATAACATTGATCTAAATGTTGATTACTAATCTTGCTGCCTACACATCTGTCTTATTTATAATCTACTTGTCTTTATATAATTATGCCTCATAATCTTCTTGCCTACACATTGGTCTACATTTTAATCCAATAGCCTACACACCAATATACATTCTAATCTACTTGCCTACATATTTATAATCCACTTGCCTACCCACTGCCTGCCCACTTGCTTCTTACTGAGTGACACGTTTTCATTTATTGCAGGAAATTTGTGACAACCCAGAGTGGATCACTTCCGGTGCCAGTCGATTCGATGTTCGCCAGGGAGAGCTGGGTAAGAGGAAGTGGTTGTGGGGTAATGAGTTAGAGTGGAGAAGTGGTTGTGGGGTAATAAGTTAGAGTGGAGAAGTGGTTGTGGGGTAATAAGTTAAAGTGGGGAAGTGGTTGTGGGGTAATGAGTTAGAGTGGAGAAGTGGTTGTGGGGTAATGAGTTAGTGTGGGGAAGTGGTTGTGGGGTAATGAGTTAGAGTGGAGAAGTGGTTGTGGGGTAATGAGTTAGAGTGGAGAAGTGGTTGTGGGGTAATGAGTTAGAGTGGAGAAGTGGTTGTGGGGTAATGAGTTAGAGTGGAGAAGTGGTTGTGGGGTAATGAGTTAGTGTGGAGAAGTGGTTGTGGGGTAATGAGTTAGAGTGGAGAAGTGGTTGTGGGGTAATGAGTTAGTGTGGGGAAGTGGTTGTGGGGTAATGAGTTAGAGTGAAGAAGTGGTTCTGGGGTAATGAGTTGGAGTGGAGAAGTGGTTGTGGGGTAATGAGTTAGAGTGGAGAAGTGGTTGTGGGGTAATGAGTTAGAGTGGGGAAGTGGTTGTGGGGTAATGAGTTAGAGTGGAGAAGTGGTTGTGTGGTAATGAGTTAGAGTGGAGAAGTGGTTGTGGGGTAATGAGTTAGAGTGGAGAAGTGGTTGTGTGGTAATGAGTTAGAGTGGAGAAGTGGTTGTGGGGTAATGAGTTAGAGTGGAGAAGTGGTTGTGGGGTAATGAGTTAGAGTGGAGAAGTGGTTGTGTGGTAATGAGTTAGAGTGGAGAAGTGGTTGTGGGGTAATGAGTTAGAGTGGGGAAGTGGTTGTGGGGTAATGAGTTAGAGTGGAGAAGTGGTTGTGGGGTAATGAGTTAGAGTGGAGAAGTGGTTGTGTGGTAATGAGTTAGAGTGGAGAAGTGGTTGTGGGGTAATGAGTTAGTGTGGGGAAGTGGTTGTTGGGTAATGAGTTAGTGTGGGGAAGTGGTTGTGGGGTAATAAGTTAGAGTGGAGAAGTGGTTGTGGGGTAATGAGTTAGAGTGGAGAAGTAGTTGTGGGGTAATGAGTTAGAGTGGAGAAGTGGTTTGTGTGGGGAAGAGAATCATGCGAGGAAGTCATTTGTGTGGGGAAGTCGTTTGTGTGGGAAAATGAATCATATGGAGATGTCATTTGTGTGGGAAAATAATGTGGAAAAGTCATTTGTGTGGTATTTTGTGTTGTAGAAGTCATTTGTTTGGGTAAGCCATTTTTGTGAAAGTAAATCATATGGGGGAAGTGATTTGTATAAGGGAATTGTGTGAATTTTTAGTTAGCTATGAAAGTTGCATTCTTAGGTTGAATCACCTCCATTGCAAGAACTAATTCCTCTTCCATCTATTGAACACATCAAGCTTATTCGTGTGAGTTTCCTGCAGTTTCTCCCTGAGATTCTCATGGTTTGTACTGTCCATTGATTTCTGTTTCTTATCCAGGCAACAGTGCAGCTTTTATGTTCTGTTAGGTTTTGCTGAAAACTTCATTAGAAATGTCAGACAGTTCCATGACAAATACTGCTTTCAGCATATATAATGCTAACTTTCTCCTTTCTTTGCTGTTTTGTTCTTTCCAAACATTTTACCTCAGATTCTAAAACTCATCTGCTACCGACTCTAAGACAGTCAATGCTATCAGCGACTCATCTGTAGACTCTTGCATGACTACTTGTGTCTATCGTAAATAGGTTGCCTGTAAGTAAAGTAAAGATCCCTTTACACGCCCTTAGGCGCATCGTGCATATGGGAAGAGCACCCATATTTTTCAGACCAATCGGCACTCTGTGGATAATGTGGTCAGCATTACGCCGGCCTGTGAAGATAGTAAATTTTTTGCCTAATAGAAATATTTGAAATTATTTGTGAGTTTGATTAGATTCCAATGGAATAGGTAACATGTGTATGTAATATTAGAAATATGTCTATGTCATGTAATGTGTAGATATATATGTCTCTGTGATGCTGCAGATATATGTGTAAGTGATATTAAACATGTATGTATGTGTGATGTTACAGATATATGTGAATTCGATATTCGAGATATATGTATGTGTGAATATATGTGTATATGATATTAGAGATATATATATATATGTCTGTGTGATGCTACAGATATATTTGAATGTGATATTAGATATATATGTCTGTGTGATGCTGCAGATATATGTGTATGTGAAAATAGAGATATATATGCCTGTGTGATGTTACAGATATATTTAAATGTGATATTTAAAAATGTATGCATGTGTGATGTTACAGATATTTGTGAATTTGATGTTAGAGATATATGTATGTGTGAGATATATGTATATGTGATATTAGAGACATATATGTCTGTGTGATGTTGCAGATATATGTGTATGTGATATTAGATATATATGTCTGTATGATGTTGCAGATATATGTGTGTGTGATATTAGAGATATATATGTCTGTATGATGTTGCAGATATATGTGTATGTGATATTAAAGATATATGTCTGTATGATTTTGCAGATATATGTGTGTGTGATATTAGAGATATATGTCTGTATGATGTTGCAGATATATGTGTATGTGATATTAAAGATATATGTCTGTATGATGTTGCAGATATATGTGTATGTGATATTAGAGATATATGTCTGTATGATGTTGCAGATATATGTGTATGTGATATTAGAGATATATGTCTGTATGATGTTACAGATATATGTGTATGTGATATTAGAGATATATGTCTGAATGATGTTGCAGATATATGTGTATGTGATATTAGAGATATATGTCTGTATGATGTTGCAGATATATGTGTATGTGATATTAGAGATATATGTCTGTATGATGTCGCCTCTCTTATTTTTACTGGCAATAGACTGGACTATGAAAACAGTAACTGCTAACACCAAGAATGGAATTCAGTGGATCCCTACAAAACAGCTTGATGATCTGGACTTCGCTGATGATATTGCTCTTCTGTCCATTCACGGAATCAGATACAAGATAAATTAAATATACTTAATGCGAGATCACAGCAGCTTGGTCTGAAAATCCATAAAGGAAAGACAAAGATAATGAGAATAAATCAGGCAAATAGTAATGTGGTTTCTCTTAATGGCACCCCACTCCAAGTCGTGGAGTCGTACACGTATTTAGGCAGCAATGTAGATAAAGATGGAGGAACTGATAGAGAAATTAAAATTAGAATACAAAAGGCAAGAGATGCTTTCATAGCACTAGGGAATTTGTGGAGGTCAAAAGAAATTAAAAGAAATACTAAACTAAAAATTTTTAATTCTAATGTCAAATCAGTACTATTGTATGTGGCGGAAACATGAAGAACAACAAAGGCAACTACTAATAAATTACAGACATTCATTAACTGGTGCCTGCGCAGAATAGAGGGAATAAAATAGTATGATAGAATAACTAATGTAGAACTTTGGGAGAGAACTAAACAGGCTCCAGTGGATCAGGAGGTGAGGAAAAGACGCTGGCGTTGGATAGGGCACACACTGAGAAAACAGGAGAACAGCATAACTAGAATGTCTTTGCATTGGAACCCACAGGGGTATAGGAATAAAGGAAGGCCAAAAAACACATGGAGAAGAGAGCTCGAGAATGAGTTTAGAAAGATTGGGAGGACATGGGGAGAGCTCCATGCAATGGCGAAGGATAGAACGACTTGGCGTGAGTTGGTTGAGGGCCTATGCTCCATTGGGGGATAGAAAGGCAGAAGAAGAAGAAGATATTAGAGATATATGTCTGTATGATGTTACAGATAAATGTGTATGTGATATTATAGATTATATGTCTGTATGATGTTACAGTTATATGTGTATGTGATTTTAGAGATATATGTCTGTATGATGTTACAGTTATATGTGTATGTGATTTTAGAGATATATGTCTGTATGATGTTACAGTTATATGTGTATGTGATTTTAGAGATGTATGTCTGTATGATGTTACAGTTATATGTGTATGTGATTTTAGAGATATATGTCTGTATGATGTTACAGATATATGTGTATGTGATATTCGAGATGTATGTCTGTATGATGTTACAGATATATGTGTATGTGATGTTAGAGATATATGTCTGTATGATGTTACAGATATATGTGTATGTGATATTAGAGCTATATGTCTGTATGATGTTACAGATATATGTGTATGTGATGTTAGAGATGTATGTCTGTATGATGTTACAGATATATGTGTATGTGATGTTAGAGATATATGTCTGTATGATGTTACAGATATATGTGTATGTGATGTTAGAGATATAATCTAACTGTTGCCTCGTCTCCCCCATATACAGGAGATTGCTGGTTGCTCGCGGCTGTGGCCTCTCTGACCTGTAACCCCAAACTCTTTAGTTTTGTGGTGGACCCCAACCAGTCTTTCACCGAGAACTACTGCGGCATTTTCAAGTAAGCAGTCTCTTCAATGGACAAATTTTTGATAACTGAACTTGATTGTTAGGTCGACCCATGACTACCAGGTCATGTCCTGGGAAGTAAAGGCGGCTGGCATGAAATTGAGCACATCACACATTGAGTGCCAAGAGCTGTATAAGAAATTGAGCACATCACACATTGAGTGCCAAGAGCTGTATAAGAAATTGAGTACATCACACATTGAGTGCCAAGAGCTCTATAAGAAATTGAGCACATCACACATTGAGTGCCAAGAGCTGTATAAGAAATTGAGCACATCACACATTGAGTGCCAGGAGCTCTATAAGAAATTGAGCACATCACACATTGAGTGCCAAGAGCTGTATAAGAAATTGAGCACATCACACATTGAGTGCCAAGAGCTGTATAAGAAATTGAGCACATCACACATTGAGTGCCAGGAGCTGTATAAGAAATTGAGCACATCACACATTGAGTGCCAAGAGCTCTGTAAGAAATTGAGCACATCACACATTGAGTGCCAGAAGCTCTATAAGAAATTGAGCACATCACACATTGAGTGCCAGGAGCTCTATAAGAAATTGAGCACATCACACATTAAGTGCCAAGAGCTGTATAAGAAATTGAGCACATCACACATTGAGTGCCAGGAGCTCTATAAGAAATTGAGCACATCACACATTAAGTGCCAAGAGCTGTATAAGAAATTGAGCACATCACACATTGAGTGCCAGGAGCTCTATAAGAAATTGAGCACATCATACATTGAGTGCCATGCGCTGTATAAGAAATTGAGCACATCACACATTGAGTGCCAGGAGCTCTATAAGAAATTGAGCACATCACACATTGAGTGCCAGGAGCTCTATAATTAATTGAGCACATCACACATTGAGTGCCAAGAGCTGTATAAGAAATTGAGCACATCATACATTGAGTGCCAGGAGCTCTATAAGAAATTGAGCACATCACACATTGAGTGCCAAGAGCTGTATAAGAAATTGAGCACATCACACATTGAGTGCCAGGAGCTCTATAAGAAATTGAGCACATCATACATTGAGTGCCAAGAGCTGTATAAGAAATTGAGCACATCACACATTGAGTGCCAGGAGCTCTATAAGAAATTGAGCACATTACACATTGAGTGCCAGGAGCTCTAAAAGAAATTGAGCACATCACACATTGAGTGCCAGGAGCTGTATAAGAAATTGAGCACATCACACATTGAGTGCCAGGAGCTCTATAAGAAATTGAGCACATCACACATTGAGTGCCAGGAGCTCTATAAGAAATTGAGCACATCACACATTGAGTGCCAGGAGCTGTATAAGAAATTGAGCACATCACACATTGAGTGCCAGGAGCTCTATAAGAAATTGAGCACATCACACATTGAGTGCCAGGAGCTCTATAAGAAATTGAGCACATCACACATTGAGTGCCAGGAGCTCTATAAGAAATTGAGCACATCACACATTGAGTGCCAGGAGCTGTATAAGAAATTGAGCACATCACACATTGAGTGCCAAGAGCTGTATAAGAAATTGAGCACATCACACATTGAGTGCCAGGAGCTCTATAAGAAATTGAGCACATCACACATTGAGTGCCAGGAGCTGTATAAGAAATTGAGCACATCACACATTGAGTGCCAAGAGCTGTATAAGAAATTGAGCACATCACACATTGAGTGCCAAGAGCTGTATAAGAGATTGAGCACATCACACATTGAGTGCCAGGAGCTCTATAAGAAATGTAGCACATCACACATTGAGCGCCAGGAGCTCTATAAGAAATTGAGTCCATATTCATACAGCCTGTCTCAGTTACTTGGGAAGGACCCTTAAGTTGAGTTACTGGTGTGCCCTATGACACACGTGATCATGGTAACTTGATATTTTGATTTTCTTGAAAAATACAAAGACAATGCCATAACTGACTGTTTAAATATGAAGGGGAAATTCACATGTTAAGTTATTTGTATAGATGCAAGGGAATGAACTTGGGGGCTAGAATGGGCAGTAGACTAGAAATGTTGAATTGCCTAAGTCTTTCCTAGGGACAGAATCATGGCAGACTGTTGTTAGCACCTTTCTGTCTTGCCAAAAGATAGTCTGTTGTTGTTAGCACCTTTCTGTCTTGCTAAAAGATAGTCTGTTGTTGTTAGCACTTTTCTGTCTTGCTAAAAGATAGTCTGTTGTTGTTAGCACCTTTCTGTCTTGCCAAAAGATAGTCTGTTGTTGTTAGCACCTTTCTGTCTTGCTAAAAGATAGTCTGTTGTTAGCACCTTTCTGTCTTGCTAAAAGATATTTTGTTGTTGTTAGCACCTTTTTGTCTTGCCAAAAGATAGTCTGTTGTTGTTAGCACCTTTTTGTCTTGCCAAAAGATAGTCTGTTGTTAGCACATTTCTGTCTTGCTAAAAGATAGTCTGTTGTTGTTAGCACCTTTCTGTCTTGCTAAAAGATAGTCTGTTGTTGTTAGCACCTTTTTGTCTTGCCAAAAGATAGTCTGTTGTTGTTAGCACCTTTCTGTCTTGCTAAAAGATAGTCTGTTGTTGTTAGCACCTTTTTGTCTTGCCAAAAGATAGTCTGTTGTTGTTAGCACCTTTCTGTCTTGCTTAATGATAGTCTGTTGTTGTTAGCACCTTTTTGTCTTGCCAAAAGATAGTCTGTTGTTGTTAGCACCTTTTTGTCTTGCCAAAAGATAGTCTGTTGTTGTTAGCACCTTTCTGTCTTGCTAAAAGATAGTCTGTTGTTGTTAGCACCTTTTTGTCTTGCCAAAAGATAGTCTGTTGTTGTTAGCACCTTTCTGTCTTGCTTAATGATAGTCTGTTGTTGTTAGCACCTTTTTGTCTTGCCAAAAGATAGTCTGTTGTTGTTAGCACCTTTTTGTCTTGCCAAAAGATAGTCTGTTGTTAGCACCTTTCTGTCTTGCTAAAAGATAGTCTGTTGTTGTTAGCACCTTTCTGTCTTGCTAAAAGATAGTCTGTTGTTGTTAGCACCTTTCTGTCTTGCCAAAAGATAGTCTGTTGTTGTTGGCACCTTTCTGTCTTGCCAAAAGATAGTTTTGTATTACACTATGAGGAGGCATGGGACTCACGGCCCATGGCGATGGTGAGTGTAACTAGCAAGACCCGCCCCTGTCAATAAAGTCTTCTACAATTATAGTATAGGAATTCAGGACCATTGTTGTCAACATTTGTGTTATCTGTTTCTTCTCAAATGCTCAGCTCTCAACCTTTCTGCATTCACTTCTTACCTCATTCTCATTCCCATCCTGATGTGTCCCCTACACACAACAAGGTCCATGATATTTTGTTCCCATAAGTCCACCTCAATACATGTATCATTTATGTGTCACTTGCACATGTCTTTATATCGTTATAGAAGTCAGCCGTAACATTTTCCACCCATCTGTAGTTCACTATAGAGAATGTTCTTAGGGACTCTGCCATCTGCATTCTCCAGGTGTCACCCAGCCACCTGAACCTTTGTAGACTGAGCATTGAGAAGACTGTTGTAGTACCTGCTCTTTCCAATACCTCAGTGTTTGTGATCTTTTCCTGCCACTTAATGCAAAGTATTCTTCTTAGGCATCGCCTGTGAAAGCTATTTAGCCCTTTCTCGAGTACAAATAAATTAACCAAGTTTCACTGCCATAAAGCACAGTGCTGAGAACCCAAGCCTTATGGACAAGAGTTTTTGTTTCAGTTGTGAGCTTTCTGTTCTCCTAAAAGCTTTTTGTCAGTCTGCTCATTGTTGTCGCTGCCTTAGCTATCCTGATGTTGATTTCTTGGTCCAGTGATAGTTTGCTATTGCAGGATACTGACTTTTGCAGATAATGTTCTTGCATATAAGTAGGAAAGTGATAAGCAACAGACAGCAAGTCAGGTACACATATCCAGGTACACATGTACACATACTAAGTACACATGTACACACACCCAGTACACATGTACTCACATCCAGGTACATGTGTCAAAGTGACGTTCCTAATCTTCAGAAGTCCCATGTTCTAGGAGCCATGTTTGCCTACAACAGTAACCTCATCTGGGTGAGTGACGTTCCACCCCACCATGACCGCACAACTAATAATTAACTCCCATGCGCAACGAAACATTGCGAGCTGTACTGAGATAGAGTTACAGTTCACAATCCTCGTCTACCAGGAAGCTCATTTACCAAGAACGACGTCATCTACCACGAGCTTCAGATACAAATCCCCGTTATCAGTTGTAAGGTTAAAGGGGGACCCTTAAGTCTGGACTAGGCATTGATGTTAAATAGCTGTAATAAGTGCGCGTGTGGTTGGTGTGTGTGTGTGGTGAGTGTGTGTGTGGTGTGGGAGCGTATGCGTGTGTGTGTAAGATGTAAATGTGTATATATATATATATATATATATATATATATATATATATATATATATATATATATATATATATATATATGTGTGTGTGTGTGTGTGTGTGTGTGTGTGTGTGTGTGCGCGCGCCCGCTAGTGCCTGTGTGCATGTGGGAGTGCTTTCGTGTGGTGAGTGTGTGGTGTGTATGTGTGTTTTTGTGCATGCGTGCGCGCGTATAGTGTTTTAATTTATTTATTGACACACGAACTATTTAATTTCATAAATTGTTTTAGATTATATCCTAAAGGGAATTAATTATTCGACTAAATTATACTAAGGGACATAACTCTTAAACGCATTTAATTCTGTTAGGTTATTGCAGAATATATAGATTTATATGAACTGACTATTAAATCTTTAAAAGTTTAATTCAACAACTATATAGTACAATAATATAGCATTAAATTACACATTATTTCAATATTTTGGTTTTTATTAACTAAAAACAGTAACATTTCATAAATTTACCAAAGCAATAAATGTTAAGGTTTCAGATTTTTGACACCTGAAACTACATATGGCACCTTAAGAAACAGTAGTCCACGACTAGTTCGTGACAATATTTTTGGCTGGCACAATTATTCTTATTGTGCTTCATTAAATTATTAAATCGTATAATGGGCTGCGGGTCATACGTCGTGCCTTTTGTATGACAGTGGTATCAGGTGGCAGACCGCCAATATGCATTGGCAAGCTCATCATCATGTGGCAGGTCCTTTGCAGAACGTCGCTCTCACCACAGTCTGCCTGTAAGAAACTCGGTCTCTTGCCAGTACAATGGCCAGCTACTGGACGTAAATTTGCCTAGAGAAACCAAACAGCCAGGGGCTCCTGGGGGTTCGTTCGTTCTGCAACGTGATACGCAATTAACCTTATAAGATGATCTCGCTAATTCTGCTGTATCGGTCAAAGACCAACGTTCTTCTGGAACTAAAAATGGTGAAAATAAGGGGGTGACTGCAGTTAAGCTTACTTATACAAGGAATTCCAGAGAAATTTGACTAAAAAGCTCAACAAAATGGGCAAGCAGAAAAACGTGAACAAAACAACACGACGTAACGTTTCGGCCAGGCAGCCTTTTTCAAACACAAGTAAACTACACAAACGTAACAACGAGGAGAGGAGGGTATCTATTTATTTTTCTTCTGGAACTGTACAGTGTTGCCACTTTTGATGTTTTACACCCAGATTTAGATGTTTTCCCTTGCACTTAGATGGGGGGTTTGACGTTTAGATGTTAGATGTTTTTCTATATGTTTTTCATTTGGAGTTTAATATTTTATAGATTTTTTCTTCTTTCAGTGTCAGTTTAATAATTGCTGTATAAAATATTTGCTACAATATTTTTGTTTTGGTCTGGCACGTACATTGTGGCAATTGCGATTACTTAAACTCTAAACTCTCACTGGGGTCAACGCTCAAATATCTGGAAGCTCTGGTACTGATTAATTAAAAGCGCGGGTAAATCATACTAACTTTGTTTCAATCATATCCTTACTGTGCTGATTTTGTTTTCTTTTTTTTTCATGTGATTTTTAAAAAATAATTCCTCAAATCTATATGTGGCTTTTATTTTGGAAAATGGCAGTGATGGCAGTTTCTG
Organism: Candidula unifasciata; assembly: GCA_905116865.2. Classification (NCBI taxonomy): domain Eukaryota; kingdom Metazoa; phylum Mollusca; class Gastropoda; order Stylommatophora; family Geomitridae; genus Candidula; species Candidula unifasciata. The sequence continues at coordinate 65,010 of CAJHNH020002218.1, read as the reverse complement.
GAGATATGACCAAGGCTCGTTGTAAGTACTGCAAGTGTGAAATTAAAGCGAAAATACAAGACTTCAAGAGTCATGCAGAGACTAAAAATTATAAAACTGCAGTTCCATTCAAAGATATTAAACCGCTGACATCTGTTTTCAGAACTACACTAATAAACGAATCAGCAAAAGTTGATGGATCGATCGCAATGTTGTTAAATTGTCATTGTGCAATTTCAGACTGTGACAATTTGATTGATTTGTTTAAAAACACTATTTCTGATAGTAAAGTTATGGATGATGTGAAAATGCATCGCAGCAAGTGCACAGATATTATAAGAAATACTTTATTTTCTCACTTCGAAAAATATTTGATCAGTGATATTTCTACAAATAAATATAGTTTATTATTAGACGAATCAAATGATATTTCTGTACTGAAAGTGCTTGGTGTGTGTATTATATATTACAGCTACAGTACAGACAAAGTAGTCTCTATGTATCTTGGACTAGTTCAAATGGAAAAGTGTGATGCAGAAAGTATAGTTCAGGAACTGACGGAACATTTAATCAGCAAACAGTTAGACTTAAAGAATTTGGCTGCAATTGGTACCGATAATGCCTCGGTGATGGTTGGTATAAACAATGGCGTTTATTTTAAGTTAAACGAAGAACTTGGATGTTTCCATGACACCTTATGACAGTCTTTTGTTTAAAAAAAAGTGAGTTTGTGATGCACAAGTCACTTCTAGTGCCGAATTCCAGTAGTCTCTGCCCATTTGCATTCATATGGCCAACATTATGTTTTCCAAGTTGAACTGGTCCTGGGTTTGAGTCCGATCCCACACGAGCATCTAACTTGAGTCCCTGTGTGTTGTTGCATGATTTCAATGTCCACTGACCACCTCCATGAGCGGAGACACAAAATATCAGATCTGCCTCTGTTGTAGACATCCTCAAGATGTGTGAACCACTACTATCTGTTTATTCTGCAATCCCTGAGATCGCCAGGGCAGCCCCCGTGGTGTAGTGGCTAGACTCTCATCTGCCGACCCCCAGATCGCCAGGGCAGCCCCCGTGGTGTAGTGGCTAGAGCTTCATCTGCCGACCTTGACATCACCAGGGCAGCCCCCGTGGTGTAGTGGCTAGACTCTCATCTGCCGACCCTGAGATCACCAGGGCAGCCCCCGTGGTGTAGTGGCTAGAGCTTCATCTGCCGACCCCCAGATCGCCAGGGCAGCCCCCGTGGTGTAGTGGCTAGACTCTCATCTGCCGACCCTGAGATCACCAGGGCAGCCCCTGTGGTGTAGTGGCTAGAGCTTCATCTGCCGACCCCCAGATCGCCAGGGCAGCCCCCATGGTGTAGTGACTAGAGCTTCATCTGCCGACCTTGAGATCACCAGGGCAGCCCCCGTGGTGTAGTGGCTAGACTCTCATCTGCCGACCCCCAGATCACCAGGGCAGCCCCCGTGGTGTAGTGGCTAGACTCTCATCTGCCGACCTTGAGATCACCAGGGCAGCCCCCGTGGTGTAGTGGCTAGACTCTCGTCTGCCGACCCCCAGATCGCCGGGGCAGCCCCCATGGTGTAGTGGCTAGACTCTCGTCTGCCGACCTCCAGATCACCGGGGCAGCCCCCGTGGTGTAGTGAGTAGAGCTTCATCTGCCGACCTTGAGATCACCAGGGCAGCCCCCGTGGTGTAGTGGCTAGACTCTCGTCTGCCGACATTGAGATCACCAGGGCAGCCCCCGTGGTGTAGTGGCTAGAGCTTCATCTGCCGACCTTGAGATCGCCAGGGCAGCCCCCGTGGTGTAGTGGCTAGACTCTCGTCTGCCGACCTTGAGATCACCAGGGCAGCCCCCGTGGTGTAGTGGCTAGAGCTTCATCTGCCGACCCTGAGATCACCGGGGCAGCCCCCGTGGTGTAGTGGTTAGACTCTCGTCTGCCGACCTTGAGATCACCGGGGCAGCCCCCGTGGTGTAGTGGCTAGACTGTCATCTGACGACCCCCAGATCACCAGGACAGCCCCCGTGGTGTAGTGGCTAGACTCTCGTCTGCCGACCCCCAGATCGCCAGGGCAGCCCTTGTGGTGTAGTGGCTAGACCCTCATCTGCCGACCCTGAGATCACCGGGGCAGCCCCCGTGGTGTAGTGGCTAGACTCTCATCTCCCGACCCCCAGATCACCAGGGCAGCCCTGTGGTGTAGTGGCTAGACCTTCGTCTGCCGATCCGAGGGTCATGGGTCAGGTCCTATTGGAGCCTGACTATTTCAGAATGACCCTGGCTCCCACATCGACCTAGACTTACATGGGTACCAGATGAAGTACCAGAAATTAAAGGCGGCCGGCGTGATGTGGACCATACCACTCACCGAGCAGCAAGACGCAGCTGAATTTGAAAGCAAGTTTCCTATCGACTGCGCTAACGTGGTCCCATGGCTTGTGCATACAGGCAGCAAAGGACGGTCCACGAAATGGCTTGTGCGTGCAGGTAACATAATATATGCTCAATACACATAAAGGAGTGGAAAACGATTTATTTACTCAGAAAAAGAGAGAACACAACCCCTCTCTTTGCGTGCGCCTTTGAAGGTTGGTCTTTGACAAGCACCACTTTATTGCACCATGCAACATCCGTTTATACAATTTGTTAATTTAATGAAGCACAATAAGAAAAATTGTGCCAACTAAAAATATTGTCACGAACTAGTCGTGGACTGCTGTTTCTTACAGTGCCATCTGTAGCTTCAGGTCTCGCAAATCTGTAACCTTAACATCTACTGCTTTGTTAAGTTTATGAAATGTTAGATTTCTTAGTTAATAAAAACAAAAATATTTAATTATTTGTAATTTAATGCTAAATTAGTATACTATATGCTTGTTAAATTGAACTTTTTATTACTTAATAGTCAGTTTATATAAATCTGTATATTTTGCAATAATCTAAAACAAATTAAATGTGTTTAAGAGTTATGTCCCTTAGTAAAATGTAGTGGAATAATTAATTCCCTTGGAAGTAAAATGTGAAACAATTTAACAGATTAAATAGTTCGTGTGTCAATAATACATAAATTAAAACACTATACGCGCGCGTGCGCATGCACAAACACACACATACACACCACACAAAAGCACTCCAGCATGCACACAGATACTCACGTGCGCGCGCATATGTTTATATATATATTATTTGTCGACTCTGTGGTTAAGTCGATGCGAACGCTTCGTAATGCCGAGTTCGATCCCAGCTGCGCGTCATGTGCCTTGCGTTGGTTTTGACAGTGGTATCAGGGAGCCTACCGTCCAGAAGGAAATGGCAAACGACTGGACGTAAATTTACCCAGAAAAACCACACAACAGCCAGGAGCTGCTGGGTTTGGTTCTGCAACGTCCTGTCAAGGATCCGCAACTAACCTATGTATATTATTTACATCACACACACATACACCCGAATATACTTCTCGTCCTATTTAGGACGAAATTTTTCGTTAATTGAAGCCCTACTCCGGCTTTTGCCGGGAGCCGCAAAATAGGCTGGCCATAAATATGGCCTAAAGGCTCAACGAGGTTTCTGGGACCTCTCCACGGTGATCCTCACCCACATGGTGGCACATTGGGCGTTTATCGCTTGTGTGATGTCCTGGTTGGGTAGAAAAACAGTCAGTCGACACACACACACCCACTACACACACACACACACACACACACACACACACACACACACCAACCACACGCGCACTTATTACAGCTATTTAACATCAATGCCTAGTCCAGACTTAAGGGTCCCCCTATAACCTTACAACTGATAACGGGAATTTGTATCTGAAGCGCGTGGTATATGACGTGGTTCTTGGTAAATGAGGTTTCTGGTAGACGAGGCTTATGAACTGTAACTCTATCTCAGTACAGCTCGCAATGTTTCGTTGCGCATGGGAGTTAATTATTTGTTGTGCGGTCATGGTGGGGTGGAACGTCACTCACCCAGATGAGGTTACTGTTGTAGGCAAACATGGCTCCTAAAACATGAGACTCATGGAAGACGACGAACGTCACTTTGACACGGGTACCTGGATGTGAGTATATATGTACTGGGTGTGTGTACATGTGTACTGGGTGTGTGTACTTGTGTACCTGGATGTGTGTACCTATGTCCCTTGCTGTCTGTTGCTTATCACTTTCCCACTTATATGCAAGAACATCATCTGCAAAAGTCAATATCCTGCAATAGCAAACTATCACTGGATCAAGAAATCAACATCAGACTAGCTAAGGCAGCAACAACATTGAGCAGATTAACAAAGAGAGTTTGGGAGAACAGAAAACTCACAAAACCCTTGTCTATCAGGCTTGTGTTCTTAGCACTCTGCTTTACGGCAGTGAAACTTGGTCAACCTATTTGCACCAGGAGAGACGGCCAAATAGCTTTCACAGGCGATGCTTAAGAAGAATACTTGGCATTAAGTGACAGGACAAAATCACAAACACTGAGGTACTGGAAAGAGATGGTACTACAAATCTTTTCCATGCTCAGTCTACAAAGGCTCAAGTGGCTTGGTCACACCTGGAGAATGGAGTCCCTAAGAACATTCTCTATGGTAAATTAGAAATGGGTAGATGACGTCGAGGCCAGCCTCTACTACAATATAAAGTTGTGTGCAAGTGGGACATGAATGATACAGGCATCTGGGTAGATTCATGTAAACAAAATGCCAAGCACCATGTTGGGTGTGGAGTGGAGGATTGGTGGGGGGAGGGGGGATCATGAAGAGAATTCGAATGAAGGAAAACATTATCTCAGAAAGGTTGAGAGCCGAGTGTGTGAGAAGACACGAGTGTGTGAGAAGACACGAGTGTGTGAGAATTCACAAGTGTGTGAGAAGACACGAGTGTATGAGAAGACACGAGTGTGTGAGAAGACACGAGTGTGTGAGAAGACACGAGTGTGTGAGAAGACACACACTGAATAAATGTGATGGCAATGGTGGTCCTAAACTTTTGTGCTCTAATTGTGGATTCTGACAGATTATAGAAAAACAATGGAGCAGTATCATCTGTTATGGACAATGAGGCAGTATCGTCTTGTATCATTTATAGCAGACAATTCAACAATTCACTGTGACAGACAATGAAGCAGTATCATCTGTGTCAAATAAAAAGACAGTGGCACAAGATTATCCATGACTGCCTAACCAAGAAATGTACTGTGTCTCAGCAAAGAGTCCTCCTAGGGCATCAGAAAGTTCAGGAAAAAACTAATAAAAAACAAAAATAATAACAAGAATAGATTGTTTGAGGAAAGCCATCTTGTCTCTCACCAGGTTCAACTTCTGGCACCAAGGTGACTGGCAGGAGGTTGTTGTGGATGACAGACTACCCACCTACCGCAACCAGCTGGTCTTCATGCACTCCACGGAGAAGAATGAGTTCTGGAGTGCCCTGCTGGAGAAGGCATACGCCAAGTAAGTTCTAGAAACATGGCATGTCAATTAGATATTTATAATGCCTGTTAGAAACGTATCAATTAGTGATTGATGAAGATTATTATTACAGCACTCTGGACAGATCTGTAGGTGCTCCGATCTCTTCCTCAGAAGCTCCACACATTTGAAATGACTGATGACGGCTGTTCTGTGTTGATTAAACAGACATCTTGGTTCCCTGGTGAAATATTCATTTATTTCAGCTCCACTTTGCAACCCCCATGCCCATCAGACTAGGGATATGGATCTCTTTAAGTTGTGCTCCAAGTTTCAGAACCAAATAAAATGACTGGTCTTATCGTTTTATATATTTTGATCTTGGTGTTCTGAGACATACACTTTGACTTTAGTAGATGTTAAAGGGGATAGTATACTTTATTTCCAGATTTTATTCTAGATAGTATTTCTTCTCTCAGCATGGTGGAGCAGTTAAAGTTTGCACCCAAGTACTTATATGTTTCTGTTCATTTGATTTTCATATTATCGGCTTATTTGTGGCCTGTCTAGTTAATATCATGTATTCTGTCTTATCTTGATTGATAACTAGTCAGATTTTTTTAGCTGATTCTTTTAAGAGAATCAGTACTCCCCCATCCTAAAGCTCACAAATGTCATATTTTCAACATCGTCATGTTCACAAATGTCATATACTCCTCATCATGAAGCTCGCAAATGTCATATACTCCCCATCTTGAAGCTCGCAAATGTCATATACTCTGCACCTTGGCTTAAAGTTTACCAATGTCATATTTTCTTCATCCTGATGTTCACAAATGTCACATTTTCTTCACCCTGAAGTTCACAAATGTCACATTTTCTTCATCCTGATGTTAACAAATGTCATATTTTCTTCATCCTGATGTTCACAAATGTCACATTTTCTTCATCCTGATGTTCACAAATGTCACATTTTCTTCATCCTGATGTTCACAAATGTCACATTTTCTTCATCCTGATGTTCACAAATGTCATATTTTCTTCATCCTGATATTCACAAATGTCATATTTTCTTCACCCCGATGTTCACAAATGTCATATTTTTTCATCCTGATGTTCACAAATGTCATATTTTCTTCATCCTGATGTTCACAAATGTCATATTTTCTTCATCCTGATGTTCACAAATGTCATATTATCTTCATCCTGATGTTCACAAATGTCATATTTTCTTCATCGTGATGTTCACAAATGTCATATTTTCTTCATCCTGATGTTCGCAAATGTCATATTTTCTTCATCCTTATGTTCACAAATGTCATATTTTCAACATCCTGATGTTCACGAATGTCATATTATCTTCATCCTGATGTTCACAAATGTCATATTTTCTTCATCCTGATGTTCACAAATGTCATATTTTCTTCATCCTGATGTTCGCAAATGTCATATTTTCTTCATCCTTATGTTCACAAATGTCATATTTTCAACATCCTGATGTTCACGAATGTCATACACTCAGCACCTTGGAGTTCACAACTGACTCCAGTATTTCATCCCCTAGGCTGATGGGATCCTACGAGTCTCTGAAAGGTGGCAGCACCAGTGAGGCAATGGAAGACTTCACGGGGGGTGTCACTGAGATGTTTGATCTGAGGAATGCTCCCCCGAACCTGCTGAACATCATGCTGAAGGCTTACGAGCGCGGATCTCTGATGGGCTGTTCCATCGATGTATGTGGACATTTGAAATCTTGTCTACACAGTTTGGCATGGTGCTATTCAAACTGTCTTGTCTTGTTGCTTTGTAGCTTGTCATCTCTAGACAGTTATTGCTATTGTAATTGTGCCTATATATCTGTGTACCTGGATGTGTGTAAATGTGTACCTGGATTTGTGTACATGTGTACCTGGATGTGTGTACATGTGTACCTGGATGTGTACATGTGTATCTGGATGTCTGGACATGTGTACCTGGATGTGTGTACATATGTACCTGGATGTGTGTACATGTGTACCTGGATGTGTACATGTGTACCTGGTTGTCTGTACATGTGTACCTGGATGTCTGTACATGTGTACCTGGATGTATGTACATGTGTACCTGGATGTATGTACATGTGTACCTGGATGTGTGTTCATGTGTACCTGGATGTGTGTATATGTGTACCTGGATGTATGTACATATGTACCTGGATGTGTGTTCATGTGTACCTGGATGTCTGTACATGTGTACCTGGATGTATGAACATGTGTACCTGGATGTATGTACATATGTACCTGGATGTGTGTACATGTGTACCTGGATGTGTGTTCATGTGTACCTGGATGTGTGTTTATGTGTACCTGGATGTATGTACATATGTACCTGGATGTGTGTTCATGTGTACCTGGATGTGTGTAAATGTGTACCTGGCTGTGTGTACATGTGTACCTGGCTGTACATGTACACCTGAATTATTGTACACCTGTACCTGTATGTTTTTACATACACACCTGAATGTGTGTCTCTCCATCAGGCTGTGCCAGGACAGACAGAAGCAGAGCTGGACAATGGGCTCATCTGTGGCCATGCCTACAGTGTCACCAACGTCAAGCTGGTGAGGCTCTCCATCACTTGTACATTCTTGTTACTTTCTCCATCGCTTGTACATTCTTGTTACTTTTCCCGTCACTTGTATATTCTTGTTACTTTCTCCGTCACTTGTACATTCTTGTTACTTTCTCCGTCACTTGTACATTCTTGTTACTTTCTCCGTCACTTGTACATTCTTGTTACTTTCTCCGTCACTTGTACATTCTTGTTACTTTCTCCGTCACTTGTACATTCTTGTTACTTTCTCCGTCACTTGTACATTCTTGTTACTTTCTCTGTCACTTGTACATTCTTGTTACTTTCTCTGTCACTTGTACATTCTTGTTACTTCCTCCGTCACTTGTACATTCTTGTTACTTTCTCTGTCACTCCTGTTGCATTTTAATCATTGTTCACTTCTTCCTTCTTTATCAGAAGAGAGGACGTAAATATATTCATATTTTCTCCCCATCGCATACTTCTTGGTTTCATCTTGAGCTTGGTTTTTTATGAACTCTGTTGTCTTGTCCATTGAGTTTTCTAGTCACAGTTCATGGTGTATATAGAACTCTGTTGTCTTGTCCATTGAGTTTTCTAGTCACAGTTCATGGTGTATGTAGAACTCTGTTGTCTTTTCCATAGAGTTTTCTAGTCACAGTTCATGGTGTATGTAGAACTCTATTGTCTTGTCCATTGAGTTTTCTAGTCACAGTTCATGGTGTGTGTAGAACTCTGCTGATAAAGAAATGTTCGGTTGTGTTTGTGTGCCTCTTTTCCATTCCTTCTTTTCCATTCCTTCTTTTCCATTCCTTCTATTTGAGCTTTCTAGTCACATTTTATGTTATATTCAGCATTTTTTTATGAGAACCTCTCCATGAGAAATCAAACTTGATTTTCAAAGGACTCTAAACTGAGCTTGCAATATCAAATTCACAAGGCTGTTACATGAGTGAATTTGAATGTGAGCATAGACTCAGTATAGATTATGTTTACTTGAGAGAGCGACAGAGAGACAGACAGACAGATAAACAGGCACACACTTTCACACTCTCATGCACGCATGCATGCATAAATGAGAATGCCCACACACACACACACACACACAGGCATGCATACGCACACACACACACACATGCATGCACCCATGCACCTGCACACACACACACACATGCACACACACACACACACAGACACACACACAGGCACACATACGCGCACACACACACACATGCACGCACGCATGCACGCACGTGCACACATACACACACATGCACACACAGAATAAAAGAATTAATTCAGCTTCAGTAATATAATCTGATTACTTCATAATTTTCATTAACATATTCACACTCTTCACTCTAGTTTAGCAACTTTCACAATTGTCACATTGTTCACACTTCCAAACTTCATCTGTGTTTCATAAACTGCAACTTTTCAGCAAATACTCATATGTTTTGGTCCGCAAAGTTATAAAAGGAAATCTTACGGTGTTAGCCAGATTTTAGCAGTTAATTTAGAATGCAGATTTTGACACATCTTTGTTTCATTACAGGTCAGATGGTTTTGTTTTGACTAAATATGTGATATTTTTACTAAGTGGGAGTTTGTTTTATTTGATATTCAATATTTCTACAACAGATGTAATATTTTCAACCAGACAGTAAATGATATTCCTGCTAAACATGTCATGTCTTTGCCAGGCTGACATCAAGACTCCAAGAATGCAGGGTCAGATGCCTATGGTGAGAATTCGTAATCCGTGGGGAAATAGTTCCGAGTGGAAGGGAGCATGGAGTGATGGGTGAGTCATATGGATCTTACTTTAGAATCTGTTTACATCATTCAAGAAACGGGTTTAGAATTAACTTACATTGATTGAAGGCAGTGTTGGTTTAATACCATCATGTAATAATATATTGAATCTTCCTCACTTATATTTGAATTGCACAATCTAGTTATAAACTAAATGTTATTTACTAGATTGAATGATACTTGTGTAATTATAACATAAGTTTTCTATAGTAGTTTGATTATCTAATTATAAATTAAATCTTCAGTCCTCATTTGGGTGTGTGTGTGGTACTGCTAATTCCTTCGACCCCAGCACTTTTTGAACTTAGGACTGTGACAAGCAACCTCTGCTTCGTTAGTGTTTATGAACATTTGCTTGAACAAATAAATACATCTCCAGACATTCAGTACAAATATGGAGGAGCTTTGAAAGTTTCAGATGTTTTACTTTTTCCTGTTACTATTTCATAAATGGAGCCAAGACTTTTAGCAAGCCTCTTGTTTCACTTTTTTTTTTTTTATGGTTTTATTAATTATTTCAAACTTATGGTTCTTTTAGTTTGTTGTTGTTGTTGCTAAATTATGGTTCTGTTAAACATTTTTCTTTACTTGTTAGATCGAGGGAGTGGTCTCTGATCTCAGAAGATGAAAAGCAGGAGCTTGGACTGGTCTTTGATGATGATGGTGAATTTTGGTAAGTTGCACTTTTTAAATTCTAAATTTTGGTGTTTGAAATTTCTTGGTGATGACTTGTTCATAGCGATTCTACTCACAATTACATCTTTAATAGTAGCAACTGTGGTGAGGTATCGTAAATGAAAACCATGGTGAGATACCTTGAGTGAAAACTGTCACGAGTTAGAGTGAAAACTGTGGTGAGATACCTTCATTATTTTTAATTTAATGGTAGAAACATTTCCTAAGCACCAAGATTTCAAGACTGATATAAAGTGTATATCATCATCACGTGCTCTGCCGACTGGCGAAGACATTCATGCCACAGATCTCCGTCCCTTGTCCTCTGGATCGGTTCCACCAATGATTACCCTCTGTGCATCTGTCGCAATTCATGCATCATCGTCTCTCTCAGTCTGCCTCTCCCACTTCTACTGTTGATCTTCCTAGTCGTCACAGTATTCTCCAAAGCCCCCAGCCCCTTTCACAAACCAAAGAACAGTGCTTGTCTTTTCCTTATAGCTGTATATATTGATTTGTTTTCATTAGTTTCTTTCAAGCAAGCAATCTTCGTTAGTTACTCTCGCAGTTTAAGGGATTCCTAACATACGTCTGAGAAACCACATCTCCATAGCCTCCGAATTCTTTCTAATTTGTGTATTCACATTCCATGATTCACTACCATACAGCAATATAGGTTTTACATAACATTTTAGTACTCTCTTTCAGACATCCAAAGAGAGGGCCCTTTTGCACAAGATGTTCTTTATTCTGTAAAATGCATCCTTAGTTTAATGTATTTGGATTAGATATCTATTTTTGCATTTTGAAATCCTTAAAAATTTTACACTTCCTAAAATGGCATGCAAAGACAATGTGAATATGTGTGTATTGTATAGAGTGACATTTTTGTAGAATTACTGATTGTGGGAAAAGAAATTATTCTAAACATTCATAAATGCTTGTCTGAGGTGTATGGAAATTGTGCAAGTGATAGAAGCACTGTTGGTAACTGAAATTAGTTAAAGCCTCAGGAAGTGGAGAGACTTTAGGATGTCACTGGTGCTGTAAATACATGGGTACATGAACTGGACAAAACCAGATATAGGCAAGGCGTGCATAACCTTATTTGTTTCTGGTTGGTGTAAATTCTCAGACATGGACGGAGATTTCATAGAGAATTAGATGCATGAAGGACATAATGAGATGTATAGTCAATGAATTTTATTCAGAGAGGAATTACTTTCTTTGGCCTCAAATATGTGTGTGCTTGTGTGTATTTGTGTGTGTGCATGTGATTTGTGTGTATGTGTGTGTATATATATATACAGTGATATACAATGATTCTAAGGTGATTCTAAGGCTTATGTAATACTGTTGTTTGCTCACAGGATGTCCTTTAAAGATTTTACAGCAAACTTTCAAAAACTAGAGATCTGCAACTTAGGTCCTGACTCACTGGACGAGGATGACCTTGACAACAAGAAGAAGTGGGAGTGCTTCAAGGAGAATGAAGCTTGGATCAAGAGAGTCAATGCTGGGGGATGTCGTAACTACATAGGTAATGTTTCATATGTCATCACAGGTCACAAAGGGGCAATCATCAGAAACAACATTTTCATGATTTATTCTTTATGTCCCTCTATATAGTTACATTTTGAGTCCAACATAAATGGGCATAGCAAAGATTTATGTTACAAACAATTGGTCAGATTAGGAATTATCTTGTCTCACTGTAGACGAGAGCTTCTAGAATTCAAATGGTAAAATAGAATTGGCAGGAGAGAGACAATTAACTCTTGCACTAAAGATGTCTGTCACTTTAAAAAACAGACAACACCAGGCTGTACGAGTTTTGGTAATGCCTGTCAAGGTCACAGTGAGTTAATGTTTTTCAAGGTCACAATAAATTAAAGTAGTGCCTGAGACAAAGCAAGTAAAGTAATGTTTATCAAGGTCACACTGAATTAAAGTAGTGCCTGAGACAAAGCAAGTAAAGTAATGTTTATCAAGGTCACACTGAATTAAAGTAGTGCCTGAGACAAAGCAAGTAAAGTAATGTTTATCAAGGTCACACTGAATTAAAGTAGTGCCTGAGACAAAGCAAGTAAAGTAATGTTTATCATGGTCACACTGAATTAAAGTAGTGCCTGAGACAAAGCAAGTAAAGTAATGTTTATCATTATTGTACGCTATAGGAATATGGTCAATAGTTCAACAGTGTGAGGACAGGACTTAAGTTTCATCAATATGGCTTTATAGAGAACTAGGAGGATTCTCCTGGCAGGAGAGGAAACCACATAGACACATGCTGGCAGTGAACATGATTGGAAGAGATCTAGGACTGACGATAATGTTCTACAGCCATATAAAGGTTAAAGGTTAAAGTCAAGAGGATCGACCTCATTGCACCAGGGTTTATCCCATATGGCTCAGCCTCTCTCCACAGAATGATCAGCTGCCTGCTGAGAGCATCGCACAGAGCACTAACTCCAGAGCTCCGGTGATGATCCCCAGGGATCTCTCTGTAAAAATTGCACTCATGAACTTAGGGGTATAGCCGTGGAGTGAACCCACCACCTTCAGAGCGCGATGCAAATGGCTTGACTGATTTTCCACGGAGACCCCCCACAGTCAAATAAAGTGACACAGTTCTCTGTGAAAGGATATGGTGTAGAGGGCACTTGCAAAAAGAAGACAGTGTTACAAGTGGGTGGACAACATCAAGAGATTGACTAGCAAAAGTTGTTGGAGACCAATTACAGTCAACTTTCAGTGTGAAGATGGCACCTGACTGATTGACAGGCAAGCAGATCAGCCAGGCCTTGAGAAGGGCGATACATATTTCTGGCCAAACATGGAAATGATCAACGTTCAGACTTTGTGACTGATATAACATTGAGATATCAGTTGTTCAACAAGCTAGAGATATGAGATACTATGCAATATTTGAATGAACAAATGAATGAATTAACAAACAAATTTTGTGTTCAGAGGTTTAAGAATAGGACACACAGACCCATCTACCATTATGCCCGTCTAATCTCCCTCATTTCATACACCATTGAATGAAACTGAGACATCAGTAAAATGATGGCTATATGTTTGTTGTCAGCATAACCAAGATATGAACCACAGGGACAATGTGTTTCGCATGCAAGAGCTTTCTTCCTGTATAGATGATGACGTCTGCTTCGCTGGAAGAGACCCATATCTTCCGGAAGAAGTCAATACAAAATTTGTAGATAATAATTATAATCTGTATCTTTATGTCTCTCCAGTCTCAATTAACTGGTCTCCAGTTTCTTGACACTGACAGCAGAAATCATTTTGTTTAACAGACACTTTTTGGACGAACCCGCAGTTCCGAATGACCTTGACTGACCCAGATGATGATGACGAGGAAGAGCTGTGCACTGCAATTGTTGCTGTACTTCAAAAAGACAGACGCAAGAAACGCAAGGAAGGTCTGGATCTGCTGACTATTGGTTATGTCATCTACAAGGTAATCACATCGTCTACAAGATAATCACATTATCTACAAGGTAACCAAATAATCTACAAGGTAGCCACATCATCTTCAAGGTAACCACATAATCTACTAGGTAGCCACATAATATACAAGATAATCACATTATCTACAAGGTAACCACATAATATACAAGATAATCACATTATCTACAAGGTAACCACATAATATGCAAGATAATCACATTATCTACAAGGTAACCACATAATCTACAAGATAACCACAAAATCTACAAGGTAATCACATAATCTACAAGGTAATCACATAATCTACAAGGTAATCACATCTTCTTCAAGGTGATCACATAATCTAAAAGGTAATCACATCATCTACAATGTAATCACATAATCTACAAGGTAATCACATCTTCTTCAAGGTAATCACATAATCTAAAAGGTAATCACATCATCTACAATGTAATCACATAATCTACAAGGTAATCAAATCATCTACAAGGTAATCACATCATTTACAAAGTAATCACATCATCTACAAGGTAATCACATCATCTACAAGGTAATCACATCATCTACAAGGTAGCCACATCATCTTCAAGATAATCACATCATCTACAAGGTAGTCACATCATCTACAAGGTAGCCACATCATCTACAAGGTAATCACATCATCTACAAGGTAATCACATCATCTACAAGGTAGCCACATCATCTTCAAGGTAATCACATAATCTAAAAGGTAATCACATAATCTACAAGGTAATCACATCATCTACAAGGTAATCACATCATCTACAAGGTAATCACATCATCTACAAAGTAATCACATCATACAAGGTAATCACATCATACAAGGTAATCACATCATCTACAAGGTAATCACATAATCTACAAGGTAATCACATCATCTACAAGGTAATCACATAATCTACAAGGTAATCACATTATCTACATGATAATTGTATTGTTTTAGTCCTTCTAGATGATGTAAACCTTCATGTCTCTCTACAATACATGGAAAGATAAAAAACTGAATGAAAAGTATACCATCGAGCTTCACAATATAACAAACACAAACACAGTGTGAATGTTACGGCTATGGAGCCTTCTTCAGCACATACATAGATTAGACACAAATACACTATCACTTATCTTCGTATCTCGTGGCAGCCAGGTGGATGTCAAGCCAAGTCTCGCGAGGCACGTGGGACCGGGAAAATAAATATGCCATCAGTCTTCAAAGTTGTGGATTTTTTCTGTGGATGATATTCCTCTATGAGGCTCTCTTAGACCATGCCCTGACTTCCCTTCCACTGATCTTTCCAACTGCTTGTAATGTCAACTTTATGCAGCTGCTCTAATTAATTTTCTTCTTTAATACATCTGTTCTAATTAATATTCTACCTTCTCACAGTTGCTCTAATTAATGTTCTACTTTGACTGTTTGAGTCCCATGGGGTTTAGCATCAGAAGCCCAAGGGGTGATGAAAAAAGACGAAAAATTGGTGCATTTTGCATTTATTGGGCTTCTAGGTAGGTACCTTCAAATGTTTAATGGGTTCCTTAGGACTTGAAGAGTTAATACATCTGCTCTAGCTAATGTTCTACTTTCTCACATCTACTCTAGTTATTGTTCTACTTTCTTACAGATGCTCTAATTAATGTTCTACTTTCTTACAGCTGCTCTAGTTACTGCTCTACTTTCTTACATCTGCTCTAGTTAATGTTCCACTTTCTTACATCTGCTCTAATGAATGTTCTACTTTCTTACAGCTGCTCTAGTTACTGCTCTACTTTCTTACAGTTACTCTAGTTAATGTTCCACTTTCTTACAGCTGCTCTAATTAATGTTCTACTTTCTTACAGCTGCTCTAGTTAATGTTCTACTTTCTTACAGTTGCTCTAGTTAATGTTCTACTTTAATACATCTGCTCTAATTATTGTTCTACTTTCTTACAGCTGCTCTAATTAATGTTCTACTTTAATACATCTGCTCTAATTAATGTTTCACTTTCTTACAGACACTGTAATTAATGTTCTACTTTCTCACAACTGCTTGTAATTTTCTACTTTTTTTACAGCTCTGTTTTTCTGTGTATCTACGATATTCTTTGCATCTTTCTCAGAGATTAATTTTTGCTGCTATTAGATGTTTCTCACTTTGCTTTTTGTCCATGATGTACATGTATACAATACTGTAGGTTCTTTGCTGATGTCTCTGATTGTATTGATGTCAGTGACTGTATTGATGTCACTGATTGTAATTGACTATATTGATGTCACTGACTGTTTACACACAGCTTGAAGATCCAGACTGTGGCCCGCTGGATATGAAATTTTTCAAGTACAATGCCTCAGTGGCCAAGTCTCCAACTTTCGTCAACATGAGAGAAGTCTGTGGCAGACACAAGTTGCCTCCTGGCACATATGCAATTGTTCCATCCACTTTTGAACCTCATTATGAAGGAGAATTCCTTTTGAGAATTTTTACGGAGAAAGCCAATATTTCTGGGTATGTTTTATTTTTTTTTCTAACAGTTATTTTTATTGAAATATTGGAACAAAAAAGATTTTAAGCATGCAAACATCACTGGTATGATTGTAGTTCAAGATCAACTTTACTGTCCAACACTGTACCTATTTCGATGTCCGTGGCTTAGGCGTTGCAAGTCCGACTCATAATTCCAGTGTACCGCGATCAAAACCCACTGCTGGTTTGCTTGAATTGTAATCATGTTATGGGGCATCGCAGGTCGACCAAGTCTAACATGGGTACAAGGATGTATGTCCTGGGGGAAGTGAAGACGTCTGGCATAATGCTGACCACATTAGTCACCTAGTGCCGATTGATCTGTAAAAATATGGGCTTTCCCATATGCCTGATGCGCCTAAAGGCTGGAAAAGGGATTTTCACTGACTCTTTACTTTACTTACTGTACCTACTGGAACTACTCAGGAAAAAATAAAGCCGGAAAAGATAAAATATGAGCTGAACATATAATATTTGGAAATTTTCAGCAAACATTCCTGGCAAGAAAGCTGAAAATAAAAGACACAAGTGGAAAATTGATATACAGAGTTCAACAAGGCAAGATGGTGGACAACTGGTGTGTGTAATCAGTTTGTGTGTTTGTTATTGTTTAATGTATCCATGTGACTTTATTTTCCGTGTACTTGTCTTTCACCACTGACACTGTGCATGGTGCTATATTTTAAAGTTGTTCTTCAGCTTTTGTGTTTCTGTAACTGTGTGTGAAGAAGAATAATACTACTAGAAACAATTTAATCTTATTGTTGACTGTGTTTTGCTTATTGTATGTGTCTGTTGCCCTTCACAGAGAAATTGATGAGCAGACCAGACTTGATGATGAGCCTGTGAGTTGATTGTTTCGTTACCTGTGAAATATTTTATATCTTTAGGATTGTTTCGTTACCTGTGAAATATTTTATATCTTTAGCTTTTAAGTTATATAACACTGTAAAACCTCATTAAAGCGAATTTCCTGTGGTGAACTCACTCCGTTAACCTGTGCAACTTTCTGCTCCCGGCACAGATGCATTATTATTGATCCAACGTTACTGATTTTTTTTTTGTTCCTGGGAATTCATGTTAACAAGGTTTTACTGAACTTCGTTTAGTGTATATCTGACTTTTCTTCTTTGTTTTTCTTTTCTTCTTTAAAATATTTTCTAGTATAGTTTTTGTTCAGTTAACCTGTCACACATCAAGATACTGCAGATCTCACTCATGTTAAATGGTCATGTGTATTGTACATGTTTGACTGGCTGTTCATCATCATCATGTGCCTCACTGTGATTCTATTCCATGACCAGAATTGTGTGTCTGTCATCTCTAAATGTCTTAGATATATACCGAATCCTGCCTAATGGCAGTTAAGTTCAGTATTACATATATCATCACCAAATGTTTACTTTCTTTTTCTTCCTCCTTTTTTCCTCCTCTTCCTCCTCCTCTTACTTTTTCTTCTTCTTGAGGTTCATTGCTGCAGATATCAGCTGCCTCCATTCATCTCTGTGATTTGACTTCTGTTTCCACTCGGTGACTCCACTGTTTGTAGGTCTGCTTGTATATAATCTGTCTACCATCTTGGTCTGTCTAATGGCCATCCAAATCTGTTATGTACGCATTATTTGTTTGTCTGTTGTCTGATATTCTCTAATCCGTCCTAGCCATGGTTGTATGTTAGCCCTCATGATGCCAGAGATAAGCAGTGATTTAGATAGAATATGGAATTTGTTGTTGCTTTTCACTCTCCATTGTCAATTGTTTGCAACTTTTATGGTACCAAAGAGTCATCAGAAGTCTGTAATAAGACTTTGTCTCTTTAAGTTGTATTCCTAGTTTCAGAATCAAATAGGACAGTTAGTCCTATCAATGATTTGTATACTGTGACCTGATGGTACCAAAGAGTCATCAGAAGTCTGTAATAAGACTTTGTCTCTTTAAGTTGTATTCCAAGTTTCAGAATCAAATAGGACAGTTAGTCCTGTCAATGATTTGTATACTGTGACCTGATGGTACCAAAGAGTCATCAGAAGTCTGTAATAAGACTTTGTCTCTTTAAGTTGTATTCCAAGTTTCAGAATCAAATAGGACAGTTAGTCCTGTCAATGATTTGTATACTGTGACCTGATGGTACCAAAGAGTCATCAGAAGTCTGTAATAAGACTTTGTCTCTTTAAGTTGTATTCCAAGTTTCAGAATCAAATAGGACAGTTAGTCCTGTCAATGATTTGTATACTGTGACCTGATGGTACCAAAGAGTCATCAGAAGTCTGTAATAAGACTTTGTCTCTTTAAGTTGTATTCCAAGTTTCAGAATCAAATAGGACAGTTAGTCCTGTCAATGATTTGTATACTGTGACCTGATGGTACCAAAGAGTCATCAGAAGTCTGTAATAAGACTTTGTCTCTTTAAGTTGTATTCCAAGTTTCAGAATCAAATAGGACAGTTAGTCCTGTCAATGATTTGTATACTGTGACCTGATGGTACCAAAGAGTCATCAGAAGTCTGTAATAAGACTTTGTCTCTTTAAGTTGTATTCCAAGTTTCAGAATCAAATAGGACAGTTAGTCCTGTCAATGATTTGTATACTGTGACCTGATGGTACCAAAGAGTCATCAGAAGTCTGTAATAAGACTTTGTCTCTTTAAGTTGTATTCCAAGTTTCAGAATCAAATAGGACAGTTAGTCCTGTCAATGATTTGTATACTGTGACCTGATGGTACCAAAGAGTCATCAGAAGTCTGTAATAAGACTTTGTCTCTTTAAGTTGTATTCCAAGTTTCAGAATCAAATAGGACAGTTAGTCCTATCAATGATTTGTATACTGTGACCTGATGGTACCAAAGAGTCATCAGAAGTCTGTAATAAGACTTTGTCTCTTTAAGTTGTATTCCAAGTTTCAGAATCAAATAGGACAGTTAGTCCTATCAATGATTTGTATACTGTGACCTGATGGTACCAAAGAGTCATCAGAAGTCTGTAATAAGACTTTGTCTCTTTAAGTTGTATTCCAAGTTTCAGAATCAAATAGGACAGTTAGTCCTGTCAATGATTTGTATACTGTGACCTGATGGTACCAAAGAGTCATCAGAAGTCTGTAATAAGACTTTGTCTCTTTAAGTTGTATTCCAAGTTTCAGAATCAAATAGGACAGTTAGTCCTGTCAATGATTTGTATACTGTGACCTGATGGTACCAAAGAGTCATCAGAAGTCTGTAATAAGTTTGTCTCTTAAGTTGTATTCCAAGTTTCAGAATCAAATAGGACAGTTAGTCCTGTCAATGATTTGTATACTGTGACCTGATGGTACCAAAGAGTCATCAGAAGTCTGTAATAAGACTTTGTCTCTTTAAGTTGTATTCCAAGTTTCAGAATCAAATAGGACAGTTAGTCCTATCAATGATTTGTATACTGTGACCTGATGGTACCAAAGAGTCATCAGAAGTCTGTAATAAGACTTTGTCTCTTTAAGTTGTATTCCAAGTTTCAGAATCAAATAGGACAGTTAGTCCTATCAATGATTTGTATACTGTGACCTGATGGTACCAAAGAGTCATCAGAAGTCTGTAATAAGACTTTGTCTCTTTAAGTTGTATTCCAAGTTTCAGAATCAAATAGGACAGTTAGTCCTGTCAATGATTTGTATACTGTGACCTGATGGTACCAAAGAGTCATCAGAAGTCTGTAATAAGACTTTGTCTCTTTAAGTTGTATTCCAAGTTTCAGAATCAAATAGGACAGTTAGTCCTATCAATGATTTGTATACTGTGACCTGATGTTATGAGAATGGACATTTGATTTTAGGAGTAGAGAGAGCATTCAATTTTAGCAATAGAGCTTGTGATTTTAGCAGATTACATTGACATAAAAACATCCTGAAAAACTGATTTGTAATTGCAATTTTTATGTTGCATGATCAATATTTCTAACTAACCATATTGTAAAAGAAATCTGACATACCTCAACAATACGTATAAGTGAGCATTACAAGTCCATGGTTAAGCATCAACAAGGAAATCAAATTTATAATTTTGAGAGCATGCATCTTCCCTGTAGCAACATACGGATGTGAGCCATGGATTATATCCCAGTTCTTAAGAAAGAAAATAGGGGCTTTTGAACTGAAACACCAAAGAAAGATTCTTAGAATGCAATAGACAAAGAAGAGAAGAAATACTGACATTTTAACAAATCTGAACATCCATGAAGTTTGGCTGCTAAACAGCATCTTGTATCCAAAACTGAAATAGTTTGGTCATATCAAGCGCCGTGGCAATTTGGATAAAAATAATGGCAGAAGGTGGGGTACTAGGAGGAGGGGCAGGGGCTGACCAGCATGAAGATGGGCACAGGATATTATTATATAGTTGACTATAGTTGAGTATGAAAGTGCATGAGGCGGGAGAACTGGCGAGAGACCGAGTTTCTTTCAGGCAGACTGTGATGAGAGCGACGTTCTGCAAAGTACCTGCTACATGATGATGATGATGATATGATAATGTTTAAGTGTGTGTAATGGAATGCACATGCATGTGTGTGTGCGTGCGTGTATGTGCATATGTGTGTGTGTGTATCGGTGGGAGATAGAAAGAGATGTTGTAAAGGGAGTACAAATACGTATTGCATATTCTATAATTTTGCCATGAACAGGTTTAATGTTTATCATTTGTTTAAAAAAAAAACACGAAAACTGTGTCCAAATGTAGTTTCATTTAGCTGCAGCTGAACTCAGACAAAAGCTGACATAAACATGCTTACATTTCCTTGAATGTTTTTTTAATGTATGTATGCATTTCTTATACTAATCATATTCAGAGAAGGGCTCATTTTTTATGTGCCCTTGGGACTGAAATTTTGGGTTAATATTTTGTTGGAAATATGTTTAGAATTATATTATTCCACTCTCTTTACTCACCTTCTTCAAGTGTTTATTTTTCTTGATTCATAAAACATGCATTTTTTCTTGCAACTTTGACTGATTTAAGAATCTTTCCAAATTGTCATGCTTGATGGAATGTGTTTTGTGCAGCTATGTCACTGTTATCACCTCTTACTCTTGTTGTGTATCCACACAAATTAGTTCAAAGATCCACAACCCATCATTCAGAGGCCAGCAGTAAGTTGACCACATTTCGGATTGAATTTCCCATGCATTTTTTTTTTCTCTGGCTTCATAATTTTTTTCTAATTATAATTTTTCCCTGTGTGGTTCTTCTGCATAAGAGTTTCAGCTTGTAATACACGCATTCATTGCACATGTTTGTCTGTGTATAATCAATTTCAAGTGTTGTGGCTTGATTTGACCTTCCGTTGTGTTTTAATGCTTATCCCATCCCTCTACCACATGCACACAGACATACACAGTTGATTGGTTAATGATTTCTGCTACCTCAGCACAGACACAGTTGATTGGTTAATGATTTCTGCTACCTCAGCACAGACACAGTTGATTGGTTAATGATTTCTGCTACCTCAACACAGACATACACAGTTGATTGGTTAATGATTTCTGCTACCTCAACACAGACATACACAGTTGATTGGTTAATGATTTCTGCTACCTCAGCACAGACATACACAGTTGATTGGTTAATGATTTCTGCTACCTCAACATAGACATACACAGTTGATTGGTTAATAATTTCTGCTACATAAACACAGACATACACAGTTGATTGGTTAATGATTTCTGCTACCTCAACACAGACATACACAGTTGATTGGTTAATGATTTCTGCTACCTCAACACAGACATACACAGTTGATTGGTTAATGATTTCTGCTACCTCAACACAGACATACACAGTTGATTGGTTAATGATTTCTGCTACCTCAACACAGGCATACACAGTTGATTGGTTAATGATTTCTGCTACCTCAGCACAGACATACACAGTTGATTGGTTAATGATTTCTGCTACCTCAACACAGGCATACACAGTTGATTGGTTAATGATTTCTGCTACC
This sequence comes from Candidula unifasciata, assembly GCA_905116865.2. Classification (NCBI taxonomy): domain Eukaryota; kingdom Metazoa; phylum Mollusca; class Gastropoda; order Stylommatophora; family Geomitridae; genus Candidula; species Candidula unifasciata. The sequence continues at coordinate 42,595 of CAJHNH020002218.1, read as the reverse complement.
TCAACACAGGCATACACAGTTGATTGGTTAATGATTTCTGCTACCTCAACACAGACATACACAGTTGATTGGTTAATGATTTCTGCTACCTCAACACAGACATACACAGTTGATTGGTTAATGATTTCTGCTACCTCAACACAGACATACACAGTTGATTGGTTAATGATTTCTGCTACCTCAACATAGACATACACAGCTTTTTGGTTAATGATTTCTGCTACCTCAACACAGACATCAGTGTAACCAGATTTTCTGACTCCCCAAAAATGTTTTGATTATATTTTAGAAAGATTTTGTGTTGCAGAACTTATATTCTAGGATTTAAGATATTTCTCTGACGTAAGTGACAGTACTGAAGCTAGTACAGCTAGAGGAAACTCTCGATGTAGAGGGACAGCTTTCATCATGATGCATTATAAACAATATCACAAACTGTCCAATAATATTGCAAACTATATTACAAATGGGGTAACAAGTTATGTTACAAACTGTGCCACAAATAGTGTACACATTATGTTACAAACAGTAGCACAAACTAGGTTAAAAACATGATCACAAACAAGGTTGCAAGTTCACAATCTAGGTTACAAACATGATCACAAACAAGGTTGCAAGTTCACAAGCTGGGTTACAAACATGATCACAAACTAAGTTGCAAGTTCACAAACTAGGTTACAAACATGATCACAAACTAGGTTGCAAGTTCACAAGCTAGGTTACAAACATGATCACAAACTAGGTTGCAAGTTCACAAACTAGGTTACAAACATGATCACAAGCTAGGTTGCAAGTTCACAAACTAGGTTACAAACATGATCACAAACTAGGTTGCAAGTTCACAAACTAGGTTACAAACATGATCACAAACTAGGTTACAAACATGATCACAAACTAGGTTACAAACATGATTACAAACTCGGTTGCAAGTACACAAGCTAGGTTACAAACATGATCACAAACTAGGTTACAAACATGATCACAAACAAGGTTGCAAGTTCACAAACTAGGTTACAAACATGATCACAAACTAGGTTGCAAGTTCACAAACTAGGTTACAAACATGATCACAAACAAGGATACAAACATGATTACAAACTAGGTTGCAAGTTCAAAAACTAGGTTACAAACATGATTACAAACTAGGTTGCAAGTTCACAAACTAGGTTACAAACATGATCACAAACTAGGTTACAAACATGATCACAAACAAGGTTGCAAGTTCACAAGCTAGGTTACAAACAGTCACAAATTATGTTACATATAGTGTTACAAGCTACATTTTATTGTCAGGAATGTTGTTGTACAACTTAGTTTAGAAAATTGTTTATTAATAATTAGCATGACCTTATACAATTATTTTATGATTCTGCCAGTTTATTGTGTTCATTGATCTGTACCTCTTCTTTACTGTTGACAAGTCAAGTTTTATCTACACAGTGTTGAATTAAGTAGCCAAACTGGTCACATACCTAAAATTCTACATACGTTTGGGGCCACATCAGCAATATAAAATGGCTAAATAAATATAGATGTGTGATACAGAAAGCTCAAAGAAGCCATCACATATTATTACTAGAAAGCAATAGAATGAAAGAAAGCAAGAAGTGATCGGTCTAAAGTTGAAATGGTATGTCTAGGAACTATATGTGCTAGTGTAACGTGTAGAATGTAACAGTAGATCACACAACATAAAAATATATCCATTCTGCCAGTGTAACGTGTAGAATGTAACAGTAGGTTACACAACATAAAAATATATCCATTCTGCCAGTGTAACATGTAGAATGTAACAGTAGGTTACACAACATAAAAATATATCCATTCTGCCAGTGTAACATGTAGAATGTAACAGTAGATCACAACATAAAAATATATCCATTCTGCTAGTGTAACATGTAGTATGTAACAGTAGATCACACAATATAAAAATATATCCATTCTGCCAATGTAACATGTAGAATGTAACAGTAGGTTACACAACATAAAAATATATCTATTCTGCCAGTGAAACATGTAGAATGTAACAGTAGGTCACACAACTGAAAAATATATTCATTCTGCCAGTGTAATGTGTAGAATGTAACAGTATATCACACAACATAAAAATATATCCATTCTTCCGGTGTAATGTGCAGAATGTAACAGTAGGTCATGCTGGATTGGAGTGGAAGTTTCTAAAACTCAGAAACTTAAAGCAGTGGTAGAGATGTAGAGATGTAATGGCATCCGTCAGTCCCGGGGGACTATGGAGATGTGCCGCTGGCTTTGGGAACAGCATCTGCTGTGACTGTAAAGTCCGATGCGGGAGTGGCAGTCTTTGCCACACAAAAGCAGATACTCCCTCGTTGTGAGGCAGTTTTACTCTCTGGTGCCTCCTCTCCACAGCTCGTTGTGTTCGGTTTCTTTCAAAATGTGACAGTCCATCTTTCGCTTTCTGTCTCCATAGTAGTCGATCTGCAGCTGATTTTTCCCATGTCTCTGTGCCTATGTTGGTATCTATTAGGTCACGTTTGCATACATCTTTATAGCGCAGCTTTGGCCTTCCTGTAGGTCTATTCCCAGTTACCAATTCACCATATAGGAGATCTTTTGGAATACGACCATCCTCCATGCGGGAGACATGTCCCAGCCAGCGCAGACGTCTTTGCTTCAGTATACAATACATTGATGGTATTTTTGCTCTTGTCAGCACACATTCGTTGGAGACAAGGTCTCGCCATAATATACCAAGGATGCGTCTCAGACAGCGAATATGGAAGGTATTCAGTCTTTTTTCCTGTGGAGCATAGAGAGTCCAGGATTCGCAGCCGTACAGTAACGTGCTCAGGACACAAGACTCATAAACCTTCATTTTTGTGTTATCAGTTAGCTTTTTGTTTGACCAGACTCTCTTTGTGAGATTTGCAAACATAGCAGAGGCCTTTCCTATACGTTTGTTTAGTTCTGCATCCAGAGAATGATTGCTTGAGATACGTGAGCCTAAGTACTCAAACTCATTTACAGCCAGCAGCTGATGGTCATACACACTAATGTTTGGTGGATTTCCAACATTCAATCCCATCACTTGTGTTTTGTTCAGACTGATGGTAAGCATTTGCAAAGCGATTCATCAGGATCTGCAGATCATCCTCTGAATGTGCCACAATGGCTGCATCATCCGCAAACAGAAAATCCCTGAGGCATCTCGTGTGCACCTTCGTCCTTGCACGTAGCCTGGACAGATTAAAAAGATTGCCATCTGACCTCGAACTGAGGTATATCCCCTCAGTTGCTGTCCCAAATGCACGCCTCAATAATGCGGTAAAAAAGATGCCAAACAGCGTGGGAGCCAGAACACATCCTTGCTTTACTCCATTTCGAATCTGGAAGGGTCGAGATGATGAGTCCTCATATATTATGGTCCCCCTCATATTCTCATGAAAGGATTGGATTAAGCTCAGTAGTATAGGTGGACATCCATATTTTTCAAGGATCCCGAATAGACCATCTCTTCTGACATAGTCAAAGGCCTTAGTGAGATCTATGAAAGCAATGAGTAGTGGCCTCTGTTGCTCTCTGCACTTTTCTTGTAGCTGCCTGATGGAGAATATCAAATCAACTGTTGATCTCTTGGCCCTAAACCCACACTGTGATTCCGGGTATACTCTGTCCGTTAGAATTTGCAACCTCTTTAGGATAACACGAGCAAAGACTTTTCCCACATAATTCAATAGAGAGATACCGCGATAGTTGTTGCAGTCGCTTCTATCTCCTTTATTTTTATAGAGAGTTATAATGTTGGCATCTCTCATTTCCTGTGGCACCGATTTTTCTTGCCAACACTGACAGAAGATCTTGTGTAGCTCAGGAAGAATAGCATCCTTGGAGCATTTTAGGATCTCAGGTGGGATACCATCTTCTCCTGGGGCCTTCCCTGAAGGAAGCCCATCTACTGCCTCACCGATTTCTGTGACGGAGGGTTCCGTGTCTAGTTCACCCATGGTTGGCAGACACTCCATTGCATTTAAGGCCTCTTCACATACAAAGGTGCTTGTAGCATATAGCTCTGAGTAGTGCTCCACCCAAGGGTCCAGCTGCCTTGTCCGATCCTTTATGATTTCGCCCGTGGTTGATTTGAGAGGGGCAATCTTTCATTTTACTGGCCCAATAGCCTTCTTGATGCCAGCATACATTTCCCTTATGTTGCCAGTAGCTGCTGAGGTTTGTATCCTCTCACAAAGTTTGATCCAGTAATCATTAGCGCAGCGCCGTGCAGTTTTCTGGGCTCTAGACCGAATGGACCTGAGGACTTGCAGATTTCTGATATTCGGCTGGATTTTATATCCCAATAAAGCCTTTTTCTTCTCCTCTATTATTGGCAACATTTCTTCCTTGTGTTCCTCAAACCAGTCCATGGCAGAATCATATAGGGCGTGTTTTAGATGTTTCCATCTGTCACTAGCATCCGCGTTTGGTGGGCCGGGCAGAGCTGTGCTCAGGATTTTTATAAATTCTCCTACTTTTCCAGGATTACGACTTTCTCCTGTGTCAATGCGGGGCCGTCCTGGCCTCTTTGCCCGATGTATTCTGCTTGGGATTAACTTCACTTTGCTGCACACAAGGGAGTGATCTGTGTCACAATCTGCACTGTGATAGCTGCGAGTGACCTTTACAAGATGAAGGTGACTGCGTCTAGTGAGGATGATGTCAAGCTGGTGCCAGTGCTTAGATCTGGGATGTCTCCAAGAGACCTGGTGCTGGGGCTTCAGATCAAAAAAGGTATTTGTGATGCAGAGGTTGTGAAGACAGCATAGCTCAAGCAGCCTCTGTCCATTTTCATTCATTTTTCCTACTCCAAAATGTCCCATACAGGATGGCCATGAGCTGTGCTCAGCGCCCACTCTTGCATTAAAGTCACCCAAAATGAATAGGGCTTCCCTGTCCGGGACTTCGCTGAGTGTGGAACTGAGTTCCTCGTAAAATTTGTCCTTGGAATCGGGAGAAGAGGGCAGGGTTGGTGCATAGGCACTTATCAGAGTGACTGGTCCAGCTCTTGTCTGGACCTGAATTTTAAGGATCCTTTCTGATCCTCCTGTAGGTGGTGTGGCAGTTCCAAGCAATCGGTTCCTAATCGCAAAGCCTACGCCTTGTTCCATGGGCTCCAAAGATGGTTTTCCCTGCCAGAAGAATGTGAAGTCCTTCTCTTTGATGCTACCTGAGGAGGAGAGCCGGGTTTCCTGTAGGGCAACAATGTCTACGTTCAATCGGGACAGTTCATTGTTAATGACTGCAGTTTTCCTTACATCGCTCATATGTTGCAGATCATCCAGAATACCAGGTGTCATGGTCCTCACGTTCCATGTGCCCAGCTTTAGAGCTGGGAATCTGATTTTTTGGCTTCTTTGTGTAGGTACAAGGATTACAATCCGTATGTCGGGTTATCCCCTAAGCCCTGTGCACCCAACAAGGCAAACGGATCGTGGCGGGACAACACCTTACTGACTGGGGGCTGCCCAGCTGAGGCGGGCTGTAGCTGTCCAATGAGACTACGATGGTCTCTCCCACCGTCGGAAACAACCCCTGGCGCCTAGCTCTACGCCAATTGAGCAAAGGCTTATAACCGGTGACTGCTGTTTCCCGTGTTGTGTCGAAACTGTTAAGCATCGCTGGAGTGACCTCTCCAGGGCACAGGCCAGGGAGTTTTGATTTGGAGTACAGACTGTTGCCCAGGCAGCAAGTACCCCCTCTCTACGTCGCCGGTGATTCCAAGGGAAAGGCAAAAACCACTACAACTTGGCACCGAGGACGTTGCAGGAATTGCCGGAATAGCACTGTATACAATGCTAAACCGCCTTAGGGATTCCAGCTCCGGATTTTTCCTCAGGGTTTACTCCCGAAGCACTTTCCCAAACATGGGTATGGCCACAAGGCAGTGGAGGTGTGTAGTCAGAGTTTACCTTCTCCTAGATGAGCTGCACTCCCGTGCTGGCGAGCCTCATCTGCCCGTGGTTTGAAATCAGAGTTTTCCTTCTCCTAGATGAGCTGCACTCCTGTACTGACGAGCCTCATCTACCCGAAGCGTCTGGTTAAAGCGTTAGAGACCCACTTTCGCCCCTTCTCCTGTTAGTTTAAACATCTCCGCCACGAGAAGGCCAGGAGTTGGACTGTTGCTGTCAGAGGCTTTGAGAGACGCATGCCTTGAGGGTATTTCTTGGAGACTGAGAGCTTATCCTCAGCCCCGCCCTCGGCGTAACAGCATTTGGAGACAAGAGATGTAGAGATGTAGAGATGTAGAAATGTAGAGATGTAGAGATACAGTGATGTAGAGATATAGAGATGTAGAGATACAGAGATGTAGAGATATAGAGATGTAGAGATACAGAGATGTAGAGATATAGAGATGTAGAGATATAGAGATATAGAGATGTAGAGATGTTAGTGCTCTTAGCAACCAAGGCAGTGTCCAGGTTCAATGTCAACCAATGATAGGATTTTGTTTCCACAGGTTGTGGGCCAATCAAGGGTGTGGGGGTGTGATTGTACAACAATGGGTACAAGCTGAATTGGAACTGTGTTTACAATATGGTTTCTCATACAAGCAAGGGTGTGGGGGTGTGATTGTACAACCATGTGTACAAGCTGAATATGAACTCTGTTCACAATATGTTTTCTCATACAAGCAAGCGGGTCCTATGGCAGTCAAACATGGCAGTCTGTCTAGTTAAGCTCCATTTAGTATTGTATATTATTCCATTGAAACATTATTTGATCAAGTGATACTTTTTGCTTTTTATATATTTCCACTTAAGCATGAGGTGTGTTTGTGTGTGTGTGTGCACACATATGTTTGTGTATGTGCATATGCGCACATGTGTGTGCATGAGAGAGTGTGTGTATGTGTGTGTGTGTGTACGTGCATGGTTATTATTTTTTTAAACCTAGGATATTCCATGGCAGTGACATTTATATTCACCACAAGACAAGCTGTCAGTTGCCTGTCAGTGCTATCTATATTGGTTGAATGGTGCTAGAAAACGTTTTCTCTTAGCGATGATCAGCTGCAGTCCTCATTGTGTCACGTTACTAGACATTTTAGAACAATAGACTGGGTTGGGTCCAAGAATAGACCTGCACAAAAACTAAACACCAGACCCATGTGTTGAGAAGTGAGTACACTAGCTACTGTGCCACTCTGTTAAATGGCAGCAGTGATGTTTTAGGAGTTGGTCAAATAATATTTCTGTGATGTCACAAAATGTTTACTTCTTTTTCATCTGCATTTGAAACTGAAATCAATATTATGTTTGAGATTAAAGAACTAGTGATCAAAGTTTTATGAGAAACTTTCAGTCAGTTTACCTACTCAAACTGCAGGCATAAAGTTTGTTTGTTTGTTCATGCGTTTGTTCGACATAGTTCTGCTGGCACAATGTAGTCTTCCCAGACAATAATGTTTCATAGTGTTTAGGGTTGGGTTGGGTTGGTGGGGGGGGGGGGGGGGGCATGGGAGTCATACCCACAGTGAAGGCAAATGTTACTAGCGAGATTTGCTCACTTTAAGTAGTCTAACAGTTTCAGATATACAACAAACAGTTGTTGTTAGTTACAGAACCCTTGTTACAGATATATAATACACAACTGTTAGAATTTAGACAGTTACAGAACCCTTGTTACAGATATATAATACACAACTGTAAGAATTTAGACAGTTACAGAACCCTTGTTACAGATATATAATATACAGTTGTTAGAATTTAGAAAGTAACAGAATCCTTGTTACAGATATATAATATACAGTTATTAAAATGTAAAGAGTTACAGAACTTTTGTTACAGATATATAATATACAGTTGTTAGAATTTAGAGTTACAGAATCCTTGTTACAGATTTATAATATACAGTTGTTAGAATGTAGACAGTTACAGAACCTTTGTTACAGATTATAATCTACATTTGTTAGAATAAAGACAGTTACAGAACCCTTGTTTACATTTAGTATACAACTGTTAGAATATAAATACAGTAACCAAACCTTTGTTACACATATGTAATCTGCAGCTTTTAGAATGTAGACAGTTACATGACCATTGTTACAGACATATAATATACAGCTGTTAGAATGTAGACAGTTATAGAACTCATGTTACAGATATATAATATACAACTGTTAGAATGTAGACAGTTATAGAACTCATGTTACAGATATATAATATACAACTGTTAGAATGTAGACAGTTATAGAACTCATGTTACAGATATATAATATACAACTGTTAGAATGTAGACAGTTACATGACCATTGTTAGAGACATATAATATACAGCTGTTAGAATGTAGACAGTTATAGAACTCATGTTACAGATATATAATATACAACTGTTAGAATGTAGACAGTTATAGAACTCATGTTACAGATATATAATATACAACTGTTAGAATGTAGACAGTTATAGAACTCATGTTACAGATATATAATATACAACTGTTAGAATGTAGACAGTTATAGAACTCATGTTACAGATATATAATATACAACTGTTAGAATGTAGACAGTTATAGAACTCATGTTACAGATATATAATATACAACTGTTAGAATGTAGACAGTTACAGAACCCATGTTACAGATATATAATATACAACTGTTAGAATGTAGACAGTTACAGAACTCATGTTACAGATATATAATATACAACTGTTCGAATGTAGACAGTTACAGAACCATTGTTACAGACATATAATATACAACTGTTAGAATGTAGACAGTTACAGAACCATTGGTTACAGATATATACAATATACAACTGTTAGAATGTAGACAGTTACAGAACCCTTGTTACAGATATATAATATACAACTGTTAGAATGTAGACAGTTTACAGAACCATTGTTACAGATATATTAATATTACAACTGTTAGAATGTAGACAGTTACAGAACCATTGTTACAGATATATAATATACAACTGTTAGAATGTAGACAGTTACAGAACCATTGTTACAGATATATAATATACAACTGTTAGAATGTAGACAGTTACAGAACCATTGTTACAGACATATAATATACAACTGTTAGAATGTAGACAGTTACAGAACCATTGTTACAGATATATAATATACAACTGTTAGAATGTAGACAGTTATAGAGACCATGTTACAGATATATAATATACAACTGTTAGAATGTAGGACAGTTACAGAACTCATGTTACAGATATATAATATACAACTGTTAGAATGTAGACAGTTACAGAACCTCATGTTACAGATATAGAATATACATGTTTTAGCTGTATACAATGTGAGAAGACAGTTACAGTTATACAACTGTTAGAATGTAGACAGTTACAGAACTCATGTTACAGATATATAATATACAACTGTTAGAATGTAGACAGTTACAGAACTCATGTTACAGATATATAATATACAACTGTTAGAATGTAGACAGTTACAGAACTCATGTTACAGATATATAATATACAACTGTTAGAATGTAGACAGTTTACAGTTACAGATATATAATATACAACTGTTAGAATGTAGACAGTTACAGAACCATTGTTACAGATATATAATATACAACTGTTAGAATGTAGACAGTTACAGGACCATTGTTACAGATATATAATATACAACTGTTAGAATGTAGACAGTTACAGAACTCATGTTACAGATATATAATATACAGCTGTTAGAATGTAGACAGTTACAGAACTCATGTTACAGATATATAATATACAACTGTTAGAATGTAGACAGTTACAGAACTCATGTTACAGATATATAATATACAACTGTTAGAATGTAGACAGTTACAGGACCATTGTTACAGATATATAATATACAACTGTTAGAATGTAGACAGTTACAGAACTCATGTTACAGATATATAATATACAACTGTTAGAATGTAGACAGTTACAGAACCCTTGTTACAGATATATAATATACAACTGTTAGAATGTAGACAGTTACAGAACCATTGTTACAGATGTATAATATACATATGTTAGAATGTAGACAGTTACAGAACTCTTAGATATAAAATATGCAGCTGGTGTTCGAACCTAGGCAGTTACAGAACCCTTGTTACAGATAAAAAATATGCAGCTATCATTAGAATGTAGACAGGTACAGAACCCTTGTTACAGATATATAGTGTGTAGCTGTAACATCTTGTATCAGTGTGTCAAGCTAGCTGTGCCAGGTAGTCACTAGTGTCATTAACTAAAGTAACATTTCTGACTGAGGTAACATTTCTGACTGAGGTAACATTTCTGACTGAGGTAACATTTTTGACTGAGGTAACATTTCTGACTGAGGTAACATTTCTGAACTCTGATGTTTTCCTGGTGTCACAGACAGTTCTGTGTGTGATTTGCCTGAGATATAATGTTGTCACATACAGTTTTTATCTGGTTTGTCCGAGTTATCATGGTGTCACAGACAGTTCTATGTGTGATTTGCCTGAGATATAATGTTGTCACATACAGTTTTTATCTGGTTTGTCCGAGTTATCATGGTGTCACAGACAGTTCTGTGTGTGATTTGTCTGAGATATAATGTTGTCACATACAGTTTTTATCTGGTTTGTCCGAGTTATCATGGTGTCACAGACAGTTCTATGTGTGATTTGCCTGAGATATAATGTTGTCATATACAATTTTTGTGTAGTTTGTCTGAGTCTACAGATATTTCTACATGTAAGTTATCTGTAGATGTAACCTAGCGCAAGTGAAGCAACCATCTTGTGGTATTGATAATTTCTGTCATGATATGTATGTATAACTTTTGATATATATTTCAATGTTTTCTAGCAATCAATGAAATCTTTCCAGATAGTTTGCCCTAACCTGCCAGGCTCATCTTCTACTGTCCCTTTCATCAGCACACTATTATGCCAAATTATGAACTCACTTGCACAGATTTGTATGTGTATTTATGCAGCAGTCAGTTATTAGCAGAATGTTTCGTTTATTACTGATAATGTCATAGTTCATTTTGCAATAATCGTGCACAATTTATAACCAGGATTTAGCAGTAGTAGGTTCTTCTTCTCCTTCTTCTCTTCTCATCTCACTGATACCAGGTTGTAGCCCAGTGTCACTGAAGAAGAAAAAAAAAGTTAATTTAGCCTCATCAGTTGTATGATTTGTCATCACTGAAATAATACCAAAGAGTTAGAAATCATATTTGACTGTCTGTGTAGTTTCTGGGGAGATAATGTTAGAGGAGAAAATAATAGACTCCACTGTCTCCTTAACACACTTGTCAAAATAGGTGTTCTTCCAGAAGGCACAGTTTCACAGCCTAGCTGTCAACCACAACACAGTGCCAAATGCCCTTGTAATGGCAAACAAAGAAGATGAAAATAAAATTGTATCAATTTGTACTCTCACAAAAGAAACTGTTTAAAATGGAAGACGGAGAAGGATGTCAGGTTCTGTGTGCTGGTGCTTTCATTGATTCACCTCCATGACCCTAATGGGTCAAGGGTTATTTTATGTTATGCAGCAATTTAGACATTCCTGACATTTTCATATTGCAGGTGTTCACAATTAGAACAGTTTCAGAGTGTAGATGTTCACAATTAGAACAGTTTCAGATTGTAGATGTTCACAATTAGAACAGTTTTAGATTGTAGGTGTTCACAATTAAAACTGTTTCAGATTGTAGATGTTCACAATTAGAACAGTTTCAGATTGTAGATGTTCACAATTAGAACAGTTTCAGATTGTAGATGTTGACAATTAAAACAGTTTAAGATTGTAGATGTTCAGAATTAGAACAGTTTCAGATTGTAGATGTTCACAATCAGAACAGTTTCAGATTGTAGATGTTCACAATTAGAACAGTTTCAGATTGTAGATATTCATAATTAGAACAGTAATTACTTTTTTTGGTAACACAAAGCTGGGACAGCTTTATAAAAACTTCCAAAGATCACACAAGGCTTATACAGTCAGTCTGAAACATAAACTTCCAAAGATCACACAAGGCCTATACAGTCAGTCTGAAACATAAGCTTCCAAAGATCACACCAAAAGCCATCAAGTAGCAAGGAAGAATATTAACCTGAGGTTAGACAAACACCAAGTGATGAAAGAAGAGCATCCCACATACCTTGGAGTCACACTTGACCGGCAGCTCAGCCTCAAGAACCATTTTGAAAACGTAAGGAATAAGGCATTGAGGCAGTTACAGTTATTAAAGAGACTTGCAGGTGCATAATGGGATCAGACAAGGAAACTGAGGGGCTTATATCTAGGATATGTTCGCTCTGTGATAGAGTACAAGAACTCACTGCTTACAACTTGCTCCAAAAACTAACCTAGAGACTCTTGACAGAGTACAAAATAATGCCCTCCTATCAATCTGTGCAGCTTCTGCAGTCTACACCAACTGCTGCATGTGAAATCCATACAAATGTGGAACCCCTTGGGTTGCGGAGAGAAAAAGCCACTTTAGAAATTTATGAAAGAAGCGTTAGAAAGAATCGTAACCATCCTAATAGACATCTTGTAGAAAACTGGGAATACAAACAAAGAATAAAGCACAAATCGGTTTTACACTGTGTTAATGAAATTCAGGACTGGTACCACCTCCCAGAAAGACGTCAAGGAATTCAGAATGTTGCAAGAAACCTACCACCACATGCTCGCTTTAAAACTCTGGAAGTCTGAATTAAATTGGTAGGCGAGGAAACCAAACAGTCCGACCCAATCGCTCTTATGAACTCAAAACTAAAGACCATTGATTCTTACCCCCAAAAATGGATACATGTTTATACTGATGGATCTGCATTTAAAGCTACCATTAAAGCAGGTTATGGAATCTACATAGGTTATCCCGATGGATCTGCTGAAGAGATTTTTGATGCATGTGGGGAATTCTGTTCAAATTATGAAGCTGAAAAAATTGCACTAGAAACAGCAGTATACCACCTAAAGACTGTAATGGATGCTTACCCTTCAAAGACCCAAAATATTGTCATCTTCGCAGATTCAATGTCTGCCCTTCAAGCTCTGGAGGGCAGTGAACGCTGCAGAACTGACATAGCCAAGATAATCCTGGATGCTGATCAGCTTATTACCTCATACAACATCAAAATAGTGATGCAGTGGATTCCAGGCCACTCCGGCACACCAGGTAATGACGAGCTGACAGATTGGCAAAGAAAGGAGCAACACAAGAACAACCGCCTACAGCGACAACCCTTCAGACAGCAAAAACACTTATAAGAGCTATAAACAAAGAGACTTGGTTGAACAGATGGGCCATGGGAGACACTGGAACAGAGGTTTATAGACAAATGGCTGGCCCTGATCCTAATGACAGCATTAACCATCTAACAAGAAGGGACCAGGCCACCATCTTCAGACTTAGAACGCAACATACTCCACTCAATGGACATCTAAACAGAATACAGCCACAACACTTCCCAGAGTGCCAGCTATGTAACTACCCCTACGAAACTGTTGAACACCATCTCTTTGAGTGCCCAAAACTCAGCGAGACTAGAAGAATGCTACTCCCTCCGAGACCAGACAAGTGGAACACCTTGTACGGAGGAAAAGAACAGCTTGTGAAAACATGCAAATTCCACTACATGGCATTGGGCCAAAGGGCGAAGCTCACGCGTCGCTGGATCGAAAACAACAACAACCAAGGATCACACAAGGCATATACAGTCAGTCTGAAACATAAACTTCCAAGGATCACACAAGGCCTATACAGCCAGTCTGAAACATAAACTTCCAAGGATCACACAAGGCCTATACAGTCAGTCTGAAACATAAACTCCCAAGGATCACACAAGGCCTATACAGTCAGTCTGAAACGTAAACTTCCAAGGATCACACAAGGCTTATACAGCCAGTCTGAAACATAAACTTCCAAGGATCACACAAGGCGTATACAGCCAGGCTGAAACATAAACTTCCAAGGATCACACAAGGCCTATACAGCCAGTCTGAAACATAAACTTCTAAGGATCACACAAGGCGTATACAGCCAGTCTGAAACATAAACTTCCAAGGATCACACAAGGCCTATACAGTCAGTCTGAAACATAAACTTCCAAGGATCACACAAGGCCCATACAGTCAGTCTGAAACATAAACTTCCAACGATCACACAAGGCCTATACAGTCAGTCTGAAACATAAACTTCCAAGGATCACACAAGGCCTATACAGTCAGTCTGAAACATAAACTTCCAAGGATCACACAAGGCCTATACAGTCAGTCTGAAACATAAACTTCCAAGGATCACACAAGGCCTATACAGTCAGTCTGAAACATAAACTTCCAACGATCACACAAGGCCTATACAGTCAGTCTGAAACATAAACTTCCAAGGATCACACAAGGCCTATACAGTCAGTCTGAAACATAAACTTCCAAGGATCACACAAGGCATATACAGCCAGTCTGAAACATAAACTTCCAAGGATCACACAAGGCCCATACAGTCAGTCTGAAACATAAATTTAGCAAGGTTTTAGGCAAGACTGTTTTTATTTCCTTCGAGGGAGAGTTATGTGGCTTCTTCTTACAGTAGACATGGATAAACATACCTGTGTAAACCAAATTATGTGTCATCTGACTCATGCTGCAATTACTCGTCTGATAATAATTCACATAAATAAATCAATGTATCTGCATCTTTCTTCTGCTTATGTAAGTGCCATTAAGTACATTACCATTTGTTGATATTTCATACTAACCTTCCTGAACTTTGCATTATTGTTCATGATAGGATTCTTTTATTTTGATTTTGTCTTTCACATTGAGTTAACTTTCATGATGACTTTGTCTTTCACATTGAATTAACTTTCATGATGACTTTGTCTTTCACATTGAGTTCACTTTCATGTTGATTTTTGTCTTTCACATTGAGTTTGTCTTCCATGTTGATTTTGTCTTTCACATTGAGTTTGTCTTACATGTTGATTTTGTCTTTCACACTGAGTTTGTCTCTCATGTTGATTTTGTCTTTCACACTGAGTTTGACTTTCATGTTGATTTTGTCTTTCACACTGAGTTTGACTTTCATGTTGATTTTGTCTTTTGCATTGGGTTTGTCTTTCACACTGAGTTTGACTTTCATGTTGATTTTGTCTTTCACACTGAGTTTGACTTTCATGTTGATTTTGTCTTTCACACTGAGTTTGTCTCTCATGTTGATTTTGTCTTTCACATTGAGTTTGTCTCTCATGTTGATTTTGTCTTTCACACTGAGTTTGTCTCTCATGTTGATTTTGTCTTTCACATTGAGTTTGTCTCTCATGTTGATTTTGTCTTTCACATTGAGTTTGTCTCTCATGTTGATTTTGTCTTTCACATTGAGTTTGTCTTTCATGTTGATTTTGTCTTTAACATTGAGTTTGACTTTCATGTTGATTTTGTCTTTCACATTGAGTTTGTCTTTCATGTTGATTTTGTCTTTAACATTGAGTTTGTCTCTCATGTTGATTTTGTCTTTCACATTGAGTTTGTCTATCACACTGAGTTTGTCTTTCATGTTGATTTTGTCTTTCACACTGAGTTTGACTTTCATGTTGATTTGGCTTTTTGTACAGGAGAAACCAGAACCTACTGATGAGGAGAATGATCAAGCTGAGGCCCTCAAAAACAGCTTCCGTCGAATTGCAGGAGAGGACATGGAGATTGATGCGTACGAGCTGCAGGAAATTCTTAATGCTGTCTTCAAGAAAGGTAGATTATGTTTGGTTAAGCTTACTGTCTTTTTGTTGTATTTCTTGTTTGCAGGCAACAAGTCTGGTCTAGCTTTCACAGCAACAATACAATATATTTTACAGAGCATAAATTGCTTCATCTGTGACTTCTGAACATTTGAAACTGGAATGTTGGAATGTTTTGTTGTCATCTCAGGCTGAGATATGATTTTAATTTTTACAAAAACACTATCCTAATACAATTTTTTTAAAACCTGACCATGAATGTTGTTTCTTCTAATTATTGTTTTTGGCATTGTTTGCTCTAATTCTTGATTTTTGACATTGTTTGTTCTAATTCTTGTTGTTGCATGTTTAGAGATGATGTTGCCACCAGGATTGTTGACTGGCAATTAAAGAAGGAAAGAATCTCACATTAGTATTGTCAGCTCTTTCCTTATTGAACCAGACAATCTAACTCCCTCTAGCAACTTTAAGCTAAAACATCAGATACTTCAACTCAAAACTGGAGACACATTAACTAACAATTGTATTTTAAATAGGCATTTTAGTGATCAAGTCCACAGCAAAGGGAGATAACCTAGCAATGCTTCGTATAGTTAGTAGCCACAATTAGTGAACCTTTCCCTTCAGCACGCAAAAGCAAAATAACAACAAGCACAGAAATGAGTCTTTAGGCTGGCTGCTTCTCTCTGTGTTTATTTCTTAGTGCTTTCTTACAGTCCAACATTTTTTTTTCCTGAAAGACCATTTACCGCAAATTCACATGGAATAGCATTTTCTAGAAAAATTACAATACCTTAGGCTAGTTGAATATCAAGAGGAACAATTGGTGGAAAGTTACTACATCATCTGCTAAAATATTTAAACAGTAATCAAGGAAGGGAGAATATGCAGTCAAAATGTTTATGTTGTTTTGTGTGGAGGGCCTTGAATTGTCAAGGTCACCCACAACTAGATGCGGAGATGTCGTATTTATGCTGAGATGGGAACAGTGAAGATCTTCATTGACCCCCAAATGACTGCACCTTAGACACCACTACTATGTCACAAATGATAAGAATTGATAGCAATACTACTGTACATAGATGCATAAAGGAAACTCAGTTTTGTTTGAGAGTGATTTCCATATGACATACAACTTCTTTGTAACTAACATAGTGTTGGCTTGAGAGTGATTTCCATATGACATACAACTTCTTTGTAACTAACATAGTGTTGGCTTGAGAGTGATTTCCATATGACATACAACTTGCGTGTAACAAACATAGTGTTAGCTTGAGAGACATTTCCATATGACATACAACTTGCGTATAACAAACATAGTGTTGGCTTGAGAGTGATTTCCATATAACATACAACTTTTGTGTAACAAACATAGTGTTGGCTTGAGAGTGATTTCCATATAACATACAACTTTTGTGTAACAAACATAGTGTTGGCTTGAGAGTGATTTCCATATAACATACAACTGGCGTGTAACAAACATAGTGTTGGCTTGAGAGTGATTTCCATATAACATACAACTTTTGTGTAACAAACACAGTGTTAGCTTGAGAGTGATTTCCATATGACATACAACTTCTGTGTAACAAACATAGTGTTGGCTTGAGAGTGATTTCCATATAACATACAACTGGCGTGTAACAGACACGGTGATCATGATAAACATGGGTGTAGCCCACATGGCTCAGTGTTAGAAACTTTTGAGATGAACTACTTTGTCGTAGCTATAGTATTTGAAATTTCAACTTTCCTGCAAATTGGTCGCCCCTGTAGTTGGTCCATTCCTGCACCAATGGAAACCACTAGTCTGTATCATCCATTAACTCGTCTGACACCAAACAACACAGAGCAAGTATTCAGTAGTCACTTCATTGTCAGACACATTTCCAAACCCACAAGGTTTCCACTTTGCAGTTACAAATGTGTGGGCCAGTAAAAGTGAAAACAACAACTGTTTGGGACTGAATGAGGTTTGCTGATTGTGTCCATACTGGAGAATAACATCATTATGTCACATCTGATAGTCACTTTGACCTGGACCGTTGTCATTCTGTCACATCTAATAGTCACTTTGATCTTGACAGTTGTCATTCTGTCACATCTGATAGTTTGACCTGGACAGTTGTCATTCTGTCACATCTGAAAGTCACTTTGACCTGGACAGTTGTCATTCTGTCACATCTGATAGTTTGACCTGGACAGTTGTCATTCTGTCACATCTGATAGTTTGACCTGGACAGTTGTCATTCTATCACATCTAACAGTCACTTTGTCCTGGACAGTTGTCATTCTGTCACATTTGATGGTCACTTTGACCTGGACAGTTGTCAGGCACAAAAGCAACCTCACCAACATTATGCCAGCTAAATGAATTCATTCATACACCAGTTTTAGCCAGATTTCAGAGCATGTAGCTTATTGAACAGTGTGAAGATTTCATTCATAGACCAACTTCAGCCAGATTTTAGGACATGTAGTTTATTGAACAGTGTGACGATTTCATTCATAGACCAACTTCAGCCAGATTTCAGGACATGTAGTTTATTGAACAGTGTGACGATTTCATTCATAGACCAACTTCAGCCAGATTTTAGGGCATGTAGTTTATTGAACAGTGTGAAGATTTCATTCATAGACCAACTTCAGCCAGATTTCAGGACATGTAGTTTATTGAACAGTGTGACGATTTCATTCATAGACCAACTTCAGCCAGATTTTAGGGCATGTAGTTTATTGAACAGTGTGAAGATTTCATTCATAGACCAACTTCAGCTAGGTTTCAGGACATGTAGTTTATTGAACAGTGTGAAGATTTCATTCATAGACCAACTTCAGCTAGGTTTCAGGACATGTAGTTTATTGAACAGTGTGACGATTTCATTCATAGACCAACTTCAGCTAGGTTTCAGGACATGTAGTTTATTGAACAGTGTGACGATTTCATTCATAGACCAACTTCAGCCAGATTTTAGGGCATGTAGTTTATTGAACAGTGTGAAGATTTCATTCATAGACCAACTTCAGCCAGATTTCAGGACATGTAGTTTATTGAACAGTGTGACGATTTCATTCATAGACCAACTTCAGCCAGATTTTAGGGCATGTAGTTTATTGAACAGTGTGAAGATTTCATTCATAGACCAACTTCAGCTAGGTTTCAGGACATGTAGTTTATTGAACAGTGTGAAGATTTCATTCATAGACCAACTTCAGCTAGGTTTCAGGACATGTTGTTATTGAACAGTGTGAAGATTTCATTAGCATAACTTTATAGAAATATTATTTTAATTATGGGCTGCATGCCTTTGAGATGATCTAACTGGCAGTCAGTTTTTCATAATTTTCTCATTTACTGAATGTTTGACGCTGTTTTCACAGAGGATACACTTGGTAAGCATTATCTCACAGAATTAACTGATCATTTGCTTGTTAAATTGTTAATTTAAAGTTGACCTCACTGGTTGCCTTCACTAATCTTTTCAAACTATCTCATTAGTTAATACTTGCAATATTTATCTCACTATTTTTATGCATGTATAAAGCTGTGTTTTAAGAAAAACAAAGCATAATTTTAAGAGTACAATTTTCCTGAAAATAAGCAATCTTTTTTTAAAGTTTCAACAGAAGGCATACTTTGTCTTGAGAAGACATTTCAAGTTAGTTTAGCAAAAATTTAGACAAAGTACATTTAAAGTTAGTTTAGCAAAACTTTAGACAAAGTACATTTAAAGTTATTTTAACAATACTTTAGACAAAATACATTAAAAGTTAGTTTAGCAAAACTAAATATTTTTAAGATAGTTTAACATAACTAAGTATTTAAACACAACTGTTAATGGTTGTTAGTAAACTAAAGTTACAAGAATAAATTTTTATCATCTTGGAACACAGTCTATATCTATTTATTGCATTTTAGACACAAGTTTCTAATTTGTAGAGAATAAACTAGACTATGTAATGTAGTTAACTTGTTATTTGCACAAGTTTTAATTTGCTTTGTCTTATCTGTACCTGATATTTGTATGTGACCATGTTTAATTTCATAGTTATGCCTTTTTTAGTAGTTGCACTAAAAATTGTTGCTTTTTTTAATGATTATAATAGGCACGTATTAAGGTAGTTTATGTTTGTTTATTGGTCAAATCTTCTATTGTTCTTCTGACATCACATTTTAATTCTTTCAGTCCCAGGCAAGTTTCATTTCGCCTTATTATAACTTCAGAAATTGTTTAATTAATTATTGTTTTGTCCTGACATCATGTGGCAGAAGGAGTTACAGTTCAGTTGTGGCAGAGTGGGTCAGTGTGGCAGAGTGGGTCAGTGTGGCAGAGTGGGTCAATGTGGCAGAGTGGGTCAGTGTGGCAGATTGGGTCAGTGTGGCAGAGTGGGTCAGTGTGGCAGATTGGGTCAGTGTAGCAGAGTGGGTCAATGTGGCAGAATGGGCCAGTGTGGCAGAGTGGGTCAGTGTGGCAGAGTGGGTCAGTGTGGCAGAGTGGGTCAATGTGGCAGAGTGGGTCAGTGTGGCAGATTGGGTCAGTGTAGCAGAGTGGGTCAATGTGGCAGAATGGGCCAGTGTGGCAGAGTGGGTCAGTGTGGCAGAGTGGGTCAATGTGGCAGTTAAATGAGGACAAGGACTTGAGCACAGTAGATTGTGTCAGTTGATACACACAAACACAGGCTGAGATGTTTACTAGTGGAAGAGTTAACAGACAAGTTTACACAGAGCCAAGGTAGTCTAGTGCTCCCAGGTGAGATGTTTACTAGTGGAAGAGTTAACAGACAAGTTTACACAGAGCCAAGGTAGTTTAGTGCTCTGTATTGCTCTTCCGGCTGAGTATCACTGAGAATTGTATTTTTGACTGCATGCCTTCAGACCAGAAGCAACCCAGCAGTCAGGCAGCATGTCCTGTACAGAACGTCTCTTTCTTCTGAAAGTCTGTCTTGCTCTAGCCAATTCTCCAGCCCTGTGTGCTTCAATAGCCAATGGATCTTCAATGTCCTGTGTCCATCTTCACGGAGGTCGGCCTCTACCACGTTTTTCAGACACTGCACCTCCACCACCGTTCTCTACAGACCACTATGGCACTTGACATGTCCAAATATTAGCTTTAGAGAGAGGATGCTGTTTTTGAGCCATTTCTCCTTGATGTCCATGTCAGACAAGAGCAAGCCACATGAAATCGGTTGCAGAAAATCCTCTCACAAGTAAGGGATGATACCGACTACAACACGCTCATCCACAATGTGCCAAGTTGGCATCGAGCATCACATCCAGTCATTTATCATTTTATTATTCGTTGTTAATTTTGTAACTTGTTGTTGTGTACTAATACTTAACAAACAACTAAATATACTATACTTGTTATATTTTCTTGGGTTGCCACATTTTATACAATTTGTAGACAACCTTAACACCTCATACATCATGAGACTACAATTTCTATGTTAAATTAACAAACAGGATTAGGAAAATTTACAAAATCAGAACTAAATAACTAACAAACATGAGAAGGGGCTTCTAAAAATGAAACAAATTTGGTGTCAGGTGTATCACAGATGGTTCCACCAGATCTATATCATTTATTTGTTGCATAGACAAACAATCTGACTTCCATTAGGTGCTGGGGCAGTAACCAACAGTTGCTTGAGTTCAAGCTTGCCAGAGTCCAGTGTTTGCTGTGTTCATGCATTGATGCTGTTCTGCCAGAATACATAGAAACAGCTGTCTAAAAACTGCTTACCTTAAAAGTGTATAAACTTTTTTGTTGGTACCATTGAAATTCCAACTCTCTGCTTGCTGCTGAAGATAGGGATGGACCACATATGGGAGTTTCCTGTGTGCTATTATGTCAGTTTTTAGCTTATGACTCACAACTCAATTAATTTGTTACAGTTTTCTAAGTTTCTTCACTTATTAAGTATATTTGTGTTTACATAGCTTCCTGCCTCACTTCTGTCATACTAGCCCACTGGCTGAGATCTTGGGGCACCACACTGTCCAAAATCTGTGCTCCTCCCAGTCTGTTCACAGTCTGTGCTCCTAGTCTGTTCACAATCTATACTCCCAGTCTGTTCACAATTATGGTCCCAGTCTGTTCACAATCTGTGCTCCCATTCTGTTCACAATCTATGCTCCCAGTCTGTTCACAATCTGTGCTCCTAGTCTGTTCACAATCTGTGCTCACAGTCTGTTCACAATCTATGCTCCCATTCTGTTCACAATC
Source organism: Candidula unifasciata (assembly GCA_905116865.2). Taxonomy (NCBI): domain Eukaryota; kingdom Metazoa; phylum Mollusca; class Gastropoda; order Stylommatophora; family Geomitridae; genus Candidula; species Candidula unifasciata. Next base: position 20,678 of record CAJHNH020002218.1, on the reverse strand, counting down.
TGTGCTCACAGTCTGTTCACAATCTATGCTCCCAGTCTGTTCACAATCTGTGCTCCCATTCTGTTCACAGTCTGTGCTCCCAGTCTGTTCACAAGCTTTGCTCACAGTCTGTTCACAATCTGTGATCCCAGTCTGTTCACAATCTGTGCTCCCAGTCTGTTCACAATCTGTGCTCCTAGTCTGTTCACAATCTGTGCTCCCAGTCTGTTCACAGTCTGTGCTCCCATTCTGTTCACAGTCTGTGCTCCCAGTCTGTTCACAATCTGTGCTCACAGTCTGTTCACAATCTATGCTCCCAGTCTGTTCACAATCTGTGCTCCCATTCTGTTCACAATCTGTGCTCCCAGTCTGTTCACAGTCTGTTCACAATCTATGCTCCCAGTCTATTCACAATCTGTGCTCCCAGTCTGTTCACAACCTGTGAGCCCAGTCTGTTCACAATCTATGCTCCCAGTCTGTTCATATTCTATGCACTCATTCTGTTCACAATCTATGCTCCCAGTCTGTTCACAGTCTGTGCTCCCAGTCTGTTCACAATCTGTGCTCACAGTCTGTTCACAATCTGTGCTCACAGTCTGTTCACAATCTGTGCTCCCAGTGTTCACAATCTATGCTCCTAGTCTGTTTACAGTCTGTGCTCCCAATCTGCTCACAGTCTGTGCTCACAGTCTGTTCACAATCTATGCTCCCAGTCTGTTCACAATCTATGCTCCCAGTCTGTTCACAACCTGTGCTCCTAGTCTGTTCACAATCTATGCTCCCAGTCTGTTCACAGTCTGTGCTCCCAGTCTGTTCACAATCTGTACTCACATTCTATTCACAATCTGTGCTTCCATTCTGTTCACAATCTATGCTCTTAGTCTGTTCACAGTCTGTGCTCCCATTCTGTTCACAATCTATGCTTCCAGTCTGTTCACAATCTGTGCTTCCAGTCTGTTCACAACCTATGCTCTCAGTCTGTTCACAACTTGTGCTCCCAATCTGTTCACAATCTGTGCTCCCATTCTGTTCACAATCTATGCTTCCAGTCTGTTCACAGTCCTAGCTCCCAGTTTGTTCACAACCTATGTGCCCAGTCTATTCATAATCTGTGCTCCCATTCTGTTCACAATCTATGCTCCCAGTCTGTTCACAATCTATGCTCCCAGTCTGTTCACAATCTATGCTCCCAGTTTGTTCACAATCTATCCTCCCAGTCTATTCACAATCTGTGCTCCCATTCTGTTCACAATCTATGCTCCCAGTTTGTTCATAATCTGTACTCCTAGTCTGTTCACAATCTATACTCCCAGTCTGTTCACAATCTGTACTCCCATTCTGTTCACAATCTATGCTCCCAGTTTGTTCACAATCTATGCTCCCAGTTTGTTCATAATCTGTACTCCTAGTCTGTTCACAATCTATGCTCCCAGTCTGTTCACAGTCTGTGCTCCCAGTCTATTCACAATCTGTGCTCCCAGTCTGTTCACAATCTATGCTCCTAGTCTGTTCACAATCTATCCTACCAGTCTGTTCACAGTCTGTGCTCCCAGTCTGTTCACAATCCATCCTCTCAGTCTGTTCACAGTCTGTGCTCCCAGTCTTTTGCAGTCTATGTTCACAGTTACTCCACAAGCTATCTTCTCACTTACGTCTTTTGATCATCTTCACACATGCATTCATTAAATGTATTCTGCTCTTTTCCAGTATCTGTTTCTCCTCCTCTATCCTTGTCCCATTCTTTTTCTGTCATTGTTAATTTTTTTTTAATCTGTTTCTGTTCATTTCACGTGTCATTTGTCTTCTCTACAACTTGCAATACTTTTATTGCTTCCAGAAACAAGCTGTCCTCCATTTCTCAGAGCCTGAGTTAACCCTTTCTTTTAGCTGAATATCTTTCATTCTCTGTCCATTCAACTCTATATTCTACATACTGCCAGTCTTGTGCTCTTGCATTTTACTGATGCTATTTTCTCAGTAATGTCACCTCCTTGCATCTGCGTTTCTATCATTAAGGAGGTATGTATGAGAGACTGAGCACTAAATTGTTTGCTTGGTGACGGTTGTGGTCAGGTTTATTTGTCCTGGCTTTAAATTCCTACTCTGAAAGTATTCATTTGTTTCCATATTGTCAGCACTGATTTTCAGAGTTTGTTTGCTGATTAACAAAACATTTTCCCGACTTTCAAGAATGAAAAAATTGTGAATAAGTTTGTTGCTATGTGGTTATGGATAACCGTTTCTCATTTTTGTTCTCCGGGTTTATTAGTTTCTGGTTTCTTTTTTTGTTTTTGGTCAATTTTTTAAAACAATTTTAGTAACCCTAGTTCATGCACATTTTTGTTGAGTATAGATTTGTGTTATTTTTAAATTTAAAAATCGTAGCATTTTTCTCACAATTTTATCTGAATCCATTAGTAGTATTGTGCTTCCTTGCATGTGGTTGCAGCCAAATGTTACACACATATATTCCAATATTCTCTCTATTTACTTCTTCTACCTGTCCTAGCGTTGAATAGTTGCCTGGTTGCAGCCAAATGTTACATACATATATTCCAATATTCTCTCTGTTTACTTCTTCTACCTGTCCTAGTGTTGAACAGTTGCCTGGTTGCAGCCAAATGTTACACACATATATTCCAATATTCTCTCTGTTTACTACTTCTACCTGTCCTAGTGTTGAACAGTTGCCTGGTTGCATAAGTTAATTTATTTAATTGTTATTTGATTGATTCATCTTTGTAGAAACTTGACTCACCTGTGTATGTAGTGTGGTTGACATTTGGTCTGAGGTATTTGCATTTGATTTGGAGAGTGCATTATGAGCTATATGTTCATCCTGATCACATTTTCAGCTGTTGACCTTTAACCTTAGGTTATAATGTTAATGTTTTAATGTTCATGAATTTAGAAAGCCATATTACCTTGATATCAGATTGTTGCATGTTCAGCTTCATCATGTATCATGTTGGTAATTATGTTTCTCCATGAACTTTTGTTTTCTGTTCTAGATCAATGCACTGCAATCATTGGATGTTTTCTGTACTACTTTGCAAACCCATTTCACTTTTTTATTCCCTCAATTCTCCAGTTACAAAATTGTTCTTTATACCTCGTCTTCTCATAAAACAGCCACAACTTGAAGATTACCTTCTCTGTGTATGGTTAATTATTTGTTTTTCTGAATGTCTTCTTTAACACTGGAGTGTTCATTTCTTTATTTGTAGTATCAAACAAAGAAACTGCATCCTTTTGGTCTCCAGCTTCTTTCTGCTCTTGGTATTGAGTGTCCCTCATTCACCTGCGTACACTCACATGAGAAGCATGTCAGACTCCAAGGCTGCTTTGCTATCTTACCTTTTTGACTAGAGGCCTGTTACATTGAACTATCTTCAGCCGATGGAATGTTGTCTTTGCTAGGATTATTATGTATTGTGTTCTCACATCTGTTGTTATTGTGAACCACTGAGAGTTGGTTTGCATATTTGTTTCTATTTGTCTTTTTTTTATCTGTCACAGCATTCTGACTGCCTTTTTTTCTAGATTATTTCCATAATTTTCTTTTTAAACCATTATAGGATAGTCCTTTTACATCCATTTATAAGGAAATAATTAAATTCTAACAATGATCGGGCATTAATTGCTGTTAGCACTGTATCACGGAAGCAGTTGTGGTGAGTCACCTGCATGCTGGGCTACTGATTGTAGGGCTGAATCTCCATCAAGATAGATGTCAACAGTTGTCCTGGACTTCCATGAAGACCCAGCTTTAAAAGTGCTACCAGGAAATGCTCAGAAAAGTAACAGTTGTTGGTGTGATACTGATCACATCACACATCAAGTGCTTTTCGTTTTTCTAAGATGGGGAAAACAAGATAATACATCATAATTCATTGGAGGAGATTCATGGGGAGGTAACCCTCACATACCATGCCTCATGAAAGAATTGCCAGAGTGGTCACAACACCAGAATCAGATTCCTAGACATTGTCTAACTTTTCCGTAGATGGCCATATATGATGTACTATCATGTGTGTATACACTTATATATATATATATATATATATATATATATATATATATATATATCTATATATTATATATAATATATATATATATATATATATATATATATATATCTATAGATATATATATATATATATATATATATATGTAATATATCTATGTGTGTGTGTATATATATATATATATATATATATATCTATATATATATTATATATATATAATATATATATATATATATATATATTATATATATATATATATATATATATATATATATATATATATATATATTTATATATGAGGCGCCCGTGGCTTAGGCGTTGCAAGTCCGACTAGTAATTCCAACGTACCGCGATCAAACCCACTGCAGGCATGAAAAAGGATATATTTATTTATTATTTTTTAATTTTATTGTTAAACAAATGTTTAGTGCCCTGTGTAAAAACTGTTGTTATTCTAGAGTTCTTGGGGTGAAGGAGTTGGACATATTCACTTGTTTGCAAAATACACCTAGAGTTCTTGGGGTGAAGGAGTTGGACATATTCACCTGTTTGCAAAATACATTATTTGTATATTATTGACATGTGACCCATTATTAACATTTGTATGTTCATAATGTATGAGACATCAGTGTTTATGTGAGTGGTGTATGTTGGACATCAGTGTATCTGTGAGTGGTATATGTTGGACTTCAGTGTATATGTGAGTGGTATATGTTGGACATCAGTGTATATGTGAGTGGTATATGTTGGACATCAGTGTATATGTGAGTGGTATTTGTTGGACTTCAGTGTATATGTGAGTGGTATATGTTGGACATCAGTGTATATGTGAGTGGTATTTGTTGGACTTCAGTGTATATGTGAGTGGTATATGTTGGACATCAGTGTATATGTGAGTGGTATATGTTGGACATCAGTGTATATGTGAGTGGTATATGTTGGACATCAGTGTATATGTGAGTGGTATTTGTTGGACATCAGTGTATGTGTGAGTGGTATATGTTGGACTTATTATTTAAAGGTAAAAGTGAGAGGATCGACTTCATTGCACCGGTTTTCTTTTTCCATTTGGCTCAGTCTCTCCCTGCAGAACAAGTAGCTGCCTGCAGAGAGCATCACACAAAGCATGACCTCCATAGCACCAGCAATGATCCATTAAATTTGCACTCGTGAAATGAACCCACGAATTTCAGAGTGCGAGGCAAATGGCTTGACCACTTCTTCACTGAGACCCCCGATTTTATTTATCATTTAATTTTTCAAACGTTTAAAATCTGAAATGAGGAATTTTATGTGTGTGTAATCAAAATTGTTTGCCAGCTTATTGAATTAATTGTGTGTTTCTCAGAGTTCTCTTTCCCTGGTTTTGGAATTGACTGTGCCCGGAGTATGGTGGCCATGCATGATGTATCCTTTTGATCAATTTGAATAGAAACAAAATACTAAATGATTTGGTCTCTTCTGCCATGATCAAATGCAAGTTGTAATTTAGAGCAGAGATGGCCGCTTCCTGTAGGAACAAGAAACTCAGTTTAGGTAAATGTCCGGTGGCATCTTGTACACAGGGGGAAGCTGGATGCTTACAGCAGGATCCCAGTGAAATATCAAGTTTATATAAGTGTAAGGTGTGTGCATGCATGTACACGCCCGTGCTAGAGGAAATGTATATCATGCACATACATATGCACGAAAACACACAAGCCGTCATCTATATGCACGCACTCACGCACACACATTCACCACACACACGCCACACACACCACACACACACTACACACACACACACACCACACACACACACTACACACACACCACACACACACACTACACACACACACACCACACACACACACTACACACACTACACTACACACACACACCACACACACACACACCACACACACACTACACACACACACACACTACACACACACACACCATGCACCACACATGCTACACACACCACACACACACCACACACACTACACACACACACCACACCACACACACCTTACACACACTACACAAACACACCACACACACTCACACTTACACACACTACACACACACACCACCCAACACACTACACACACACACACCTACACACACACTACACACACACACACACACACACCACACACACACACTTACACACACTACACACACACTACACACACACACCACACACACACACACACCACACACTACACCCACACACACACACACACACCACACACCACACACACTACACACACCACACACACACCACACACACCACACACACACCCCACACACACTACACACACCACACACGCACACCACACACCACACACACACCACACACACACTACACACACACCACACACACACCACACACAAACACCACACTACACACACTACACACACTACACACACTACACACACTAACACACACACACACACACACACACACTACACACACACACACACCACACACAAGGTAAGGCTACATTTAAAAAAGGTGTAAATCTCAGCAAACAATGGAGCCTGCAGTGACGAAAGCACCTCAGTGATTTCAGATTTTAATATGTTTAATCATTTCTGTGTTTAAGAAAGAAACAAAGAATGATATTTACTATGCATTAAACCCAAATACTAAAACCATGGGGGATTAAAAATGGTTTCCATTTCTCCTGATCAGACAAAGAAACTAATCCTAGACTAAGATTACATAATATTACCAACCAGTCCACCAGGAAAACCCGAGGTGTCAGAAATATGACATAATCAGGTCATCTTGGCCCTTCTGAACCTGTCAACTCAGGGCAATTAAACTGGATGGGGTGGGGGGGGGGGGGAGTCCAGACTTGATGGCTCCCTTCATACTGGCTTCCCACACCCTTTATTGAAACTGTGTAGAACCAGATGGGATGGACTTTAGAAAGTTTGATCAGTAGGTGGGCAGCAGTCATTAATTGAAGACAACCACAAATAAAACCAACTGTAGTTTGAAGGTACTTCACTGGTCAAACTTAAAGCCAGTCTGTTGACGACCCCATGTGGATATACATTTTTGTAGTGAGAAACTAGACTAATATCTGAGCCATGTTGATCCCAGACAATGTTCTGGATAACCAAGAAAAAAACAAAAGTGGCTCATAGAATCAAGTAGCTGTACTCGAATCCACAAGAGTAGGAAACGGGTAATTAAAATATCAAGCTGAATTCAGTGATAGAATATCAAGATACACAGGTAACCCCTCCGACTTTCTCCTCTACTGGTATTAATTTATAATGAATGCTCCCATCAAGTGATTGACAAATAAGTGAGCTGAGGTAAACTAGTCTGCACAAAGACACTTGAACCTAAGTACACAGTTTACCCAATTAAGTTTTTATAACTTGAAATCAAGTTTATTAGTTCAGTCTAAGCAAAATCAGTTGAATGATACTCATTTACGATGCAGTAATCAAAAGTTATATTAGACATAATAATGTTAATGCAGCAGCCATTGAAATTAATGTGCGTTGAGAGTGGTGACTGTGTTACGATGTAGATATTTCTTACGAATAAAATTACGTAACTTGTATGAAAGGAGAAAATAAACCTCTGACAGATCTCAATTTGAGACTCTGCCTAACTTTTCCCAGCCTTCAGCTTTGCTGCTTCAGCAGGCCGTACACTGTACCATCTACTTGTGATAAGTGCTGACTGGTCCTTGCCTCTGATAGTAACTGGAAAAATCCCATCAATTTGCTAAAAAGACACAGCTAGGATCACTTTCTAGTGCAGCTCTTGGGCGCTAGTATGCTGGCAACAGTCTGAATTGAATTCAAGACTCCTCGCTATATTAAAATTTCCCCTCATCACAGTCAGCAGGGTGGAATTTAGTTTTCTCACTTGTAAGTTTTAGTCTGACTGGCTTTTTGCCCTGTGTCCTACAAATCATATCTTCTTACCCATGAAATTTAGTCCATTCATGCAAATAAAATCTGGCAACACCGGCGGTAGATTCCACTCCCTTTATATTCTTACAATATTGAAATTTTTTTAGAGGGGGGGGGGGGGGGGGGGGGGTGGGGGGGGGGGGGGGGGGGGGGGGGGGGGGGGGGGGGGGGGGGGGGGGGATCTCATGAGGAACAGAAGATTCTTGAGACTGAAAGAGTTTAAAAGTTTGCACATGTTCATCATTAGTTTCAGTTATTTCTTTGTTTGTGTGTATTGTTGTTCTCCTGACTGACATTTCCTTAACTGGGTCATAGGGCGACCTTTCTGGGAAACTAGGCTATGATGAGTTCAAGGACCTTTGGGATGATTTACGACGATGGAAGGTATTTTTGCAACAAACTACACACACAGAAACACAAATAAAGTATAAAACTCACATAGTATTTAAAATTTACACAGAGGCATGAAACTCTCCATGCAGTTTCTTTATTTCTGAGGTCCATACACATTTTTGTTTTAATCATTCAAATGATTAATTATCACATAATGTTTTCACAAATGTGGCTACGTGTACAACATACATTGCTGAGACTGTGTGTACAACATACATTGCTGAGACTGTGTGTAGAACTTACATTGCTGAAACTGTGTGTACAACTTACATTGCTGAGACTGTGTGTACAACGTACATTGCTGAGATTGTGTGTACAAAATACATTGCTGAGATTGTGTGTACAACGTAGATTGCTGAGATTGTGTGTACAACATACATTGCTGTGACTGTGTGTAAGATGTACATTGCTGAGACTATGTGTACACATACAAACACTAAAAGACATTTCCATATTTCTCAGGGCGTGTTCAAGGAGTTTGACAAGGACAAAAGTGGCAACTTGTCATCGTATGAACTCAGAAATGCTCTCAACCATGTCGGTAAGTGTTACAGTCTGTTGTTTTGTCTGGAGGTATCTTCCTACAAGCCTGAAGTTTTGTCTGTAGGCATCTTCCTACAAGCCTGAAGTTTTGTCTGTAGGCATCTTCCTACAAGCCTGAAGTTTTGTCTGTAGGCATCTTCCTACAAGCCTGAAGTTTTGTCTGTAGGCATCTTCATACATGCCTGAAGTTTTATCTGTAGGCATCTTCCTACATGCCTTCTTCTTGCAGTCAATGGAAGAGATTTGGTTCTCTAAGACTGACCAGACTGAACATTTGTCCTAGAATCACCAGGTTGCCACTTGTTGTTGCAGAGATTTTGTAGATGGAGTTCATTTAATCTGATCTTTCCTTACCCACTTTGTGGCCATGAATCAGAACACACAGGTCAAATGTTCACTATTGTCATTGTTCTGACATGTTCGTGGTGAAGGTCGCTCAGTCATGGTTCAGGTCAAGGACACAATACTTCCAGTGAACTGCAGTTGAGCCATGTTTGCACCAGATGATTTCTCACATCTGTTAGTAACTTCACATCATCCCTTCTCAGTTGAGCTATGTTTGCACCAGATGATTTCTCACATCTGTTAGTAACTTCACATCATCCCTTCTCAGTTGAGCCATGTTTGCACCAGATGATTTCTCACATCTGTTAGTAACTTCACATCATCCCTTCTCAGTTGAGCCATGTTTGCACCAGATGATTTCTCACATCTGTTAGTAACTTCACATCATCCCTTCTCAGTTGAGCCATGTTTGCAAAAGATGATTTCTCACATCTGTTAGTAACTTCACATCATCCCTTCTCAGTTGAGCCATGTTTGCACCAGATGATTTCTCACATCTGTTAGTAACTTCACATCATCCCTTCTCAGTTGAGCCATGTTTGCACCAGATGATTTCTCACATCTGTTAGTAACTTCACATCATCCCTTCTCAGTTGAGCCATGTTTGCACCAGATGATTTCTCACATCTGTTAGTAACTTCACATCATCCCTTCTCAGTTGAGCCATGTTTGCACCAGATGATTTCTCACATGTGTTAGTAACTTCACATCAACCCTTCTCAGTTGAGCCATGTTTGCACCAGATGATTTCTCACATCTGTTAGTAACTCCACATCAACCCTTCTCAGTTGAGCCATGTTTGCACCAGATGATTTCTCACATCTGTTAGTAACTCCACATCAACCCTTCTCAGTTGAGCCATGTTTGCACCAGATGATTTCTCACATCTGTTAGTAACTTCACATCATCCCTTCTCAGTTGAGCCATGTTTGCACCAGATGATTTCTCACATGTGTTAGTAACTTCACATCAACCCTTCTCAGTTGAGCCATGTTTGCACCAGATGATTTCTCACATCTGTTAGTAACTCCACATCAACCCTTCTCAGTTGAGCCATGTTTGCACCAGATGATTTCTCACATCTGTTAGTAACTCCACATCAACCCTTCTCAGTTGAGCCATGTTTGCACCAGATGATTTCTCACATCTGTTAGTAACTCCACATCAACCCTTCTCAGGTGAGCCATGTTTGCACCAGATGATTTCTCACATCTGTTAGTAACTCCACATCAACCCTTCTCAGTTGAGCCATGTTTGCACCAGATGATTTCTCACATCTGTTAGTAACTCCACATCATCTCTTCTCATATGAAAAGATTTTATCAATGATGTTTACAGTTAGTTGACAGATCAACCTTACCACACACTGGACTATTCAGTCCATAAGTGCACAGATCCACTCTTCAGTATATCCATCATCATCAAGTAGTCAATGAACCACCAGCTCTGTGTTGTAGTTTTTAATTCTACCTTTGCTTCCTGCATAGCATTATTGTCTACCCCCCACCTTCTTACTTGATGTTCTTGCAATCTGGTCAGAGTTACAGACTCAGTCATTAGTTCCTTCAGGAATGTATAAGCCTGGTCCATTTCTCTTCAGTTTTCCATGCAACCCTGTTTGTAAACCTATAAGTTTCTTCCATTCCTTACACCTGCATGTTTTTGAAAGAGGTGAGGGGTTGAAAGCATCAGAAATAGGCAGTTGTCATGTGATGAGAAAAGGGAAACTAAAACATGTTGTGACCACTGGAGAGATCTGTGGAAAAGAGACAGCAAAAGTGAGATGATTCTTGACAGCCTTATTTTCATGGCACTGAGGAATATCAATACACAAACTGATTCACTCAACTGAAGATCACTGGATGTGGAGGAGCATGATCATCCACATCAGTTGTCACAGCACTTGATGATGATGACAATAATTTGACCTATCATGAAAATATAACTGATTTTTGTCAGCCATGACTTTCTCAGAGACTCCAAGTTTTCTTCACTTACTGATATACTCAGTTATCTTCTGCTGTTGCCAGGTATATTTCATTTATTATTGTTGTGTTACATTATGTTAATTTACATTAGGCTTAGTTTACATTATGTTTAGCTGTGGCGAGGTATTCTTTGGTAAACTATTTCAAACTGCACTTCCTTTATTGAATGTTGCTCGATACAATAAATGTTAGTAGGTAATAAACAGGAGAATGTTCACTACAAGTGGTGATCTCTGTGTTGCAGGGTTTCATGTCAGCAACCGATCGCTGAGGTCCTTGGTCATGCGCTACAGCAACAAGGAAGGACACATTGACTTTGGGGACTTTATTATGTGTGCAGTCAGACTGAAGACTATGCTGAGTAAGTGCTTTCTCTGTTGCAGTAACCAGTTTATGGCTGATTCTGTTTCATGGGGGAGACAAACAATTTTAGTCTACAACCACCTGAGTCAGTCAGTCCATCAATCAGTCAGCAGGGCCTCTAGCGAACATCACTTTCTTCATGACACACCTGAAAGTCTCTCTTTCTCTAGCCAACTCTCCAGCCCTGTGTTCTTTCATAGTTCATCTTCATTATCCCAAATCCACTTTCATAGAGACCGGCTTCTGCCGCACTTACTGGACATTGCAGCCTCCATCACCGTTCTCTACAGACCACCCTGGCACTTGACAAGTCCAGAATACCTCGGCCTTGAGGACAGGATGCTGTTTATGAGCCAGTTCTCCTTGATGTTCAGGTCGTGCAGGATGTCAACGTTTTATTTCTTCTCAGTCTATGGTATTCTAAAAAAAACAACATTATGTAGCATTCCAATTCAAAAGCTGAGATTTTCTTTTTTAAGAAGCTGAGTCTATGACTCACATCCATAAATTGTCAGGGAAAGACGGTCTCAGAACTGTGACTATAACTTGCTGGCACATGCTATTCCTCAGCCAATCAATAAGAAGCAAATGAAAACTAATGCTGCCACTTGTAAATTATTTTGGTAGTTTTGGAACCCTAGGGAGCTGTGGTGTCGGTAGACAGGCAAGGAGGTGTCGGTAGACAGGCAAGGAGGTGTCGGTAGACAGGTATAGAGGTGTCAGTAGACAGGTAGAGATGTGTCGGTAGACAGGCAGATATGTGTCAGTAGACAGGTAGAGAGGTGTCAGTAGACAGGCAGATATGTGTCAGTAGACAGACAGAGAGGTGTCAGTAGACAGGCAGATATGTGTCAGTAGACAGACAGAGAGGTGTCAGTAGACAGACAGAGAGGTGTCAGTAGACAGACAGATATGTGTCAGTAGACAGGCAGATATGTGTCAGTAGACAGGCAGATATGTGTCAGTAGACAGACAGAGAAGTGTCAGTAGACAGGCAGAGAAGTGTCAGTAGACAGGCAGAGAGGTGTCAGTAGACAGGCAGAGAAGTGTCAGTAGACAGACAGAGAGGTGTCAGTAGACAGGCAGAGAGGTGTCAGTAGACAGGCAGAGAGGTGTCAGTAGACAGACAGAGAGGTGTCAGTAGACAGGCAGAGAGGTGTCAGTAGACAGGCAGAGAGGTGTCAGTAGACAGGCAGAGAAGTGTCAGTAGACAGGCAGAGAAGTGTCAGTAGACAGGCAGAGAAGTGTCAGTAGACAGGCAGAGAAGTGTCAGTAGACAGGCAGAGAAGTGTCAGTAGACAGGCAGAGAGGTGTCAGTAGACAGGCAGAGAGGTGTCAGTAGACAGGCAGAGAAGTGTCAGTAGACAGACAGAGAGGTGTCAGTAGACAGGCAGAGAAGTGTCAGTAGACAGACAGAGAGGTGTCAGTAGACAGGCAGATATGTGTCAGTAGACAGGTAGAGAGGTGTCAGTAGACAGGCAGATATGTGTCAGTAGACAGACAGATATGTGTCAGTAGACAGGCAGATATGTGTCAGTAGACAGGCAGATATGTGTCAGTAGACAGACAGAGAGGTGTCAGTAGACAGGCAGATATGTGTCAGTAGACAGGCAGATATGTGTCAGTAGACAGACAGAGAGGTGTCAGTAGACAGACAGATATGTGTCAGTAGACAGACAGATATGTGTCAGTAGACAGGCAGATATGTGTCAGTAGACAGACAGAGAGGTGTCAGTAGACAGGCAGATATGTGTCAGTAGACAGGCAGATATGTGTCAGTAGACAGACAGAGAGGTGTCAGTAGACAGACAGAGAGGTGTCAGTAGACAGACAGATATGTGTCAGTAGACAGACAGAGAGGTGTCAGTAGACAGACAGATATGTGTCAGTAGACAGACAGATATGTGTCAGTAGACAGGCAGATATGTGTCAGTAGACAGACAGAGAGGTGTCAGTAGACAGACAGAGAGGTGTCAGTAGACAGACAGATATGTGTCAGTAGACAGACAGATATGTGTCAGTAGACAGACAGATATGTGTCAGTAGACAGACAGAGAGGTGTCAGTAGACAGACAGATATGTGTCAGTAGACAGACAGAGAGGTGTCAGTAGACAGACAGATATGTGTCAGTAGACAGACAGAGAGGTGTCAGTAGACAGGCAGATATGTGTCAGTAGACAGACAGATATGTGTCAGTAGACAGGCAGAGAGGTTTCGGTAGACAGACAGATATGTGTCAGTAGACAGACAGAGAGGTGTCAGTAGACAGACAGATATGTGTCAGTAGACAGACAGAGAGGTGTCAGTAGACAGACAGAGAGGTGTCAGTAGACAGACAGAGAGGTGTCAGTAGACAGACAGAGAGGTGTCAGTAGACAGACAGATATGTGTCAGTAGACAGGCAGAGAGGTGTCGGTAGACAGACAGATATGTGTCAGTAGACAGGCAGAGAGGTGTCAGTAGACAGACAGATATGTGTCAGTAGACAGACAGAGAGGTGTCAGTAGACAGGCAGATATGTGTCAGTAGACAGACAGAGAGGTGTCAGTAGACAGACAGAGAGGTGTCGGTAGACAGACAGAGAGGTGTCGGTAGACAGACAGATATGTGTCAGTAGACAGGTAGAGAGGTGTCAGTAGACAGGCAGAGAGGTGTCAGTAGACAGGCAGAGAGGTGTCAGTAGACAGACAGAGAGGTGTCAGTAGACAGGCAGATATGTGTCAGTAGACAGACAGAGAGGTGTCAGTAGACAGGCAGATATGTGTCAGTAGACAGACAGAGAGGTGTCAGTAGACAGGCAGATATGTGTCAGTAGACAGGCAGAGAGGTGTCAGTAGACAGGCAGATATGTGTCAGTAGACAGACAGATATGTGTCAGTAGACAGGTAGAGAGGTGTCAGTAGACAGGCAGATATGTGTCAGTAGACAGACAGATATGTGTCAGTAGACAGGCAGATATGTGTCAGTAGACAGGCAGATATGTGTCAGTAGACAGACAGAGAGGTGTCAGTAGACAGGCAGATATGTGTCAGTAGACAGGTAGAGAGGTGTCAGTAGACAGGCAGATATGTGTCAGTAGACAGGTAGAGAGGTGTCAGTAGACAGGCAGATATGTGTCAGTAGACAGGCAGATATGTGTCAGTAGACAGACAGATATGTGTCAGTAGACAGACAGAGAGGTGTCAGTAGACAGACAGATATGTGTCAGTAGACAGGTAGAGAGGTGTCAGTAGACAGGCAGAGAAGTGTCAGTAGACAGACAGAGAGGTGTCAGTAGACAGACAGATATGTGTCAGTAGACAGGTAGAGAGGTGTCAGTAGACAGACAGAGAAGTGTCAGTAGACAGACAGAGAGGTGTCAGTAGACAGACAGATATGTGTCAGTAGACAGGTAGAGAGGTGTCAGTAGACAGGCAGAGAGGTGTCAGTAGACAGGCAGATATGTGTCAGTAGACAGACAGAGAGGTGTCGGTAGACAGACAGATATGTGTCAGTAGACAGGTAGAGAGGTGTCAGTAGACAGACAGAGAGGTGTCAGTAGACAGACAGATATGTGTCAGTAGACAGGTAGAGAAGTGTCAGTAGACAGACAGAGAGGTGTCAGTAGACAGGCAGAGAAGTGTCAGTAGACAGGTAGAGAGGTGTCAGTAGACAGACAGAGAGGTGTCGGTAGACAGGCAGATATGTGTCAGTAGACAGGTAGAGAGGTGTCAGTAGACAGACAGAGAGGTGTCGGTAGACAGGCAGATATGTGTCAGTAGACAGGTAGAGAGGTGTCAGTAGACAGACAGAGAGGTGTCGGTAGACAGGCAGATATGTGTCAGTAGACAGGTAGAGAGGTGTCAGTAGACAGGCAGATATGTGTCAGTAGACAGACAGAGAGGTGTCAGTAGACAGGTAGAGAGGTGTCAGTAGACAGGCAGATATGTGTCGGTAGACAGACAGAGAGGTGTCAGTAGACAGACAGAGAGGTGTCGGTAGACAGGCAGATATGTGTCAGTAGACAGACAGAGAGGTGTCGGTAGACAGACAGAGAGGTGTCGGTAGACAGACAGAGAGGTGTCGGTAGACAGACAGATATGTGTCGGTAGACAGGTAGAGAGGTGTCAGTAGACAGGCCGATATGTGTCAGTAGACAGACAGAGAGGTGTCAGTAGACAGACAGAGAGGTGTCGGTAGACAGACAGAGAGGTGTCGGTAGACAGACAGATATGTGTCGGTAGACAGGCAGATATGTGTTAGTAGACAGACAGAGAGGTGTCAGTAGACAGACAGAGAGGTGTCGGTAGACAGGCAGATATGTGTCAGTAGACAGGCAGATATGTGTCAGTAGACAGGCAGAGAGGTGTCAGTAGTCAGACAGAGAGGTGTCAGTAGACAGACAGAGAGGTGTCAGTAGAAAGACAGAGAGGTGTCGGTAGACAGGCAGAGAGGTGTCGGTAGACAGGCAGAGAGGTGTCAGTAGACAGGCAGAGAGGTGTCAGTAGACAGGCAGAGAGGTGTCAGTAGACAGGCAGAGAGGTGTCGGTAGACAGGCAGAGAGGTGTCGGTAGACAGGCAGAGAGGTGTCGGTAGACAGGCAGAGAGGTGTCCGTAGACAGGCAGAGAGGTGTCGGTAGACAGGCAGAGAGGTGTCGGTAGACAGGCAAGGAGGTGTCGGTAGACAGGGAAGGAAGTGTCAGTAGACAGGGAAGGAAGTGTCAGTAGACAGGGAAGGAGGTGTCGGTAGACAGGGAAGGAGGTGTGGGTAGACAGGGAAGGAGGTGTGGGTAGACAGGGAAGGAGGTGTCGGTAGACAGGCAAGGAGGTGTCGGTAGACAGGGAAGGAGGTGTCGGTAGACAGGGAAGGAGGTGTCGGTAGACAGGGAAGGAAGTGTCGGTAGACAGGGAAGGAAGTGTCAGTAGACAGGGAAGGAGGTGTCGGTAGACAGGGAAGGAGGTGTGGGTAGACAGGGAAGGAGGTGTGGGTAGACAGGCAAGGAGGTGTCGGTAGACAGGCAGAGAGGTGTCGGTAGACAGGGAAGGAGGTGTCGGTAGACAGGGAAGGAGGTGTCGGTAGACAGGCAAAGAGGTGTTGGTAGACAGGTGGAGAGGTGTCGGTAGACAGGGAAGGAGGTGTCGGTAGACAGGTAAAGAGGTGTCGGTAGACAGGGAAGGAGGTGTCGGTAGACAGGCAAAGAGGTGTCGGTAGACAGGCAAAGAGGTGTCGGTAGACAGGGAAGGAGGTGTCGGTAGACAGGCAAAGAGGTGTTGGTAGACAGGCAGAGAGGTGTTGGTAGACAGGGAAGGAAGTGTTGGTAGACAGGGAAGGAGGTGTCGGTAGACAGGCAAGGAGGTGTCAGTAGACAGGGAAGGAGGTGTCAGTAGACAGGGAAGGAGGTGTCAGTAGATAGGGAAGGAGGTGTCGGTAGATAGGGAAGGAGGTGTCGGTAGACAGGCAGAGAGGTGTCGGTAGACAGGGAAGGAGGTGTCGGTAGACAGGCAAAGAGGTGTCGGTAGACAGGGAAGGAGGTGTCGGTAGACTGGAAAGGAGGTGTCGGTAGACAGGGAAGGAGGTGTCGGTAGACAGGGAAGGAGGTGTCGGTAGACAGGCAAAGAGGTGTCGGTAGACAGGCAGAGAGGTGTTGGTAGACAGGCAAAGAGGTGTCGGTAGACAGGGAAGGAGGTGTCGGTAGACAGGGAAGGAAGTGTCAGTAGACAGGCAAAGAGGTGTCGGTAGACAGGAAAGGAGGTGTCGGTAGACACGTGGAGAGGTGTCGGTAGACAGGCAGAGAGGTGTCGGTAGACAGGCAGAGAGGTGTCAGTAGACAGGCAGAGAGGTGTTGGTAGACAGGCAAAGAGGTGTCGGTAGACAGGGAAGGAGGTGTCGGTAGACAGGGAAGGAAGTGTCAGTAGACAGGCAAAGATGTGTCGGTAGACAGGAAAGGAGGTGTCGGTAGACAGGCAGAGAGGTGTCGGTAGACAGGCAGAGAGGTGTCGGTAGACAGGTGGAGAGGTGTCGGTAGACAGGCAGAGAGGTGTCGGTAGACAGGCGGAGAGGTGTTGGTAGACATGCAGAGAGGTGTCGGTAGACAGGCGGAGAGGTGTCGGTAGACAGGTGTTGACCAGTAGGATCCCCGACCCTGGTACACTATCACGTGTAGTTCAGCACATGTGCGTCCTAGACTTGTATCACTGATCTGGGCTGCCAAGGGGACCTAGCCTAAAATCATAGTCATAGTATAAGGAACTGTTCTGGAAAGTCAAGTCAGCCATCATGTTGTTATGATGTTGACCCCTGAGTGCCAGGCGACCTATACAAATATGGGTTTAGCATCACATGTTTGATGCCTGATTGGCATGGAGAGAGTCCTTGACAGTGTCAGGTTGTGGAGCCCATTATTAAAGTTTTTACCTGATTGTCATTGTTTATCTGCTTCTCCTGTGTAGAAGTATACTTTTGCTCTTCTTCTTTTTTTCTACTCCTGGAACGCCTCACAGCGTCAGGGCAGGAAGAGATCTTTGGAACAGGCCCTTCTGTTCACTTTGTATATACTTTTGCTGTATGTAGAACAATCCTGACATCTTCAGGCCCAAGACTCCTATGCTCTACACCTTGTATATACGTTTGCTGTATGTAGAACAATCCTGACATCTTCAGGCCCAAGACTTCCATGCTCTACACCTTGTATATACGTTTGCTGTGTGTAGAACAATCCTGACATCTTTAGGCCCAAGACTTTGAGGCTCTACACCTTGTATATACGTTTGCTGTATGTAGAACAATCCTGACATCTTCAGGCCCAAGACTCCTATGCTCTACACCTTGTATATACGTTTGCTGTATGTAGAACAATCCTGACATCTTCAGGCCCAAGACTTCCATGCTCTACACCTTGTATATACGTTTGCTGTATGTAGAACAATCCTGACATCTTCAGGCCCAAGACTCCCATGCTCTACACCTTGTATATACTATTGCTGTATGTAGAACAATCCTGACATCTTCAGGCCCAAGACTCCCATGCTCTACACCTTGTATATACGTTTGCTGTATGTAGAACAATCCTGACATCTTCAGGCCCAAGACTTCGAGGCTCTACACTACCTTAAAATGTAGTAAATGTAGGCACTCAGGACAACTTCTAGAATAACTCTACACACAGGCTGATCTTTTCGGCTCTCTCTTGATTACTGTCTTGTTTGGTTGTTTTCTCCTTGCTGATTGTATGTTCTTGTTGGGTCATGTTCTCGTTGGGTCATGTTCTTGTTGGGTCATGTTCTTGTTGGGTCATGTTCTTGTTGGGTCATGTTCTTGCCGGGTCACATTCTTGTCAAGTTATGTTACGTTGTTGAGTTCTTGCTGAGCAATTGTCTTCTGTCTCTTGTACACTTGTGTGTGGGTGTGAGTGTGAGTGTGAGTGTGTGTGTGAGTGTGAGTGTGAGTGTGTGTGTGAGTGTGTGTGTGAGTGTGAGTGTGAGTGTGAGTGTGTGAGTGTGAGTGTGAGTGTGAGTGTGAGTGTGAGTGTGAGTGTGAGTGTGAGTGTGCCAGAGCAGGCAAGTCAGTCAGTGAGCAAGTGAGTGAATGAATGAATGAATGAATGAATGAATGAATGAATGAATGAATGACCTCCTTCTTGCACATAGACACATCCATCAGTTGTACAGTTCTCCCACAGATCACATTTGGCTCGGCTCAGTGCAATAAATCTCAGAAATCAGTGTCTAGTGTATCACACGTCTGCGTACACATCCATCATACATGATATCAATATTCTGCAGATATCTTATGTATGTATTCATATTTTCTTGAAACACATATGTTGAATCTTTATATTTCAAAAGTTTATGTTATGAATGTCGGCGTCTGTGGCTCAGGTGTTGTGAATGATCTTCCTAATGCTGTAGTGCCAGGTTTGATCTCAGCTGCAGATGATTTGTCTTGCGTTGGTTTCGACAGCAGTACCAAAAGCTGATCGTTCAGAAAGCAATGGCAAACCTCTGAATGTAAAATGTGCCTAGAAAAACTAAAATATGCTGGGGTTGGTTATGCAACGTCCTGCAATGGATACGCAACTAATTATATTTTGAATGTTTCCTTATATTTCCTTCAGCTTCCTTCAAGGGACATGACCCAGAAAATTCTGGCTTAGCCCCTTATGATGTGGAAGGTGTAAGTATTATCTCCCTTATTGTTACATGCACGTCTTATCTAATTAGACTGACTAAACATCCGGTTTTCACTGGAATGGTCTTGTTTTTGTGGGTGTGTCCCAGCTGTCCCGTCAGTATTCCAGATCATCAATTGTTCCATTTTAAACCAATCTAGGCTAAAGCTCCAGAATTGTTTGTTCTGTACAATTCATTAGTGGAGGTAGATAGGTAGTTGTGTTCTGTACACTACATTAGTGGAGGTAGGTAGGTAGTCGTGTTCTGTATACTACATTGTTCTAGGTAGTTGTGTTCTGTACTACATTAGTGGAGGTAGGTAGGTAGTTGTGTTCTGTACACTGTAGTTGTGTTCTGTATACTACATTAGTGGAGGTAGGTAGGTAGTTGTGTTCTGTACACTACATTAGTGGAGGTAGGTAGGTAGTTGTGTTCTGTACACTACATTAGTGGAGGTAGGTAGGTAGGTAGTTGTGTTCTGTAGTACTGTACATTAGTGGAGGTAGGTAGGTAGTTGTGTTCTGTACACTACATTAGTGGAGGTAGGTAGGTAGTTGTGTTCTGTACACTACATTAGTGGAGGTAGGTAGGTAGTGTGTGTTCTGTACACTACATAGTGGAGGTAGGTAGGTAGTTGTGTTCTGTACACTACATTAGGTAGGTAGTAGTGTGTGTTGTTCTGTAGGTAGGTACTACACTACATTAGTGGAGGTAGGTAGGTAGTCGTGTTCTGTACACTACATTAGTGGAGGTAGGTAGGTAGTTGTGTTCTGTACACTACATTAGTGGAGGTAGGTAGGTAGTCGTGTTCTGTACACTACATTAGTGGAGGTAGGTAGGTAGTTGTGTTCTGTTCTGTACACTACATTAGTGGAGGTAGGTAGGTAGTTGTGTTCTGTACACTACATTAGTGGAGGTAGGTAGGTAGTTGTGTTCTGTACACTACATTAGTGGAGGTAGGTA
>CAJHNH020002217.1:117500-118986 GCA_905116865.2 Candidula unifasciata | reverse complement strand
GACAGCGGAGAAAAAACAGAGAGTGTGTATGTGTGTGCGTGCGTGCGCATTCTAACACTCAAAAGCGAAATTAATTTTAAAAATCTTATTTTTCTTCTTCTTCTTCTTCTTCTTCTTCTTCTTCTTCTTCTTCTTCTTCTTCTTCTTCTTCTTCTTCT
The DNA here is from genome assembly GCA_905116865.2 of Candidula unifasciata. Lineage (NCBI taxonomy): Eukaryota > Metazoa > Mollusca > Gastropoda > Stylommatophora > Geomitridae > Candidula > Candidula unifasciata. Next base: position 118,828 of record CAJHNH020002217.1, on the reverse strand, counting down.
TCTTCTTCTTCTTCTTCTTCTTCCATTTCTTCTTCTTCTTCCTTCTTCTTCTTCTTCTTCTTCTTCTTCTTCTTCTTCTTCTTCTTCTTCTTCTTCTTCTTCTTTGCGTTCACTGATGATCAGTTCTGGTTGTTTACCCATTGTTTCCAGAAATTGAGGTCTGCGTGCACATCCGTTTAAAATGTCTGGCTTATTTATGCAGACTGTTGGTTCCTCGCTTCTTAGGCAGATGCACTCCGGATTCGAAGGAAACATCCCGAATTAGACGAATATTCCGACATGCTTGTTAGAGGGCAGCGGATATGTTTCCTTTGTCCCCCACAATGGTGCCCCAGGAACCCACACGGGGATTAGATGAAAATAAAGTCATATGCGCCCAGAAATAGATACACAGATAAACAAGAAGCGGATATTCAAGAAACACATTACACAAACTCGAGGGGATCTTGCAGGTCACATTGTGTATCTCTCTTGGTTGTGGTTTCTATGTCTTTCTATAAAGGACCCTTTCCCCCGCCTTTAGATATACTTAGCACATAGGGCTAGACCTTTTTTTGATAGACTAATCGGTACTTTGTGGTTTATGTGGTCAACATCAAGCAGGCCAGCTTTACTTCCCAGGACGGTACCTGGTACCCATTTAAGGTTGGGTTGACCTGAGAACCAGGGTTATTTACATTTGTTTATTGCAGATATAGTTATTTAGATATCCTTTACAGGATGTGGCAGAAGCAGCCCTAGCAGTTTTTAGCTGTTTGGGATTTTACAGCTGAATTTACGTCCAGTAGTTTGTCATTGCTTTCTGGACGTTCGGCTTCTCGATACCAGTGTCGAACCCAAGGCAAGGCCCGCAGCTAGAATCGAACCCGGCACCCCGGCATTACCAAGCTCTTTCGCAACGCATAAGCCAAAGACGCTGACATTGCAGAGAAAGGTAATCTAATTCAAGCGAAGTTTCTCAAGAGACAAAAATAATTAAGCCCGGCTCAGTCAAGACCCGAACCCACGACCTTGCGATCCGCAGGCGAGCGTCAAGCCGCTACACCACAGCGGAATCCTGCCTGTGTATGCCACAACATAGAATTAGCCGCTGGAAATAGGGAATTATGTCCCAAAACAACAATCACATGAGGAAGCAAAACGCTGTCTGTAAGGTTTCTTACCTCATCTAGACAAGAATTATGTGACACCTGCCTCGGATAGAAAGAGTTATGTACATCTTAAATCTCTAAATATTTTAAAATAAATATATATTTTAGGAGACACAAGTTAAGCACCGTCGGGAGTCGCCGTGGTGTAGCGGCTAGACACTTGCGTGCGGATCGGAA
>CAJHNH020002217.1:107500-112500 GCA_905116865.2 Candidula unifasciata | reverse complement strand
CTTCTTCTTCTTCTTCTTCTTCTTCTTCTTCTTCTTCTTCTTCTTCTTCTGCTTCTTCTTCTTCGTTTTTTCTTCTTCATCGTCTTTTGCTGCGTCTGCTTCTTTCCATTTCTTTTTTTTTTTCTTCTTTTTCTTTCTCTGTATCCTTTTCTTCTGCTTCTGCTTGTTGCTGTTCTTGAATTTGTTGTTGTTGTTTTCCTTCCTTTTCTTCACCTTCATCTTCTTTTTCATCTTCTTCTTATTATTTTTGTTATTTTTCTTCTGTGATCGTCATTAATAGGATGATCCGTATGATGTAGTATGGTTTACAGCAAGGTTGCGATGTCTGCCTATTTCGGACCAACACATTTAAATTGGGCAAGTCCAAAATTGGTCTCCTTGTATGGCTTGATTGTTAGGGGCAATTGGTCTTTTCTCTCTCTCCCCTCCTCGACTGAATGGGTCACGTGGTGTAAAATAGTTGGTTACTAAACAGATTACGTGGTCGTGTTAAACTGATGATTAATTACTAAGCAGATCACGTGGTCATGTTAAACTGTGGATTGGTTACTAAACAGGTCACGCGGCTGTGTTAACTTCTGCTTTATTGACTGGTATTAGGCAGGTCACGCAGTTGCGCTAAACTTATTAAGGAAGTCACGTGGTAGTGTTAAAAGCTCTTGACTGGTTAGAGAGCCATTCATATCTGGTTAAAGTATATACAATTATTAATTATGAATATATGTTATTCCTTATGTCCTTTTTAGGACGTAATGTTTTTGTTATTTGAAGCCCCACTCTGGCTTTTGCCAGGGGCCGCAATATAGGCAGGCCATCAATATGGCTAACTGTCTGAGCGCGGTTTCTGGGACCTCTCCACGGTGATCCTCATCCATATGGTGGCACTTTGTGTCATCGGGTGTTTATCGCTTGTGTGATGTCCTAGTGGGGTAGAAAGTCAGTCAGTCAGTCACAGTTATTAAGCACCTTATTTGACACGTTGAAATGTTAAAAATTAACTGGCTGTGCTCCAGTGAAACCCAGGTCGCTGCAAAGTTAATTGAAATGAATGAGCATACCTCTTAGCAAAAACTGGAATTCATACAGAACTGCCAGATACACAATGCACTGTAAAGGAAAATTACATTTTTCTTAAGGCAGACAATAAAACCAACTGGAACACTTCCCATTCAGGACAGAATCCTGAAGAACCAGTCAGACACAAAATGCCGTGGTAAGGAAAATAACACTGAAATCAAGGCAGCCAAAAGAACCATCTGGAAAACTACCAATTTCGGTAAGAATCCTGAAGAGCCACTCAGACATTAAAATCAAGACAGCCAATAGAACCAACTGGAACACTTCAGACACAATCCTAAAGACCCAATCAACCTTCACACACAGAACACACCATTGTTGTTAGACTGCGTACTGGACGCAACAGATACTCCAGCCATTTATACAAGAAATTCAAAACTGGGGATTCAGAATTTTGCCCATGTAGACATGCACCACAGAATACTGAACATGTAGACAGGCACCACAGAATACTGAACATGTAGACAGGCACCACAGAATACTGAACATGTGGACAGGCACCACAGAATACTGAACATGTAGACAGGCGCCACAGAATACTGAACATGTAGACAGGCACCACAGAATACTGAACATGTAGACAGGCACTACAGAATACTGAACATGTAGACGGGCACCACAGAATACTGAACATGTAGACAGACACCACAGAATAATGTCCATGTAGACAGGCACTACAGAATACTGAACATGTGGACAGGCACTACAGATTACTGAACATGTGGACAGGCACTACAGAATACTGAACATGTAGACAGGCACCACAGAATACTGAACATGTAGACAGGCACCACAGAATACTGAACATGTAGACAGGCGCCACAGAATACTGAACATGTAGACAGGCACTACAGAATACTGAACATGTAGACAGGCACCACAGAATACTGAACATGTAGACAGACATCACAGAATACTGAAAATGTAGACAGGCACCACAGAATACTGAACATGTAGACAGACACCACAGAATAATGTCCATGTAGACAGGCACTACAGAATACTGAACATGTGGACAGGCACTACAGAATACTGAACATGTAGACAGGCACTACAGAATACTGAACATGTGGACAGACACCACAGAATAATGTCCATGTGGACAGACACCACAGAATACTGAACATGTGGACAGGCACCACAGAATACTGAACATGTGGACAGACGCCACAGAAAACTGAACATGTAGACAGGCACCACAGAATACTGAACATGTAGACATGCACCACAGAATACTGGACATGTAGACAGGCACCACAGATTACTGAACATGTAGACAGGCGCCACAGAATACTGCCCATGTAGACAGGCACCACAGAATACTGAACATGTAGACAGGCGCCACAGAATACTGAACATGTAGACAGGCGCCACAGAATATTGAACATGTAGACAGGCACTACAGAATACTGAACATGTAGACAGGCGCCACAGAATACTGAACATGTAGACATGCACCACAGAATACTGCCCATGTAGACAGGCACCAAAGAATACTGAACATGTAGACAGGCACTACAGAATACTGAACATGTAGACAGGCACCAAAGAATACTGAACATGTAGACAGGCACCACAGAATACTGAACATGTAGACAGGCGCCACAGAATACTGAACATGTAGACAGGCACTACAGAATACTGAACATGTAGACAGGCACTACAGAATACTGAACATGTAGACAGGCACCAAAGAATATTGAACATGTAGACAGGCACCAAAGAATATTGAACATGTAGACAGGCACCACAGAATACTGAACATGTAGACAGGCGCCACAGAATATTGAACATGTAGACAGGCACCATAGAATACTGAACATGTAGACAGGCACTACAGAATACTGAACATGTAGACAGGCGCCACAGAATACTGAACATGTAGACAGGCACTACAGAATACTGAGGCGCCCACAATACTGAACATGTAGACAGGCACCACAGAATACTGAACATGTAGACAGGCGCCACAGAATACTGAACATGTAGACAGGCACCAAAGAATACTGAACATGTAGACAGGCACCACAGAATACTGAACATGTAGACAGGCGCCACAGAATACTGAACATGTGCTAGAAACATGCTCTTTGGAAAGACGTTGAGATATCAATATTATCCTATTGTGTCGTTATTCGCCGTATAGGACTTCCCTCAGTACATTCTAGCCTGTGCAATCATGTCGATATCCATTGATGGAATCTAGTCCAGAACTCCGACCTCTGTCAACAACTTTTGTCTTTGGAACTTCTCATATTTCACCGAGTCTGTAAATACTCACGGCGATAAACTATTAACATTTCAGCTCTTTCCCAAGAGCATCGGGTAGAATATTATTTGAGACTGGAGGAGTTAAAACATTGGTAGATACTTTCTTTTCTTCAAATACTCCACGTGAAAGCCGTCATGACTTGAGTCCCCCTGGCTCGGGGTCTTTCGGCAGTCAATACGTGACAAATCACGACATCTGATACTTTCATTTTCTCAGCTGTTTTCACAAATCAATTCTCATTTCAAATTTCTGTACAGAACCAGCAGCCAACGATTTGTTTTTGTTCGATGGTCTAACTTAGTAAACAGCTTGCGTTCTATTTTATGTTTTCAAGTATGTCCTCAAATATCAACTTCTTGCCTCTTCTCATAGAAGAGTCAATCAACTTTTTGCCTCTACGTCTATAAGAGTCGATCAACTCCTTGCTTCTACACCTTTTGGAGTAGATTAATTTCTTGCTTCTACTCCTTTAAGAGTCGATCAACTTCTTGCTTCTACTCCTTTAAGAGTAGATCAACTTCTTGCCTCCTCTCCTATAAGAGTCGATAAACTTTTTGCTTTTACTCCTATAAGAGACGATAAACTTCTTGCGTCTACTCCTTTAAGTGTCAGTCAGTTTCTTGCTTCTACTATAAGAGTCGATCAACTTCTTGCTTCTACTATAAGAGTCAATCAACTTCTTGCATCTACTCCTTTTGGAGTCGATTACTTGCCCCTACGTCTATACGATTCGATCAGCCCCGACTTACCAAAAAGTTCAACGACTTCTTGTCTCTATTTCTAAAAGGGAAGTTTGACTTCTTGTCTTTAATTCTACAAGAGTCGTAAATTTCTTGGTTCTACTTTTATAAGTGTCAATCAACTAACTGTCCCCATTTCTATAAGAGTCGCTCAATTAGCTTTCTACTTCTGTAAGGGTCGATAAAATTATTGTCCCTACTATTAGAGTCGATCAGCTTCTTGCATCTATTTCTATGAGTGAACCAATTTACGCCCATTTCAAAAAGAGTCAGTCAGTCTATCCCTGTCAAGAAGTAACTTCTATAAGAAGCTGATCATCTTTCTCCTACTTCTTTAAGAGTCGACGAACCTGCTCCTATATTAAGAAGTAACTTCTATAAGAGTTGATCAACTTATCCCAACTTACAACTTATATAAGTGCTAATTAACTTACCCCTGCTTCTATACGAGTCCATCAACCTGTCCATACATCAAGAAGTAACTTCTATAGGATCTGATCAGCTTACTCTACTTCTATAAGCGTCGATCAATCTCTTCCTGTGTCAAGAAGTAACGGCTATAGGAGCTGATCAACTGGTACCTTCTTCTATAAGAGTCGATCACCTTCGAACATCTACTTCTATCAGAGTCAGTTCCCTACTTCTATCACAGTTCATTCCCTACTTCTCTTCTCAACTCAATTTCTTGAGTTAACATCTACAAGGGTGGATAAACTTGCCTCTATGCCTAAATGGAGATATGGCATGCACAATATAGTCTAAGGAAACTAACGAGAACAAATCAAAATAAAACAAAAAATTTCTTCAGTAAAAGAAACTAAATAAGACAGAGTCAGAGTCAGGCAAGTATGGATTAATATGGTTTCTTTCAGACATTCTCCCAGACGTCTTTTATTTTCTACAGACGGGAC
>CAJHNH020002217.1:100000-105000 GCA_905116865.2 Candidula unifasciata | reverse complement strand
GGGTTATGTCGTTCAAAAGTCTGTTAAGATTTTTTAAGAAAATCTTGCCTGTTGAGTTTTTGAGTAACACGTGGTTTTGTATTTGTTACTTCTTGTTGTTAAGTTGACTGTAGTCATTTTCTGTTTACGTAATCATTTTAGATAATAAAAAATATTCGTCCTTTTCTTCTGCATTCACTACAGCTACCAGTGGCTATAGAACAAGATGCATACACATGTCGTAATTGTAACTGACTCTGAAGGCATGTTGAAAAAGGTGAGGACACGATTGCTTCGAGCAGAGTGACAAGCATACTTCGAAGGTCACGGGTAGTGAGCATACTTTGGATCTTTTCTCCAGGCTATACCGGCGTGGTGGAATATGAACAAGCAGACAGACTGGCTAGATCTGCACTATTGGGTGGTAAATTGACACATGACAAGACAGATATGGTCAGAGCCCTTTGGGAACAAGTAACGAAGTCAAAAGAGAAACTAGATTATTATGGGCTGGAGCGAATGATCCACATGGATGTGACCAGATGGTTCAGCCGGCACACTACGCTAAGAGGAAAGGCGAGACGAACATACAACCAGACTACGACAGGCACCATACTTACTAGAACTTTGCTGAGGATGTTAATTATTGTTTCAACTGAACTCACAAATAAATGAGCCGGGTGAAACATTAGGTTTTTGTTTACAGATAGCGTGGGGTATCTTCACTTTTTGACCCAGTGCATTAGATCACAACGAACTCTAACTAGTCGCCATTCACAATATACTTCTTGAAGGGGGATGATTCAATTCTTCCTCCCAAAAAGGGGCCAGGAACACGGGCGGGGAAAACGTTTTCTAAACCAGATATTACCAATAAAAAATATATTGGAAAGTAATGTTGCCGAAGTAAATGATTGATCTTCGTGATGATAATAGCGATGGTAATTGCGGTGATAATAGTCTGTCATTTCCCTAATGGATTCGACGGCAGACAGATCGCAAGAATGATTTTAGCGACAATGTAAATGACAATAAGATATATAATAATAAGCAGAAGGAAAAAAAAAAAACGAAACGAAAACTAAAACAGAGAACAAGCAGCAGAAAAATGTATGTTTTTTTATCAGTTCAATTGGCAGAACACAAAAGAGCCAGCCAATCAAATCTCTGTTATGTTCACTGTGCGGCGTCCGTGGCTTAGGCGTTGCGAGTCTGACTCGTAATTCCAACGTACTGCGATTGAAACCCACTGCTGGCTGTGTGGATTTTTATCAAGGTATGGGGCATCGCAGGTCAACCCAGCCTAAAATGGGTACCAGGATAGCTGTCCTGGGCAAATTAAGACGGCCGGCGTAATAAGTAAAAGTAAAGTAAAGGACCCTCTCCACGCCTTTAGGCGTATAGGGCTAAACCTATATTTGTATAGACCAACGGCACACGATGGGTGATGTGGTCAGCATCACGCCGGCTGCCTCTACTTCCCGGGACTGCACCCGGTACCCACTCAAGGCTGGGTCGACCTGAGAGCCAAGTTCATTTTTGAAAAAATCCGGCTCCTCCAGGGAGCGAACCCACGACCTCCCGACCCGCGGCGCGCGTCCAGCCGCTCTGCCAAGGCGACTCCCGGCCGGCGTAATGCTGACAACATTACCCACCTAGTGCCGATTGGTCTGTAAAAATATGGGTGCTCTTCCATATTCCCGATGCGCCTAAGGCGTGAAAAGGGATCTTTACTTACTTACTTTACTTATGTTCACTGTTGTATTCCAGACATAGCATTACGGTCCGATGTGTTTATAATACATTATTTCATAATGTGAAAAATGATTTTTCACTGAATAGACCGCACACACCCTGGGTGTACCAATTGGAGCTGCAAGACAGGAAAACCAAGCGGGAGGCTCCCGTCATTACATCATCCAGAACAGAATGGGAGTTGTTAGCCTAAAAATCCTTGGAGACATGCTCAGGAGAAGATGGGAGCACTTATTATCATGTCCGATGAAGATGATCTAAAAGATGAACAATGAACAGTGTTTATAATTGTTGTTACGTTTGTTGTTTGACCTGTTCTGGGTTAATATAAATGTATGTAACATGTGTTTCTACTTAAAGGGTTTGAGATTAATGTTGGCAACATTCCATAGTTGTGGGTTCACGCTGTGTGAAGGACATGGCTAAACAAAGACATCTTTATTGGGGTTTCTAGCTGGTCATGTGTCTTAATAATTTGTCCCTGCAGTGAGACGCTATCGTTATTTGGGGACTTCAAACTCCCATTTACGAACACACAGAAAAGTCCCGAGAGATATCAATTACAGAGAAACTGCGAGAGTATTTCGAGATAATCTCACTCTCGTAATTTTTTATCCACCCAAGGAGCAAATCGAGGTCATAATCCCGTTTGTGAATTTGACACATTCAATTCCAGGATGTGTCATTCGAATTGTTATCTGTGTGTTGCTCAGATTTGTTCTTTCCAATATCCTCGTACATGAAAGCCGACATGAAGAACGCTTTTGGATGTTTAGGGAAAGGGGGCATCTTAGCTCACTTACACATTTTCTAAGGGAGGGGCTCAGGTGTTTAATCCTTGTTTAAATGAGTAATAATACTCAATTTCGGGTCTGAAGCTCAGAGGTGCGTGAAATCGTTTCAAAATACAGTTTAGGCGTCCTTTCCGTCAGGGTTTGATTCCCCCGGTGGGTGCTTTAGAAGAAAAAGGACCGCTCTTGGAGATTTCAGACAGCGATACACAAGTTTCACCGTAGAAAAGATGAGGGCTTTCATGGTGTAATATATCTATATTCAGCAGTGGATGCCTTGCAGCCAGGGCTGTATTTAGGCTTGATAAGGCAATGAGTTATGTAAATCCACGAGAACCCTCTAGTTTTGAATTTACCACCTAACCTCAAAAAACGTTAAAATATTTTAAATGCAAGTATGACGTTAAAACACTGTTTGGTACTATAATATTATCCCACCGCAGATGACGCCACAGGACAGTCCAACATTTCAGAGGGTTGTAAGGCTGGGTTTCCCAGCTTTCTGATGCTTTTAACGATCCCAAAACATCTAGAACTGGGCCAAACCCCAACCCACTTGCTTTCGACAAGAGAGTGCAGCCTAGGTCACACGACTGCATGCAGCCTAGGTCACACGACTGCATGCAGCCTAGGTCCTACGACTGCATGCAGCCTATCTACCACCCCCTGAAATATTAGACTGTCTCGTGGCCTGTGGGTTTTCCCTGTTCGGGGTAGGATAATAAAGCACCCATTGTTTAAATATTATCCACGACAGGCAATTTGTGAACAATATTATTATTTAAAATTACTAAATACTACTATTACGTATTATTATTATTATTTCACTATTATTATCATTATTATTATTATTATTATTATTATTATTATTATTATTATTATTATTATTATTATTATTATTATTATTATATTATTATTATTATTATTATTGATATGTTTACGTACTATACTAGATGTAAAGAGAAAAGATCGACTTAGAAACAATGATATCAGGCGAGAGTCGACACATAACTAATACTGAACTTTATAGTACTGCACTGTTGCACTTTTCCTGAGGTAGCTCACCCCTTTCCACCTAATGCATGTTTTGGGGCGGTAAAAAGAGGGGCGTCAGGAGGCCAAAGGCCATCAAGTTCCGGCGCCCTCGACGTGAACCCCTGTTGAAAAGCTGTCTGTTCCTCTCTTAGCTTATTATCAAAAGCGTCTTCAGTCTGTCGAAAATAATCGTACTTAATATTTGTGTCAGGAACTGTCAGCAACATAATTTTTCTCTAGTTTTCACACTCCTGTAGGAGTGGGGGAGGGGGGGGGGCAGCTTTACAAGATATCCTTCTCTCCAGCCAGATGTTATTTCACAGCCTCCCAGACTTTACTAAAAAATCTATAGAGATGGTTTGGAAATCAACTGAAAGTGCAGCGTTGCGTAGTTGATATTGTGATAGCCTATCCGGCATACGACGAAAAATCCGCAACTCCCGGGAGACTAATACAGGGGAAGACCTTAGAATGAAACCCCTATGACACGCGTGCAATGTGATGTTTCGAAAAATGCCCTTACTCAGTATAAGCATGCTGACTGATTGTTTTGAATAAGTAACCACTTGTCTTGTCCCTGCCCCAGAACATCCGGTAAAGTGCAGCAGGGGAAGATCGATTCCTGGGAGTCATGACCCAGGTCGGCCCACCCTCTGAGGTTGTCTAGGGGGTTATGGGCCGAAACAATTTTTGACGAACGATCTACTGATGATCGGTAGACTCTTGCTGTACATGCTTCCCTCTTGGCGGACTGAACTGGGATCTGCTTTGTCGGTCTGCTGTCCAGACTAGGATCCTCTCATCTCAGAATGGTGTGGTAAACTTGTAGGGAGGGGCGTGGAGAGGACAAACTGTTCGATGGATATTTCTTAAAGCGGCCGCTTGCACTGTTGTCACAGCGCTTGCCTTTCATAGACGAATCCCTGGTCTCGTACGAGGGAAAAGCGTTGCAAAGAGGGAGGATAGAAGGAAAGAGATTCACAAACCCTAACCAGCACAGCTCCTGCGCAGCAACTGTAGTATAGCCGCTAGAAGCTCTTCGCCTGCGGATCGGAAGATCCTGGGTTCAAATCCAGACGATGCTTTCCTTTTTTTTTTAATGACTATGGCTCCCAGGTCGACCCAGCCTTAAATGGGTACGAGTTGAAGTCCTGGGAAGTAAAGGTAGCCGGGTGGATATTGATCACATCACCCACCTTGCGTCGATTGGTCTATAAAATATAGGTCTAACCCTATGTGATAATACGCTTCAGGAAGTTAAAGAGGGTCCTTTAATTGCACAGTTCATGGCGACTGCAGTAGCCATCCAGCCTTAAATCATCAGACTCCTTCTTCCCCTATCCCCACACACACACCGCCGTACTAAACACTTGTAACACCTTCTTGTCCTTTACCTCCTCTTTTACCAATTCGAGTTTTCAGGAAGATATGAGGTTCTGC
>CAJHNH020002217.1:87500-95000 GCA_905116865.2 Candidula unifasciata | reverse complement strand
TGCTTGTCTGTATGTATGTATGTCTAACTACCTGCGTGTATGCTTGCTTGCCTTTCTCTCTCCATCTCTCTTTCTCTCTCTCTCTCTCTCTCTCTCTCTCTCTCTCTCTCTCTCTTTCTCTCCTTCCATTCGTTTTACTGTCTCTGTAAATATGTTCTCTGTATGTTAGCTCACTTTCATTTCTTCCTTCTTCATTCTCTCTCGGTCTCTCTCTCGGTCTCTCTCTTTCTCTCTCTCTCTCTCTCTCTCTCTCTCTCTCTCTCTCTCTCTCTCTCTCTCTCTCTCTCTCTCTCTCTCTCTCTGATTTTTCTTTAGCTGTTATTTTTCATAAATTTTTATTTTTAGGTTTAACTTGTTTGTATTCTTTACAAGTGTCATATCTGTCGCTACTTTCAAAGAAAGTATGTTTTAATCTACCTGACGTTGCACTGTTTACTATAACCCTTTTTTCATTTATTTAGTTCTATGATCTTTGACTTCTGTACGTCCACTACACTTAAAACATGATGCCACCCATTTTATCTCCACCTCCCTCCTCAACCACCTAGCCCGCCCTCATCTCCGCCCTTCCACCAACCACCCAACCCGCCCTCATCTCCGCCCTTCCACCAACCACCCAACCCGCCCTCATCTCCGCCCTTCCACCAACCACCCTACCCGCCCTCATCTCCGCCCTTCCACCAACCACCCTACCCGCCCTCATCTCCGCCCTTCCATTAACCACCCAACCCGCCCTCATCTCCGCCCTTCCACCAACCACCCTACACGCCCTCATCTCCGCTCTTCCACCAACCACCTAACCCGCCCTCATCTACACCCTTCCACCAACCACCTAACCCGCCCTCATCTACACCCTTCCGAACCACCTAACCCGCCCTCATCTACCATTCCACCAACCACCTAACCCGCCCTCATCTACACCCTTCCACCAACCACCCAACCCGCCCTCATCTACACCCTTCCACCAACCACCTAACCCGCCCTCATCTACACCCTTCCACCAACCACCCAACCCGCCCTCACGTCCGACTTTCCACCATCCACCCAACCCGCCCTCATCTCCGCTCTTCCACCAACCACCCAACCCGCCCTCATCTCCGCTCTTCCACCAACCACCCAACCCGCCCTCATCTCACCACCAACCCCCCAACCCCCCCCCCCCCCCCTTTACCTCCGCCCTTCCACCAACCAAAGATCGTCCAACCAAATAAATGACAGAATTCCCCGCCATCAGTTTTCTTAAATTATTGATTCTTCCGCCATCCCCAGCTTTAAAAAAAGTAGTCCCGACACTTGTGATGACTTCCTGCCGACATTTTGTTTCTTGCAATATCGTTTGTTTGCCCCATAGTATTTGCAAATATTACTTAAGTGTCCGGATTTATTGTCCCGTGGGATGTAAAAGATGTCTAAGAGAATGTCTGCCAGAAACCATATTTTCTACCGGCGTAGTTATATTTGTGGCATAAGGAATTTGTATACGTTTTCCGTGGGATGTTGTATGATTGCTAATGTACCAGGAATAAGAAAGTCCTAGAGAACCTGTTGATTTCTGTAAACATGGTGATTGCTTGGTGTCTGAAATAATTGTTTTGTAAATGACTGGTTTATGCGTTAGTTTATACTCTTCTGTTTTTGTACTTCTGTTTAATAATTCTGTATCTTTGTTGTATCTTCTTCTTTTTCTTCTTCTTCTTCATCTTCTTCTTCTTCTTCTCCTTCTTCTTCAGTTCTCTACTCATGGAATGCTTCGCGACGTCAGGGCACGAATAGATTTCTGGAACGGGCCCTTCTATTCGCTGCGTATAAAGTACTTTATTGTATGTATGCTGTAATTTCTTCATTTTCGATTTTATTGGTCACCACTGTTATTTTGTCTGTTTCTCATGTCGCATTATTATTTTCGCCCCACCCCCCCCCCACCCCCACCTCAACCAACCCATTATCTGCCTCTTTCTCTATATTCTTCCCCTTCTCCCTTCTTTTTCATCATTACTTCTTGCTCTTTTTACCTTTATTAATTGTATCCTCCACTTCTTTTCTCTTTCTTTCTTTCTCTCTGTCTGTCTTTCTTTCTCTCCTTTGTTCTTTCTTTCTTTCTTTCTTTCCTATGTTCGCCTTCTTTATTTATCATCTGACAATATTGTAAATAAAATATCTTTTTTTTTACTGTGTTGGTTCTGGAGACCCATTGTGGGAGAGGGGGATATAGGGGGCGGGGGGGGGGGCACAGAAGAATAATCCACTGCCCCCTACCCTCCTTTTACACCAAAAAAGCATGACGTAAACGTTGACTAAAGTGGGTGTTTCCTTTATGATCAGTGTGCATATGTCTGAGCGGCGGAGGAACCAGGGGTCTAAAACAACTAGACCTGTTAAACGGATGTGCACGCCGGTGGACATAAAGAAGATGGAAGAAGAAAGGTAACTGCACTGGAAACCACGTGGCTTAAAAGAAAGAGGAGGATCACGGACAGATGACAAAGAAATGGGAGAGTCGCCGTGGCGTTGGCGGCTAGATGCACGCCTGGGGATCGGAAGGTCGTGGGTTTAGGTCCTGATAGAGCCGGACTTTTTGTTTAAATGACCCCCGACTCCCAGGTCGAACCAGCCTTAGGTGGGTACCAGGTGCAGTCCTGGGAAGAACGGGCGACTCTATTTATTTGAATAGCTCCAGAAGGGCGTGCTGGGAAGTAAAGTCGGCCCACGTGGTCCTGACCATATCACCCACCATGTGCCAATTGTTCTACACAAATATAGGTCTGTCCTTATATTCCCAATACACAAAAGGCGTGGAAAAGGGACCTTTACTTACAATGTTTACAAAGATATGGAGGACATGTTGTGTGCTGCATGCCCAAGCAAACGGGCGAGCGAACGCGAGAAGGCATTGTAGGAGGGGGAAGCTCAGAATACAACCCCCCACCTCCCCCTTTCCCCATCCCCATGCCCCCACTCGACCCCACCAACAAACATATTTTCTAGACAAAAGGGGTCTATTTCTAGTTTCAGAGCATAATAATAATAATAATCAGGGCTAACAGACCGAGTGGGAGTAGCGGTACCGTTTATTTGAAACTTAATGGTAAATGCCGAACTTTTTTCCCAAAGGGAAAACCCATAAAATCGTAGTAGTAGCAGCAGCAGCAGGTGGAGGAGGAGGAGGAAGGAAGACGAAATAAAAAAGAAGGAAGAAGAAAGAATAAATAAAGAAGAAGAAAGGAGAAAGAAGGAAGAAGAAAGTAGAAATTAAGAAGAAGAAAGGAGAAAGAAGGAAGAAGGGGGAATAAAGATTAAAAAAAAGGAAGAAGAAAAAAGAAATGAGAAAGAAGAAAGAGGAAGACAAAAGAAAGAAGAAAGAAAGGAGAAAGAGTAGGCAGCAAGGGAAGAAGGAAGAAGAATAAGCAAGAAGAAACAAAAATAAGAACATCAAAAAGAACAGGAAAATAATAATTGTTATTGAGACAACATTATATGTCTTTCCTGCTTTTATTTACCACTTGTTAGTGGTTGTGTGGTCTCGAGGCTTGGTGTCCACCTCGAGTGCTGGAGGTGCAAGTTCAATCCCCGGCAAAGGCTGGGATTTTTTCACGTCGACTAGGACTTCTAGTAATTTTCCCTGGTCTCTGAGCAGTGAGATCGGACGCCTGAGCGCATTGTTGCGCACGTAAAAAAAATCCCTTGGCAGTTGGAAATCGAAAACAGTAACCTAACGGGCAAAATTTGGAGCTTAAAATCTACCCAAAGTATTTAAGGATTCTCGCCGGAGCTACAAAGCCTGTGCAATGTGCTGAGCTCCTTCGGGCTCAGACTGAGTTAGAAGAAAAACGGAACACTTGTGGGTTACCACCCGTGTGCCATGATGTTGATCCGTTGTTCAAACCTCAAACCTCAAATTTACCACTTGTTGGACGCTTATGACAGCATGAAGAACCTAGGGAACAGCACCTGCGTGCTAGTTCAAGTTAACATGTTCAGATCAAGCATAGTTCTCGTGTCATCTTATGCAAGAGTGGTGGAGTTTTAATAAGTCTTTGAAGGGAAAAATTCTCAGCTGTTGAACTGGAATAACCCCTCTCATGTGTCTCCACCTTGTAGTGGTAGAGGGGCTTGTGTGTCCCAATGACCCTAAGAGCTATGCTGACGGTAGTTTAGCTACTGGTAGGGTCTCCCATGTCAGACAGGTCGAAGGAGAGGAACCAGACGACGAGAGACACGCCCTAAATTTCATGATGTCACAAATGAAAATATATCGATATGGTGCTAACCGCCAGGCAGAGATAGTGCCGGGCCCCTTACCTAGAAGGGGTCCACCCAACACTACTGGTGGGCACCTACCCCTGTACTGTGGAGTCAAGGCACAGGGCATTAGGGTAAAACCTATTGACCAAATATCAAGGACACTCAACATACTGCAGTGGAATGCTGAAGGAGTTTTAAATAAAAAGCTTTCCCTAACAAACCGTCTTCATGAAGACAAAATTGATGTGGCATGGATCCAAGAGACACACCTCAATGCCCATCACAGATTTTCTGACAGAGGATATCAGGCTATACGCTGCTACCGAGAAGGGCACAAGAGAGGAGTTCTAATACTTATTCGAAACTCTATACCAAGCAGTGAAGTAGCTGTGAACTCAAATAACGAATCCGAAATTATAGGCGTTGATATCGTGATAAAGGAGGAGCATTTTAGTTGGAGACTTTAACAGTCGCTCAGAAAAATGGGGATACCCAGATGCTGACACCAAAGGAGATGAAGTGGAGGACTGGGAAATAGACTCCAAACTTCATTCATTTAACAAACCAGAAGACAAACCCAGCTTCTACTCTAGAAGATGGTGCAAATCTTCCACTTCTGACTTAGCCTTCTGCACAGGAGACATTCTTCACAAAACTGATCGCAGTGTACTAGATCAGTTAGCAGGCAGCGATCACAGACCAGTGAAGCTTGTTGTAAATATGGATTATGTCCCACAGGAGCAGAAACCATTGCCTCGATGGAATTACAAACGAGCTGATTGGGATAAATTTGCTTTGCTGACAGATGAGTACTGTAAAAACATAAACACACGATATGGCAACTTAAAGACAATAGTAGAAAGTCTAAACAAAGCAATACTGCAGGCAGCATATGAGTGCATTCCAAGAGGTGCGAGAAAAAATTACAAACCATACTGGGACCAAAGAACTGGATGAAAAAGTCGAAGAGGCCAGGAAGACAGCAGAGAGAGAACAAACAACTGAAACAAACATTTCCCTGAAAGCCATCTCAGCAAAAAACAAAAGAACATTAAATCAAACAACTAGAAATACCTGGCAAGAAAAAACAGAAAGCCTCAACTTGGACAAAGGTGGAAATAAATTGTGGAAATGAGTAAAAGCCATGAACAATGAAGGGCCTAGTAACAAACAAATAACTATTAAACAGGGTAACAACATACTAACAGGAAAAAGGCTGCAAATACACTGATGGAATACTAGTTTGCTAGTGCAAACCACATTGATATCACAACAGAACACACAAAAAACAATGAAAGAGCAACGGACATGTCAAAATAACACACAGAAATCAGAATTTATGATGGAAAATCTGAATATGGAAGAGCTGGAGCGGGCAGTGAGTTCCCTGAAAAAGAAGAAATCACCAGGGAAGGATGAGATCATAAATGAAATGATAATAGGACTGGGTACTAAGGCCCCAAAAAAAATTACTAGCAGTCTTTAACTGCAGCTGGAAGAGAGGAATAGTCCCTCAAGCATGGAAGGAAGCTATACTTATACCAGTCCAGAAGAAAGGAAAAGACCCGGCAGAACCAAATGCATATAGACCAATCAGCTTACTTAGCTGTTTATGGAAGTTGATGGAACGCATTATAAATAACAGATTAATGGGGCATCTGGAAGAAAAGCACAATTTAAGGCTAGGTCGACCTGTGACGCCATGCGTTGGAATTACGAGTCGGACTCACAACGCCTAAGACACGGACGCCGAGTTGAACTGGAATGCTACAGAAAAAAAAAATTAATACCGACCTCGGACGGAGAAGTAAAACAGTCCATGATCTTAGCATAGAGGAGAACTGGCATCGTCTCCCGAAAGCTGAGGTATTTTGGGCCATGTCAGACGTCATGATGATCTGCAGAGAATGCTGAAGGGTACCGTTTCCCGAAATCGAGGGCCGAGAGAGGCCTCCGCGGAAGTGGATAAAAGACACTGAAAATGAATAGGCTATGAAAGCACATGGGGTTGAAGAATTAGCTAGAGAGAGAGAGAGAGAGAGAGAGAGAGAGAGAGAGAGAGAGACTTTAAGGTGTGCTGTGACAAGAGAGATGTTCTGAGAAAGATCTGATTGATGATAATGACGACGGGGGTCGTGACCCTGAGAACTGAAGGCAGTCGCCACTAACTGTGCAGGTTAGGATTTATATTTCGTCTGGACAAAAGAAAAAAATCTCCACCTTTTACCGAGGCCGAACGCGGGTCTTCTGCATGCGAGCCTAACTTTTTAGCCACTCGGCCAGCCACTCCTCTGATAACATTAGCATACAACATTAGCACACAACGCAAACTATCATCACAGAGACGACAAATATTCCTATAGCTGCAAATGTTAGTTCAATTTCCACTATACAAACCACGGAATTGAAGCAGATAAGAAAATCACTCCCCTATAAGAAGATTTGGTTGTGATCAATCAAACAATTTACCAAAGCTTTGGAATCTCTTCGGCGTATGATTTACTGGCCATGCTCATCTCTCTTTTTCTTCATCTTCTGTTCTCTACTCCTGGACTGCCTCCAGCGTCAGGGCATGAAGAGGTCTCTAGAACGGACCCTTCTGTTCGATTCGTATAAAGTACTTTTCACTGTCTCTGTTATTTCTGCGGTCCATTTTCTGCGTACGCCTGTGGTTCGACCCTAGCTCTGTTACCGTTGTATCTATATAACATTGCTCTCTCTGGCGCCCTGTATATTGACAATCTTGTTACATGACCAAACTCATTTAATCTGTTTTGTACCAATAAAGTTCAGCTTTGGTTCAGTCCCACTCTATTCCTAATATCATAGTTCCAAAGTCAATCTTTTCTTGTCACACATAGCGTAATAGGTAAACATTTCGTTTCTGTCATGACTATTTCTCTTATGTCTTCTGAAAACAGTGTCCATGTTTGACACTGATAGCACTGAGTCTTTTCTTGTCACACATAGCATAATAGGTAAACATTTCATTTCTGTCATGACTATTTCTCTTATGTCTTCTGAAAACAGTGTCCATGTTTGACACTGATAGCACTGAGTTATAATATCTCTACCAGGCCTAATTCCCAGCTAGTAAAGGTTCCAGGGACCGGCGGCTATGACGCCAACATCTTTTCTTCATGCCTCATTTACTGCAGTTTCTTTGTTGTGTCCTAAAGCTCCATATTAATCATTCTATTATCTATCCTTGCAAACAAAAGACTGGCCTCGGCTGAATGTGCGGAGGAAGCAAATACT
>CAJHNH020002217.1:30000-85000 GCA_905116865.2 Candidula unifasciata | reverse complement strand
CTGACCTACTCACCAATCACCACACCTGACCTACTCATCAACCACCACACCTGACCTACTCATCAACCACCACACCTGACCTACTCACCAATCACCACACCTGACCTACTCACCAATCACCACACCTGACCTACTCACCAATCACCACACCTGACCTACTCACCAATCACCACACCTGACCTACTCACCAATCACCACACCTGACCTACTCACCAACCACCACACCTGACCTACTCATCAACCACCACACCTGACCTACTCATCAACCACCATACACATTGTGTACATCCTCACAGACTGTATGTACTCACTGCTGACTTTCTGGCCTAGAAATACTGTACAATTTAAATTCTTGTGTCATATTCAGAAACTTCGAGATTTTAGCTCCAAGGAATGGACTGCTGATAAAATCAGGTTTATTTCATCAGAGGTGTATACTTAATGTTTGACTGCGCTCGTAATTTGTAATGGCCGGGACATGGGACCGACTTTTTTTTTTCTGTCAAAGGATTTTAAACCGTCTAGTGATCCCAAATTGTCTTTCTTTTTCTATCTTTTGTTAATTTCGTAAACTGTTGTGTATTGCACTAGAGACAACACATTGATGTGTATGCGAAACCTCCTTGGTTTGCCGACTGTTGCAGGTAGGCTTAAGGTGCTGCATGCCAAGTCAGATCACCGTTGACACGAAGCTCTGGATGCAGTTAAAGGTCAGCGGTTAATAAGAGGGAAGTCATGGATGGCTCAGGCAGAAGACACAATCAGACCGGTTTGCATCCCGGAGAACATTAAGTGAGCAGAGGATATCGAAGGGATTGGACAGAATCAAATGAAAGGAAGGAATAGACGCGAGCTTTAAGTGACATATAAAAGTACAACCGGGCAATAAATGACCCATGAAGCGTGCAGGAGTTTCTTTGATGGGTTCAACACTTCTGAAGAGAAATGTCTAGCACTTATATTAGTCAACACTCCTCAGGTTTCGGCTGTTGCATTTGATGAATATCGTGGCTAAAATGGTCGATTATGTCTGTGACTCTCGTTTGTAGAGCATTAATTTAACTTCGATTATGTATTTATATCGTTTTGCCAGATTTGGGACGTAATTATTGACGAACTTCGGTCGATATATTACATGGGCTCTCTGAATTTGTACTATGGAAGTTTAAATTTTTTTTTTTTTTTTTTTGTCTGACGGTTCGTTAAAAAATATCTAACAGTTCGTTAAAAACTATGAAATGTTTTTCTTGGAATAATTACTTTAAAAAGTGTTTCCCAAATACAGTAGTTAGGACCTGAATATCTCTTAAATTGGAAGATCTGCCAATAACCACAAACTTTGCAATATTTATACTGAAGAATCAAAAAAAATTAATAAACATTTTCTTCTTCTTCCTAGCGTTTACTGACTGCACCTCTAGTTGAGTTGAATCAAGAATCGACATCACAGCACTCGGGGCATTCCCATGCCTGCTCCGTCCTCATTGTCAGCAGCCAACATAGAGCTCTAATACTGATGTTACCGGTCACAATCTGGTTATA
This sequence comes from Candidula unifasciata, assembly GCA_905116865.2. Classification (NCBI taxonomy): domain Eukaryota; kingdom Metazoa; phylum Mollusca; class Gastropoda; order Stylommatophora; family Geomitridae; genus Candidula; species Candidula unifasciata. The sequence goes on along the minus strand of CAJHNH020002217.1, from coordinate 83,458 downwards.
AATCCGTCTTGCCTTTCTTCTGAATGTAGTGAGCTGGCCAGACCCTCTGGTTAAACCCGGGTGACTCATTCTCTCCAGGCCATAATAATCTTGTTTCTCTACTGATTCCGTTGCTTTTTCCCTAAAGGTTTTGACCACATCTGCCTTCTTATTTATAAATTCACCACCCAGTGGTGCAGATCCAGCTAATCTGTCTGCATGTTCATTACCCACTACACCGGCATGGCCTGGAGAAAAGATCCGAAGTATGCTCACTACCTGTGTATTTTCCCAGTGACGCTTGCCACTCTGCTCGAAGCATCCTTGTCTTCATCTTTCTTAGCATGCTTTTAAATTATGTTACAAAACATGTGTATCCATCTTGTTCTCTAGCCACCAGAGAGCTGCAGTTACCGCCTCCACCTCCATTCTCATGCTAGATGTTGTGATGTCGTATGCTAGGTTGTCTTGCACGAAAGATTTTCCATTGGCTTTTGCTAGAAACCCCCAGGCAATTCTCTTTCCTCTCAACACCGAACTATCTGTATTGACAATCAGATCACCTGGGCGTGAATTGTCGTGATTCAACTGTTTGACTTTCACCTCCGTAGTACCCGCTAGCCACTCTCCCTGCCCAATGCATCCTCTAGTGTAGGGCTATTCAACTGGCGGTCGACGGTACAAATCTGGCGTGCGGATGTCAAGCAAGTGGCCTTTGAACCACTAACTTTTATTCTGCAACAATGATCTTTACATATTAAGGATTAGGGCCTCTGACCTTTGACATTCCACATGTTCATAATTTTAACCCCTGATGAACTTAGCTGAACAGCCCTGCTCTAGTTGAACGTTCCTGTTATTCGTCCACTTCTGAATTTTGGTCTCGTTCCAGAGTTTTGAGTGCACATTCGTTTAACAGAGTTGGCTTACTCGTTTAAAGACTGTCGGCTCCTTACTTCTCTGACTGTTGCACTCCGACGTCAAATGAAACAGCCCTAATTAGTTCACTTTAAAGTGGCGAAGAACATCACTTCTGCATTAGCTTGCTATTCTTCTTTAGCTGCAGTGTGTGCTATATTTAGCATTCTCTTGATAAAGACTGTGATCGAAACGTTGGGTCGTATTTGTGGGCGTCTTTTCCATTCCCGCGTTGAGCTTTATTGTCATATATTGTATCATATTTAGCACAGGTTTGGGCGCTATGCACCTTGCGATCCGGAGGTGAGCCTCTAGCCGCTACACTAGGGCGGCTCTCGAGAAGTATTACTGACAGAGGTGTTGAGAAACCCGTGCGTGTGACAACAGAACCAAGAAGGAAATAATAACTAACCATGGGAATTTGTTGGTGTTTCTGATGTCGCAAAACAGTACGACACGGGGACGTCTACGATCTGGACTATCTTAAAGAACTAAGATGCGTTAAAGATGGCTAATGTGGCTAGAGGAGTGACTTTGTTTACTAAGCAAACGTCTCAGTGTCTGCAGAAGAGGTAGAAACATTATTGTTAGTATGGATGAAAGACGGGCGGCTTGATGGAGATGGTGAAAGCGAAGCTCTAATATACGAAAAGGCTTTGGGTTTAGGCAATTACTTCCTCTTCCCCATCCTCTACTATCTACCTATGCCATCAGCCATCAGTCACAAAGGTAAACATATTACTTAGTCTTCCGACTGAGCAAACGGTGGCGTGGCGCATAGGGCCAGAGGTCATAGCTCTCCTTGTCTGGCGGTTCGTTACCACCTATTTCAGGTCTTAGGTTTGTTAGGTCCATGTTTGAGACTTTCCTGATGATGGTTCTATGCAGGGTCTCACTTGGTCTTGCCAGTTTTCTTCTCCCTTCCGGTATTCATAAATATATGTATATAAGGATTCGTATTTCTTATATGAGAAGTCGCCGTGGCGGAGCGGCTAGATGCTCGTCGCGGATCAGAAGGTCGTGGGTTTACTTCCTAGCGGAGCCGGACTTTTTTCAAAATTGACCTTGGCGCCCAGGTCGACCCAGCTTGAGTGGAAACCAGGTGCAATCCCAGGATGTAAAGACGGCCGGCGTGATGTCGACCACATCACCCACCCTATGCCGAGTGGTCTATAAAATATAGGTCTAGCCCTATACGCCCAAAGACGCGGAAAGGGGTCCTTTGCATTGTCATTTCTTATGTGCAATCTACATCGTCATTACACAATACCTATCGCTGTATTTAATATACAGAGGACATCATTTCCTACAGTAATGAGTTCTGCATTTACTGCAACACAATCCTGTGAAAAAGATATTTCTGTGCCATTTAAGGTGACAAGTCTCTAGTCTAGCCTGACTGCTCTAGTAGCGCATATATTTTTGATGGCTACAAATTCAGATTCTTGCGAAAATTCACACCCAACGGTCGGCGTAATGAATGCATGCGCACGTACAGCGACGAAAAGATTAAGTGCATTGGATCAAATGTTACCCTTTATGGCTGGCTCCCTCGCTCACTCTCTCTCTCTCTCTCTCTCTCCCTCTCTCTCTCCCTCTCTCTCTGTCTCTCTCTCCCTCCCTCTCTCTCACTGTCTCTCTCCCTCTCTCTCCCTCTCTCTCTCCCTCTCTCTCTCTCCCTCTCTCTCTGTCTCTCTCTCCCTCCCTCTCTCTCTCACTCTCTCTCTCTCCCTCTCTCTCTCCTCTCTCTCTCTCTCTCTCTCTCTCCCTCTCTCTCTCCCTCCTCTCTCTCTCTCTCCTCTCTCTCTCTCTCTCTCTCTCTCTCTCTCTCTCTCTCTCTGTCGGAGTTGACGTGGTGTCGCGGTTAGACGCTGGCTCGCGGATCGGAAGATCGTGATATGGGGTCCTGATGGACTTTTTTCATTAATGATCGAATCTCCCAGGTCGACTTAGTGTTGACGCAATATTGACCCAGTGTTGACACAGTGTTGACCCAGTGTTGACCCAGTATTGACCCAGTGTTGATCCAGTGAGGGAAAAGGTTGAAAAAATGCAGCGTTACGGACATGTAATAAAAATCACCGGCCTCTCAAAAAAAATAAAGCTACAAGACTAAAAAAAGGGAGAGAATAAGAAAAGACAGACTAAGAAAGTCATAGACACAGAACTTGACCGAATAGACAGGCGCCTTAGACATGCAACCATGACGTCCACTGTAACTGACCACCAAAGATAGAGGAAGCAGCTTAGTCAACAGCAACTGGTGATCCTACGACACGTAGTTTTAGGGAATGGTGATGATAATGATGAATGCCAGTAGAAAACATGAAACAGATCCTGAATATAGCAGAGAGAAAGTAAAGAAGAATGTATGTTTATGTTTCTTCAACGGATTAACATCAATGTACACGGGTGTAAAGCCATAAGTGCTCCGTTCTACTTCTAACTCAAGCCTGGTTCGAAGAATCTCAGCGCAGTGCATGAACTCCGTAGCACCGGCGAAGATCTTAAATACTTTGTGTAGATTCAAATTTTGCCCTTGCAGCGCCGTTAGACTACTCTTTTCGATTTTAAGGGATTTTATTTTACATTGCGCAACAATACAAACGGGCGTCCGATCATACTACCCAGAGACCAGGCGAAATTTTTTTTAAGTCACGTGTAGAAATCCCAGCCTTCACCAGGACCTTACCCGGAACCTCCAGAAATGGAGGCAGATGCCATACCTCGAGACCACGCAGCCCCCAAATCAACAGCATCTAGTGACCCAACGAAACCTAGTGTTACGGAATGGAGATGATGATGATGAATGCGGGTAGCCAAAAAAAAAATTGATCCTAAATTTAGCAGAGAAGAAGTGAAAAAGAAAAGCTCCATTTAAAAATTATCTTCACAAATCAAAACATCGATAACTTAAATATATTTGCAGTCTACTCTAAACCTGTGAGTTGTCTCTGAGCTACCTCAACCCCAGATAGACTGTGTGTCGCAGTTTAAAGTTTGCCTTCCTTTGCGGGCCCAATATTTGCTTCCCAGTTTATCTGCGATTTATTCCGGGACTCATTCATGGACCACTTCATTTACACATGCACTTTCTGTAGCAAACATGTTGGTCTCCCCAGGACGATGTACTTGTGTCTTCACAGTTTTTTGGGTAGGGATGTGCTGGTCGATATGTTAATGCTGTAGTGCAACTGTTCTCAAACTGGGTGCTGCAGCACACAGGGGTGCCACTAACGTATGCCAGGGGTGCCACTAGCGTATGCCAGGAGTGCCGCGAGCGTATGCCAGGGGTGCCGCGAGCGTATGCCAGGAGTGCCGCGAGCGTATGCCAGGGGTGCCACTAGCGTATGCCAGGGGTGCCACTAGCGTATGCGAGGGGTGTCACTAGCGTATGCCAGGGGTGTCACTAGCGTATGCCAGGGGTGCCGCGAGCGTATGCCAGGGGTGCCACTAGCGTATGCCAGGGGTGCCACTAGCGTATGCCAGGGGTGCCGCGAGCGTATGCCAGGGGTACCACTAGCGTATGCCAGGGGTGCCACTAGCGTATGCCAGGGGTGCCGCGAGTGTATGCCAGGAGTGCCGCGGCAATAATAAAGAATTATTACACATTTGCTTGACATCAGCGAAGACACAGGTTAAAACAGAAATACCGGAAGTCATAAAGAGTTCTGGACGCAGGTGAATTTCTAAAACAATGCTATTGACTAGGCTGCAGTGCATTCTCAACGTACGATTACATTAAACAACAGATTAAAGAGCACCTTTCAAGTGATTTTATGGCACAATGATTAAACTTCCCAAAAACATATAAGAGATAATGAACAATTCATCCAAACAGTTACATTCATAGCATAAAAGAAGACAACTGAACAATAAATTTGCACTGGTTTTTTTTTTTTTTTTTTTCTAAGTATTCAAACTGCTTTATGGGTAGATGTGCAGCGAAAAACGTTTTGCCTGACAAGGGTTAGTTAGTTAGTTATTCCTCTTGTGCCAAAGATGGCGCATAGGGCAGAGGTCATAGCTTTCCACGTCTGTCGGTTCTTTGCCACTTGATGTAGGTCTTGAGTGCGACTGAGACCTATGGTTGAGCTCTCCCTTGTGATGGTTCTACGGAGAGTTTCTTTTGGTCTTCCCTGTTTTCTTTTACCCTCTGGTGACCATATGAAGGCTTGGTGGGGAAGTCTCTGTATGTCCATTCTGAGTACGTGACCGATGTAATTCCAGCGACGCTTTCTAATAAAATCAGACACAAGGGTGCCGCGGCGAAAAAAGTTTGAGAAACACTGCTGTGGTGGACAAAGGAATAGGTTGGTCAACGTGTTAATGTTGTAGTTGATAAAGGGATGGGTTGGAGAATACGTTTACGCTCTCGGAGATAAAGGGATGGGTTGGAGAATACGTCTACGCTCTCGGGGATAAAGGGTTGGGTTGGAGAATACGTTTATGCTCTCGGGTATATAGTTATGGGTTGTCAATATGTTAATATGTAAGTCGATAAAGGAATGGGTTTATTTAGTATGTTTATGTTGCTCTATGTAAAGTATAAGGTGGTGGTTGCACATGTGGATTGCTAGGCGATTGGGTGAATGGAGCAGGTGGGTGGATGAGTGGATGGATGAAATGATTTGTGGATAAGTTGCCGAATGAGTCAATGTATTGGGAGATTACGAGGAGAAGTCTTTGAGTAAATGCAATTGCATTAACACTATTTTTTAACTAGCAAACGGAACAAACTTGTCCTCTGTCCTATCTCTCGAAACAGTCTCCCTGCCTCGCAAAACATGATTGTGGATGTTCGTCAGGTAGAAACTTTTTGGTATGGCCAGTAACCAAGTTGGCACAAACGACATCACCTCATTGTCAACTGCAAATCTCTCGATCTGCAAAATGTTCTAGTTTGATTGTGTATGTGTCCTGGTGTCTATATGTCCGAGTTTGACTGCCTATGTGTCATAGTTTGATTGTCTATGTTTCCTCTTTTAATTGCCCTAGATTCATTACCTATGTGTCATAGTTTGACAGGATAGGTGGGTGGATAGTTGGGTTAATGGGATCCTGGGTGCCTGGGTTGATATTGAATAGATAAATGGACTGGTGGGTCAATCAGTAGACTGATGAAGGATTAAATGAATGGAGGGGTGGCTGGGTGGTTCGATGAGTGAGTAAGTGGGTGGTTAAATAGATAAATATGAGTGTGGATAAAAATATTTATAGATATATGGGAGATGTATGGGATAATGCAATTCTGGGTTTTTGGATGTATGGGATAATGCAATCCTGGGTTTTTGGATAGACTGTTAGACTGGTTGCTGTTTGGCAGGTTGGTTGGATTGATGGATGGTTGGATAGACAGATTCATAGACAGAAGTGTGGATGGGCGGATTAGTTAGTTAGTTGCGTATCATTTACTAGACATTGCAGAACCAACCCAAGAATTTTTGGTGTTGCGGTTTTTCTAGGCCAATTTACGTTAAGTAGTTTGCCACTGCTTGCCTGCACGGTCGGTTTCTCGATACCACTGTTCCAACGCAAGGCTCAAGGCCCGCAGCTGGGGTCGAACCCGGCAACTCAACATTACGAAGCGTGTTTGCAACAGGTGGATTAACAAAATATATTGTTATTAAATATTTAGTTAGTACTCTGCACTTAAACAAGGATTAAAACCCTTGAACCCCTTTAAAAACTGTACGGTGACAGAGCCCCTTCCGCTCCACCTATCACTGTTATTTGTGCAGTAGCCCCTGATCTATATACGTAATGATCTTTTCGGCTCAGTCATGTCACGCATACCCCAGCGTCCCAATGTCAAACGCAATTTTGTTTTAAAACCCCACCCTGGCTGTTGCCGCAAGCCCTAATATAACCCAACAAATGGGTTGAACAGTGTTTCTAGAACCTGTCCCTGGCTGATCCTGATCTGGATGGTCACACTTTGTGTCACCGGCTGTTTATTACTCGTTATGTGATGTCCTGGTTGGTTGAAACACATCATCATCGTTTCAGTCTGTCAGATTTCCTTATATTGACTTAAACTGCTTACCCGCCCAGCCGGTATTCTCAAATTTGAATCCACATCGAAAGGGATTTGTTTCTTCATATCTGGCAGTAGTTCCAAGGTCGACCCAAGCCTATAATGGGTGTCAGATGATCGATCCGATGCTTTGCAAAACAAAATCGGTATGTACAACCAGCATTCCTCTTTTCTCATTTCCATTCTCTAAATGTCATTCCTGTTATTTCTTTCTCCCTCCCATCAAATCTTCTTCGTTTTTCTTTTCTCTCATGATTATTTCATGTTCACTTCCTTCCTACCATTCTTCATTCGCCCTTTCATTCTTTCTCTTTCCTGCCTTCCTTCTTTTCAAATTACTATTACTAGTCAGGCGGCAAAAGTTCTTCCTTTCTTTCATTTTTTCAATCCCATTTTTCTTTCATCCATTTCTCCAGTTATTTACGTTCCCTTCTTCCCATTTTCCCTATCCATATTCCCATTCTTCCCTTTTGCCTACTTATTATTCATCCTCCCATCCTTCCATAGTCCCTTCTGCTTTTCTTTATCCTTCTTGTCCTTTCATTTTTTTTTCTTTCCAAATTACTATTACTAGCCAAGTTGCGAAAGAAACGAAAGAAACCCAAATATTATTTTCAATGAAAAATTAGAAAGTCAAATAAAGACTGCACAGAAACGGAAATGGTACAGTTTAAGTCGTGTTTTAACGGAACAAAAGATCAAATCCAAGTTTTGGGCTGACTGAGAATGAAACTAAAGTTCTAAAAAAAAAAAAGTTAAAGTGAGAAATAAGCAATTTTTCAACCATATTAAAAGCATGATCGCCGTTTTCTGTCTGTCCCCAAGACAGTCTTAGACTCTGGTATAGCCAGGGGATGGCTTGGTCATGTAACGCGGATGCCAACAAACACTATACCCAGCAGACTATGATGTACAGTACAGACTGGGAAGCCAACAAGAGGCCGACCATGCAAGCCATGGACGGAGGAGATTAGGGAGTCCCTGAGAACTCTCTTTACAAACGGGCACTTTCCCGTATAATCATACTTCACCTCGACACTGCCAGGTACAAGAGGATCACGATGAGATGAGATGAGATGTGATTTGATGTGATGAGATAGGATAAGACTCCCTTAGAATTCTTCAATGAGCCGCCTCCTTCTAGAAACATTGAATAGAATTTTGTCGACGCTTCTAACTCCTTGCAGCAGTTCATCAATCTATTGAGTTTACCTGACCTAGTAGCTCTAGATAACCTCGATGAGTTTAGTGCTTGGCTGCACCCCTGTGAGCTGTGTTTTTTCTACGGAATGCTTTTAATTTCCGCAGCTGTTGCTTGGTTTAATATGGCCGATGGCCGTTCATGTGTGAGCTGATGAAATATTATCTACGCGTGCGTGTGTATACTAACCAACTTATCGTGCCTGACTACTTCTATCAACGACAAACTGCATTTCTGGTGGCGACTGTTGGCTTTGACACCTCCAGCAACTGATATACGCATTTACTGCGTGCACATATTTCTGGATTGTTACGGGACTTATTGTTTATTCACCAGTTTTCAAATTGCAACAAAGGAAGACATGTCATTTGATTCGCACTGGCACAGGGACGGAAAGAAGTATGCTACGATGTTGAAACCTCGACTAACTAACCTCGATGATCAGACACTGTTTCTTGGCAACGGATGATGGGGTAAGGCAAGGGGTGTTGGCAAAGGGGGGGGGGGAGAGATGGCCCAAAGACATTGAATTTGTTCATAATAAATGTCATTACTATGATTCGCTTTTGTGATCTTACCGATTTTTTTATTTTGTTTCTGTAGAGTTTCTGGAAAATATTTTTTTAAAGTCTTGCTTTCGTTATCTATCTTTCGCTTTTCTAGTTTTTTTTTTTTTTTTTCCCTCAGATAATCAGTTTAAAGTTTAGAGGATCGACCTCGCTGTACCGAGTTTTATTCTAAATGTCTTAGTCTCTCTCAACGGAACGGTTTGCCAGCTGCTGACAGCGTCGCACACAGCATGAACTTCGTAGCCCCAGCGACGATTTTCTCAGAACTCTGTAAAAACTGCTCTAGTAAACCCAGTGGTGCGGTCCTTGAGACGAAGTCACGACCTTCAGAGAGGGAGGCAAACGGCTTGACCACTTCGACACAGTGGAACTTTACAGATATACGGAAACTATTGGGAAATCAAGGTGGTCGGCATTGTGTGCCCACACTAAACACCAAATGCGTAACGGTTAGACCGCCCACAACCTTCTACCTCGTGTACTCTGAATAAATTTGGACACAGATGATCTTTCATGCCGTGATATCAGATTGTTCAATATCTTCACTACCTGTGTGTTGGAAAGCGAGCAGGCAGATAGACTGGCCAGTTCTGCACCACGTGGTGGTAAATTGATGTACGACAAGCTAGATGTTGTGAGGGCCTTTTGGGTGCGAGTGAACAGTGCGGCGGAACAGATAGATCATTACGGTCTGAGGAGAATGGTCCTGCGAAGAGTTACCTGGAGATCTGGCCGACGCTCAACACTCAGGTGAAGGCGAGAAGGATGTACAATCAGGCAGTTACTGGTAATACGAAAAGTGTATTGAAAGTAATTGGGTACTACTATCGCAGCGTCCGTGGCTAAGGCGTTGCGAGTCCGACTCGTAAGCCAGCATACCGCGATCGAAACCCACTGCAGGCTGCGTGGATCTGTGTCGTGGTATGGGAGGCGCAGGTCGACCCAGCCTAAAATGGGTACCAGGATGGGCTGTGCTGGGAAAGTAAAGACAGCCGGCGTAATGCTGACCACATTACCCACCGAGTGCTGATGATCTGTAAAAATATGGGACGCTCTGCCCATATGCCCGATGCGCCGAAAGGCGTGAAAAGGGATCTTTACTTTACTTACTATCATAAGTGGACCTCTTTGATTGCTGCTGAAGATAGTGACAAAGCGCTTATCGGAGTTTTCCTAGTGCTATGATGGCGACTGGTAATTTAACATTTAACATCCAGTTTTCTCCTTCTCATGACATGACCAAAGAATGTAGACTGTCTCCTTCTGATGCGGGCTATCAGTTGCCTTCAGTTTCTTTCAAGAGTTTGTTACTACTCTATCTTTTTGTCCAGTAAGTAATACAACTATTACCTCTGAAAAAGAGGTGAAGAAAAGACGCTGGCGGTGGATAGAACAAACGCTGAGAAAATCTGAGAACAATAAAACTAGAATGTCTTTGCTCTGGAACCCACTGGAGAATATAAAAAAAGAAATACCAAAACACACACGAAGAAGGGAGCTAAAGAGTGGTGTTAAAATTATGGGGAGAGCTTCATGCGATAGCGAAAGATAGAACGACTTGGCGTGAGTTAGTTGAGAGTCTATGCTCCACTGGGGCTAGAAAGGCACAAAAAGAAAACTGGTTAAAAAGAATTTACATCCCCCATTAGCTCTCGATGGCCTGTGAGATCCGCCAATATTTCTGGACAACGGGGGTTGGCAAAGGCATACGAGGCAACTCCGCCCACGGGCATTGAGTCTCCTTATAATAAATGTCATTAGTTGTACTCTCTTTTATAATCTTACTGACTCTCTCTCTCTCTTTCTCTCTGTCTGTCTGTCGCTCAGTCTCTGTCTGTCTCTCTCTGTCTCTCTGTCTCTCTGTCTCTCTCTCTCTCTCTCTCTCTCTCTCTCTCTCTCTCTCTCTCTCTCTCTCTCTCTCTCTCTCTCTCTCTCTCTCTCTCTCTCTGAGTTTCTAGAGCGTCTCGTGACTGATATTTTTAAGTAAGGTTTTCTTTCGTTATTCTATTTCCTAGTTTTGCTAACTGTTGTTAGGTTACCGCTGTCGCCATAGTCTGTATTATGTAGCTTTTAAATTATTTTACAGGGTTATTCCCAAGAACGAAAACACTTTTGTTTGCTTGAATATACGTTACATATTAATAATATACACACAAGAGACAGGAGAATATGTAAAGTTCCGAATACTACCGCTAGAACGCAGTTGCGTAACCAACCACTCGAGTGAGCATGCACGTGCCACAGGGACCCTTCAGTCCAGTTCTTCTTGTGTGAGATGAGTTCGGCTTAGATGTTGGCCGAACAGAAGACGGCGGCCATGTTGGACATCTATACAGACAGACAGACAGACAGACAGACAGACAGACAGACAGACAGACAGACAGACAGACAGACAGACAGACAGACAGACAGACAGACAGACAGACAGACAGACAGACAGACAGACAGACAGACAGACAGACAGACAGACAGACAGACAGACAGACAGACAGACAGACAGACAGACAGACAGACAGAGCGTCTGTAAGTTTGTGGTATTAGTGTACGTCTGAGAAACAACAACAGGAATGACAGCGACGGTGACAGCAAGACAGTAGTAAGACTGACAGGACCGGAAGCCGTACAGATGACAGCAACCATAAGGAATAAGAAACCAGGAAGGTATAAAAAAATTCCACAAGCCAAGCCAATGTGTTCTAACGGCTAGACGTTCACCTGCGGATTCAAAGATCGTGGGTTTAAATCAGCCTGATGTCGGATTTTTTAAATCAATCTTTCTTTAAAGCAAGACTTTGCCCGCCAGGTCGCCTCAACCTCAAATGGGTTCCAGGTAGTTCTTGGAAGTAAAGGCGGCCAATGTGACATTGACCACATCACCTTTTGATGAGTCTGTAAAATACCAATCTAGTCTCATATTTAGTAGTTCTAAATTTTCTCCTCTCTATACAGCTGTACTGATCTGACCCACATCGCCATTACTGTTATTATAGTAATTATAGTATTAAAATGTAAAGATCACTCTACACGCCAGTGGTCGCCCGTCGGTCGACAATGAAATCCTACTGATAACATGGGATGTAATAGAGCGGACTCACCTCAATGAACACAGCTTGCATTACAGATTGCCTGTTTGTACTGACATTCCACGTCATCAGAATACAGTAAGCGATTATGGTGATAGTGGTGCCAACTATCCAGCTAGAGGGAAACCCAACCCAGAAGAGGATCATTGTTGTTCATTAGAGGTGATAGTGAAGAGTACAATAAAAGGACTCCTTCACGCATCTTCAGGCGTATGGGCATACAGGGCTAGACTTATATTTTATAGACCAATCGGCACCTGGTTGGTAATATAGTCAACATCACACCGGCCGCCTTTATTTCCCAGGACTGCACCTGGTACTCACTCAATGCTGGGTTGACCGGGGAGCCAAGGTTATGTTTGAAGAAAGCTCAGTTCCATTATGACACAATCCAAGACCTTCCGATCCACAGGCGAGCGTCTACCCTCTACACGCAAGGGCAGAGGCACAACTATCCAAGAGGAGAGAGAGACTCAACGCAAGAGAGGATAGTTGTTGCCTCTGCCACCGCTTACTGTCAGCGGTAATAAGAGGCACAACTATCCAACTGGAGAGAAACACTCAACCCAAGAGATGATGACATTAAGCCTTGATGGAGGCACCAGTACAACTGTAGGAGAACTCAGCCCGGACAATCGATACAACTGGCTCATTACAGTTGTGTACCTGTCCAATGCGATACTCAACGAGGTGGTAATGATTGGGAAAACAAATCTATTTCCAGAAACCTTATTTAAATGAGTTTTAATCCTATTTTCTATTTTAAAACGGGCCAGGGATTCTAGAATCCGCGAGTGTGAGGCGACTCGATGCGTGTCTGCCTGACCGAAAGACCGGGGTTCGAATTCACATCGTTCACCGAGCAGATATTTCGGCTAGGGCTGAATTACGATCATTTGATGCCCTATGAACTTTAAAAAGATTTTTTTGCCCCTCCCCCCTCCCTTATTTTCCCCGAGTCGTCATCACAGCATTAAGGGCCCCTGGGCAAACCTGGGTGCTGATGCCCTCTACAACTACCACTCACAGGAATGAAAGGTAAATAGTCACTTGACTTGACAGACACAGATCAGCCTGGGGCTTCTATGTGCCCCCCTCCCCCGGCAAGTGCCGAATGAGCCTACGGTTAAAGACGGCGCTGGTACCTCCCACATATGATATGAAAAATATCTATGAACAGTAACATACCATGAAAAATATGCGTCCACTTTATGAAAGATGAACAATATACGTCCACTTTATGGAAGATGAACAAAATATAAGTCCACTTTATGGAAGATAAACAATATACGTCCACTTTATGAAAGATGAACAATATACGTCTACTTAATGGAAGATGAACAATATACGTCCACTTTATGGAAGATGAACAATATACGTCCACTTTATGGAAGATGAACAATATACGTCCACTTTATGGGAGATGAACAATATGAGTCCACTTTATGGAAGATGAACAATATACGTCCACTTTATGGAAGATGAACAATATAAGTCCACTTTATGGAAAATGAACAATATACGTCCACTTTATGGAAGATTAACAATATGCGTCAACTTTGTTTATATTTGAAAAGTTTTCTCCATTTTCCTTTTTAATTGCAGTCTTTGATCAGATCCTCAAACTAATTTTTATGTAACACATCTGCTTCTATATTTTTTAAGGACCTGTTCACGTTTCCTGGCTGATGGTTAGAGTAACTTCACTTCCAATTCATGCCTCCCTAGGTCGCTGGAACTCTCCTATGTTGCGGGGGTGTTTTGATATGGCTTGGTTTGGGGTTCGTTAGGCGTATGTAATGTTTGTGGGAGGTTGTGTTGCTGTGAGTCTATCTTAGGCGCCGCAGGCGCTACGATTCTTGGCAATCGAAACTGGGATATTTTTGTATTTCTACGTGGCAGTGGCTTCCCCACGAGAAAACGAAAGCAGTTACAAAGAACGTAGAAATATAAAAATATCGCAGTTCCACACTTCCGAATCGTCGCGCACGTAACAGAATGTGAAAATAATCATGTAAGCGAGCGGTGAGAGGACGAGAAAAGGGGCAAAGGTTAATCAATTCACAATAAGCAAAACATTACTCTCCCGCAAAATATGAGAGGTCCAGCTACCTAAGGAGGCATGCATGGCAAGTGAAATTACTCTAATCCTTGGCCTAGAAAAGTGAACTGCACCCTTTTAATATACTTCCACCAATAAAACAGACGCTTATCTCCAGGGCTATTGAAAACTACCTGGCGCCCCACCTGGGGACCATATTAGGAGAAACAAGAATAGACACTCCCCAAAAAAGCATGTCGCCAAAGGCAGCTATTCAGGAGTGGTTCTTTCAAAGACTGAGTACATCAGCTTGAATGTCGAATTCAGAATCGAAATCAAAGCACTCGGGATACTCTCAAAAGCGATCCGTTCCCATCTTCAGCAGCAAGCGAAGAGTTCCAGTTCCGATGGCACCAGTAACTGTCTGACTGTATATCTGTCTGGCCTTTCTCTTGGGTGTCGGGAGTCGGCCAGATTCCCTGGCAACTCCTGACAGCGCCATTCTTCCCCGACCGTAATGATCTCTTTGTGCCTCCGCACAGTTCCCTCGCTCCCAATGGATCCTCATACCATCTAGCTTGTCGTACATCAATTTAATAGCAAGTGGTGCAAAACCAGCCAGTCTATCTGCCTGTTAGTTTCCCAACAAATCTGCCTGAGAGGCGAGGAAACAACAAATTTATACAGTTGCGCAGCCCAAGGTAAATCTTATTGAACGAGAGGGTCATGCAGGGTCTTTGTCTTTTCTTGTCAACCCATCTCGTGAACTCTGAGATTTCGTGGGGAGTTCCCGGGAAAATGCAATACTATATGGCTGTTAGTGTGTGAAATAAATACTAACTAAAAATAACAACCCTAACTGAACTCCCACCGCCACCCCTTCCAGTGTGAACCTCGGGGTCTCAGTTTTCCGGCGTGTACAACGTGGAGGTGGAGCTGACCTAGATGCTTTATGGGTCATTGGTCAGGCTACTTCAATTTCACTTTTCACCTCTCCGAAGAGAAGCTGGTCAACCTTAACACTGCTTGTTGCAGTGCCAAGCGCCTGAGCACATCTTTACACGCCTGTCCCAGAGGCGTGGCAAATTAACCAATTCTTTCTCTTTTGTTAACGTATGCTTGTACAACAGTTACACTTCTATTGATGCGTCATTATTAGCGATATTTTATTCTTTTACAAATGATATTTCATGATTTATCCGGAGAACTCACGCCCCTGCTGATATATTGGTACCTAGTCTGTTACTGTTGTCTTCGACACACATCTGCTCCCGTTCGCTGCCTGCATTCTTCCATACATTTACACTAGTCGACATCCTTCAAATCAAAGAATCTAAATCAACGCCATTTGAGCTTCTTTGGGCATATTTTAGATCAACCTGGCCATTTTCTCAGAAGTCAGAAAAAAATGCAGTGCATTTTATGTCGATAAGCAAATGTTCTTTTGTTCACTGGTCAGTACTTTTCACATAACTGTGACATGATCATGTTGAGCTCAAGCTCTTATGCAAGACACGGCAGGAAAAGGTTTCGAAAGGAACGTTCTTAATATCTCCCTTCAACAACAACATTATTCCGTTCACAAAATTATTTTGTTCTTAACGTCTCTTTCGTTTCCATTATTATTTATATTACTACATCAGAAACAAAGCGGGGAATGGAGAGTGAGAAGCAACAACGAAATTTATATTCAGTTGAAATCACCATTGATAACTGGCATCATGAGAGCTAATAGACTGAAATGGTTGGGGCATATTGAGAGAATGTCAGATGACAGAGAAGTGAAAACTGTATACACCAGGGAGTTGGATGATTCGTAGACCACGAGGCAGACCAAGAAGACGATGGAGAGATAATGTCCAGACAGACCTGCAAACACTTGCTGTCACAAACTGAAAGAAAAGGCCAACCAGAGAGATGAATGAAGGTGGGTGATATCTGCAGCAAAGAACCTCAAGGGCTCAGAATGCTGAAGAAAAAGAAGAAGACATCAGAAATAGTATGCAAACCTACAGACGATAATCACATGTCCTAATATTTCTCCATGTTTTTAAAATGAATCCGCCATTACATAAATCCTACAAACTAACTTCTATCCCGTGACCTCGCCGCCGCCTTCTCATTTATTGATCCGGAAATAAAAACTCATATCCGTTAGGACATCTTCTTAACCAGATTTCTGATAATCTTCTAACCATTTTTTTTTTTTTTTGCATTTCATATTTGCCAATGTGTGCTTTCCATCTTCCGATATGTCCTCGTGTATGGAGATTTCTTTCAATATTATTAAGTCCATTGCGGCAACCAGCTCGCCCGCCTATCAAGCATTATGTTATTTATTATCGTTCAGGTTCGTCGGTATAATGCTATTATCATTTATCTTAGGCGTGCGTTGCATTCTTATTAAAAAATCAACATATTAAAACGAAGAGAGTGGAGATTTTGGAATGTTCGCGTCTACTTCATGTCCGTTTTCATAACTCTGTGTTTAAATAGATTTAGAAATGCATTTTCTTTATGCTTCTTTTGATCATTACTTCTTCTCCTTCTCATCCTCCTCCTCTTTTTTCCTTTGTCTCCCCTCCTTCCTGCGCACTTTCTCCTCTACCGGTTCTTTCTCTTCATCCCCTTTTATCTTTCTCCTCCTCTTTTTCTTCCTCCTCCTATTCATCTTCGTCTTCGTCTTCCAGTTTCTCCTCCTCTTCCTCCTCCTCTTCATCTATTTCTCCCCATCTTCTTATTTCTCCTCCTCCTCTTTTTATTCCTCTCCCTCTTCTTCTTCCTTCTCTTTTTCTTCCTCCCCGTTGTATCCCTCTTCTTCTTTTCCTCCCACTTCCTTTTTTTTTTTTTCTTGCTCTTTTTATTTCTCATTTGTTTCCTTCTCTTCTTATTCTGCCTCCTCCTCCACTTTTTCTTACTCCTTCTCTTTTTCTTCCTCCTCTTTATCTTCCTCCTCCTCTTTTTCTTCTTCCTCCTCTTTTTCTTTCTCCTCTTGTTCTTCCTCCTCCTATGTTTCTTCCTCCTCCTTTTTTCTTAGTAAAGCACCCTTCTTTGTTACATGTCCTTCTCCCTAACAGACTTTCCCTTCTCTGCTCTGTTACTTTCGTCCCTTGCAACAGACTTTCCTCTTCTTGTTTAATTTTTTTCCATTCCTTGCTTTATTAATATCCTACTTCAAACAGGGGAAATCCACAGGTCACGGGAAAATCTAAAATTTCAGGGGGTGATAGATAGGCTGCGTTCAGTCGTGGTACCTAGGCTACACTCTCTAGTGGTACATATGTGGATTGGGGTTAGGGCCAGTTTTAGATGTTTTGGGGCCGTTAAAAGCATCAGAAAGCCGGAAAACCCAGCCTTACCACCCTCTAAAATGTTGGACTGTCCTGTGGCGTCATCTGGGGTAGGATATTAATAAAGAACCCCCTTTTCCTTAGACTGTCCTCTCCGTGTTAAATTTCCCACCACTCGTTAGACAGTCTCTTCTTTGCCTCCCCCCCCCCCCTTTTTTTGGTCATGCGTCTCAGTACACTTGTTTGTGCAGTAAGACTCTGTCGTCATTTGGAAGTGGCTGGTTCGATTCCCGGCACGGTAACTATGGCTTTCGATGTCTATGTTGTCTAGTGTGTTGTTATATTTTTTTTTTCTTCTCTCTATATGTGCCGATCAACACACTGTCTGCTCATTGATTATGTATTATGTCACTACGACCTCTGTGGAAGCCGCCATGTTGTAGCGGCTAGGCGCACTTTTGCGAGTCCAAGGTCATGGTTCCAAATACGCATGATGAGGATTTGTTTTATACACGGCCTTGGCTAACGTGTAAACCCAGCCTTAAATGGGTATCAGGTAAAGTCCTGAGAAGTAAAGGCGGCTGGTGTGACCCAGCGAAGGTCTTTTAAAATATAAGTCGTGCCTCATAGGCCTGATGGGCCACTGGCATATCAAGGGTCCTTTACTTTATGTTTGTGGTTATTCGACGGATCAACATCATGGCACACGGCTGTCACCGATAAGTGCTCCGTTTTACTTCTAACTCAAGCCTGAGTCTGAAGAGTCTCAGAACAGGGCACGAACTCCGTTGCACCGGCAAGGATCCTGAAATACTTTGGATAGATTTTTAACAGCAAATTTAACCCAGGCAGCGCCGTCAGGCTACACTTTTCGATTTCCAACTAGCAATGTATTTTTTTTTTTGGGGGGGGGGGTGCAACAGTACACACGGGCGTCCGGTTTTACTACCCAGACACCAGGGATATTACTAGAAGTTCAGATGAAACAAATCCCAGCCTTCACCTGGTTTGACCCCGGGATCCCAGCACTCAAGGCGGATGCCATAGCTTAAGACCACTCAGCTCCCGTTTACTTTACCTAACTTACTTTACGTAAAGTAAGAGATCTGGACTTACTTTACGATAAGTACTTAACTAACAGAGTACCAGGAAAAACATTTTACGCCTCTCTGCGACGCTCTAGGGTTTAAGCAATAGGACAAAAGAAGAAGCGGACTTTAAGGTTCCACTGTTGTTTATTTCTGTATATTGCCCTCTGTCAGCGTCTGTGGCTTAGGCGCTTTGTAATGTCGATGTGCGGGTTCGATCCCAGCTGCGGGCCTTGCGCATTGAGTTGGTTTCGACTGTGGTATCGAGAAGCCGACCGTCTAGAGGCAATGGCAAACTACTTGACGTAAACTTGCCTAGAAAAACCACTATAGCCAAAAATGCTGGGGTTGGTTCTGCAGCGTCGTGTATAGGATATGCAACTAATTAAAAACAATGTTGCCCTCTTCCTAGAAGACTTCCCACTCCCCCATAGTAGGTACCTTTCATTTGCCAGATCCGGCTCAGCAACAGTTATCCACCTCAAGTTGGATTTCCGTCTAGGACGTGAGCTGCAGGTTTGTCCAGGGCTGGTCCTCTTTGTCTCTCCACTTGTTCAGTCAATATCTCCCAGACTTCTTAATCCACTGGTAGCATTGATGGCGGTTGTTTGCGATAGTCTATTTTTCTGTACTGCCTTGTGTTTGCCATTCTCATCCCAGAGGCGCTGGAACATAGCGACTCGATCAGGAACCTAAAGCACGCTCGGATTTTTTTAAAAAGAAGGTTTAGAGTATGGGGAGGGGGGGGGGGGGGGGGGGGGGTTCTGAACAATATACATTATTATTATTATTATTTTTTTATTTATTTTTATTATTTTTATTATTTTTATTATTATTATTATTATTATTATTATTATTATTATTATTATTATTATTATTATTATTATTATTATTATTATTATTACTATAGAATCCTTACAATTTCTTCGGATAGACATATACCCAAAAGCAGCCCTGGTGTTTCGAAAAAAGCGATGGCTCGATGACAACTTCACAAACATCACAAACAGACAGGCATATTTTTTCCCGTCATGTTGTAAGAAGAAGGAAACTGGGACATCTAGTGACCACTGGACAGGAGAGGGACAGAGAGAGAGGTGTAGAGAGGGATGTGTAGAGAGAGAGATAAATGTGTAGAGAGAGATAAGTGTGTAGAGAGAGAGAGATGTGTAGAGAGATGTTTAGAGAGATGTTTAGAGAGAGATGTTTAGAGAGAGATGTGTAGAGATAGAGATGTGTAGAGAGAGAGATGTATGGAGAGAGAGAGATGTGTAGAGAGAGAGAGATTGTAGAGAGAGAGATGTGTGGAGAGAGATGTGTGTAGAGAAAGAGAGAGAGAGGTGTATAAAGAGAGAGAGGTTTAGAGAGAGATGTTTAGAGAGAGATGTTTAGAGAGAGATGTGTAGAGATAGAGATGTGTAGAGAGAGAGATGTATGGAGAGAGAGATGTGTAGAGAGAGAGATTGTAGAGAGAGAGAGAGATGTGTGGAGAGAGATGTGTGTAGAGAAAGAGAGAGAGAGATGCGTGTAGACAGAGAGATATGTGTGTAGAGAGAGAGAGAGATTGTAGAGAGAGATGTGTAGAGAGAGAGAGATGTGTGTAGAGAAAGAGAGAAAGAGAGATGTGTAGAGAGAGAGAGAGATGTGTAAAGAGAAAGATGTGTCTAGAGAAGTAGAGAGATGTGTAGAGAGAGAGAGAGAGAGAGAGAGAGAGAGAGAGAGAGAGAGAGAGAGAGAGAGAGAGATGAAGACAAGGCGAGAAGATTCCTGACAGCCTTTTGTTATGGCAAGGAGGAGAGCGCAGACACGACATGATACAAGCAGTTGCAGATCGCAGATTGTAAAGAGGCATAATCGCCTATTTCATCATCATCATCATCAGCATCGTCATCAACATTGTTCGTAAGTCCCGCCTCCTACATAATTTCATTGGCGTTGAAGCTGCCCTTCTCCCTAAAGTTTTCTTTGTGAAGACGCCATTGTGTCCTCACTCTATTGGTTTTTCCGTACTTGGCCGAGCCATTCTTGTGTCCGGCTCAGCTTCTAACTATTGATGTTGTAGTACATCTTGACTTGTCAGGCCTTTAGATTGACTACATCTTGACTTGTCAGGCCTTTAGATTGTCTACATCTTGACTTGTCAGGCCTTTAGATTGACTACATCTTGACTTGTCAGGCATTTAGATTGTCTACATCTTGACTTGTCAGGCCTTTAGAATAACTACATCTTGACTTGTCAGGTCTTTAGAGTGACTACATCTTGACTTGTCATGCCTTTAGATTGACTACATCTTGACTTGTCAGGCCTTTAGAATAACTACATCTTGACTTGTCAGGTCTTTAGAATAACTACATCTTGACTTGTCAGGCCTTTAGATTGACTACATCTTGACTTGTCAGGCCTTTAGATTGTCTACATCTTGACTTGTCAGGCCTTTAGATTGACTACATCTTGACTTGTTATGCCTTTAGACTGACTACATCTTGACTTGTCAGGCCTTTAGATTGACTACATCTTGACATGTCAGGCCTTTAGATTGACTACATCTTGACTTGTCAGGCCTTTAGATTGACTACATCTTGACTTGTCAGGCCTTTAGATTGACTACATCTTGACTTGTCAGGTCTTTAGATTGACTACATCTTGACTTGTCAGGTCTTTAGATTGACTACATCTTGACTTGTCAGGTCTTTAGATTGACTACATCTTGACTTGTCAGGTCTTTAGATTGACTACATCTTGACTTGTCAGGTCTTTAGATTGACTACATCTTGACTTGTCAGGTCTTTAGATTGACTACATCTTGACTTGTCAGGTCTTTAGATTGACTACATCTTGACTTGTCAGGCCTTTAGATTGACTACATCTTGACTTGTCAGGTCTTTAGATTGACTACATCTTGACTTGTCAGGCCTTTAGATTGACTACATCTTGACTTGTCAGGCTTTTAGATTGACTACATCTTGACTTGTCAGGCCTTTAGATTGACTACATCTTGACTTGTCATGCCTTTAGATTGACTACATCTTGACTTGTCAGGCCTTTAGAATGACTACATCTTGACTTGTCATGCCTTTAGATTGACTACATCTTGACTTGTCATGCCTTTTGATTGACTACATCTTGACTTGTCATGCCTTTAGATTGACTACATCTTGACTTGTCATGCCTTTAGATTGACTACATCTTGACTTGTCAGGCCTTTAGAATGACTACATCTTGACTTGTCAGGTCTTTAGATTGACTACATCTTGACTTGTCATGCCTTTAGATTGACTACATCTTGACTTGTCATGCCTTTAGAATGTCTACATCTTGACTTGTCAGGTCTTTAGAATGAAAAGCAATGTCCTGACGGTATCGGCCGGTGGTAAACTGATTAGCTTTGGAGATTCTGTTTCAGTATTTCACTTCAATAAGATCGCGTCTTCGCTCGGTCCGTCCCGTCCGCACTGCTATCTGATTGTTTATCACAACATCTTGGGATACAAGACTCTCGGTAGAGATAAAAGTCCAACAAGGTAGATCACAGATATTCTAAACTCTATTTTAAAATCCAATCCTTTTTTGCGATTCTAATATTTACGAATTATAAGCTTTTCATTATAGACGTCCTGCGGACTGGAAGGTCGTGGGTTCGTTTCCTGACGGGGGGTGCTAGACTTTTTTTCAAAAATGACATTGACCCCCAGTTCGACCCTGCCTTGAATATGTACCAGTGGCAGTCCTGGGAAGTAAAGGCGGCCGGTGTGATGCTGAACACATCACCCACCGAGTGCCGTTTGATCTCTAAAATAAAGGTCTAGCCCTATACACCCAAAACGCCTGAAAGACGTGAAAAATGTTTCTTTACTTGGTTTCTATTACAAACCTGGCTAAAGAATTATTCAGGCCTCAAACATGCAAACATCAAATCCGTTGCGTCTGTTCCACAGATGAGCTGACCCGACATTCAACAGCAACCCGTGAGGCCTGTGAGCTTCTTCTTCACCTGCTGTAAACTCCAGCGGAAAGTTATTGGTGTTTGTCCACCTCTGGACTTCATATGTTTTTCCACAACCTGACTGTTGCGTTTACATTCCCTTTACCAGTCATAGTTATTTCTATGCAGACTAATGATTTCACGCCTCTCAGGCAGATGTGCTCCAACTTCGAAGGAAGCCCCCAATTAGTCGATTCTTACGACATGCTTGTTGGGGAAGCATTGGGCCTAGTCTTGTTTTATCCCCAGTGGGGCCCTCGAACCAACACGGGAACATGCTGATGATCACCAAGGAAAGTGTTGACAAAACAAAGGCGGCCGGTGTGATGTTGACATCATCAATCGAATCTTGATCGGTCTGAAAGAATGTGAGTTCCACATCATTCACAAGACGAGAATGCAGCCAGCCACGTATAACACCAGAGATGGATGAAAATGTATACAAAGAATAATTAAGAATACCGTGGACAAAGAAGAGCGAGAAATACTAACATTTTAAAAGATCATCAAGAAAGATTGGCGAATACATAGAATGTTGTCTTGGAAGCTGAAATAGTCTGATCTTATCGAGCGCCATGGCGAACACGACAAAATACTATCAGAAGGCATGGTACCAGGAAGGAAGGTCAGGGGCCGACCAACAGAAAGATGGACACATAGGCTATAAGTGGCTCCTTCAAAATGAAAGTACACGAAGTGGCAAAGCTGGCGAGAGACCGAGTTTCTTTCAGGCCGACCGCAATGAGAGCGACGTTCTGCAAAGGACCTGCGACGTCATGATGAGGGATGAAAAAGCCAGGAGGACAGTCAGTGATTGATGAGGGGAGATATACATATTATAAAACCGGCTCTTGATCTTTTTTTTTAAATTACATTTACACCAGATACAAATGGATTAGACAGGGAGACAGTCAGAGACTAACGAGGGAAGATATACATGCAATGAAACTTGCTTTTTATCTTTCTTTTTTTTTTTTTTTTATTATATCTACATCAGAGATGGACTAACGTTTTAGACCTTTTCACGTTTCCCGACCCATGTACACACTTTCTCAGTCTGATCTAGGTCAGAGGGGTGTCACGTTGTACTGCTTTCTTCGAAATGAGTCTCTCGTGTAAACTAGTCAGGCTGTGGGTAGGGGGGTTAGGGTTAGGGCCAGTTCTACATGTTCTGGAGTCGTGGAAAACTGTGACATCGTGTAGAATAGAACATGCGACATCGCCGCTGATGTAATTGAAGGCAAGACAACGTGACGCCCGTCCGACCTAGAAAAGTGTGAGAAAGAATGAACAGGACCAAAGTTGTTACAGATGAAAAAGGGAGCAGGGGGAATCAGAGACGGGGGAGGTTGGATATACAGAGAATGCACAAATAGTTTTAAAACTAAACAATGTATGCCAGTAGGTTCAGATTCTCCCAGCTACGGAGCAGACGCAGAGGCACTTCTGGTAGTATGTTCTTTTCTGAAAAGATAACAGATCAGCAAAAAATGTCTGTCTTTCTGTCTGTCTGCCTGACTGCCTGGCTGCCTGCCTGCCTGCCTGCCTGTCTGTCTGTCTGTCTGTCTGTCTGCTGTCTGTCTGTCTGTCTGTCTGTCTGTCTGTCTGTCTGCTGTCTGTCTGTCTGTTTGCTGTATGTCTGTTTGCTGTCTGTCTGTTTGTCTGTTTGCTGTCTGTCTGTCTGTCTGTTTGCTGTCTGTCTGTTTGCTGTCTGTCTGTCTGTCTGTCTGTCTGTCTGTCTGTCTGTCTGTCTGTCTGTCTGTCTGTCTGTCTGTCTGTCTGTCTGTCTGTCTGTCTGTCTGTCTGTCTGTCTGTCTGTCTGTCTGTCTGTCTGTCTGTATGCATGCATGTATGTGAGAATGATTCAAAACTGTTGTGTGTTACTGTAGTTCTAAATACTATCGACATTATCCTATGCTTATTAATATATATTCGGATAGTTCCAATTGCTGCTCATCCTTTTTGATTTAGCAGGGTGGTATTTTTCGCCGAGGCTTTGATGGTTCTATAAGCAATTGCCAACCCAAAAGACACGGGATTTGCAGAGTGGGCGCAAGAACTGATGCAGACCATGTAGAACAGTCTGTCGTCTTAGTGGATTCAGGTCACAATGAGTTAACAGGCAATGAATAGCGGACAGATAGGTATAAAGCTGCAATGATGGATTCAGGTCACAATGAGTTAACAGGCAATGAGATAGCGGTCAGAGATGTGTAAAGCTGCAATGATGGATTCAGGTCACAATGAGTTAACAGGCAATGAGATAGCGGACAGATAGGTATAAAGCTGCAATGATGGATTCAGGTCACAATGAGTTAACAGGCAATGAGATAGCGGACAGAGAGGTGTAAAGCTGCAGTGATGGTTCAGGTCACAATGAGTTAACAGGCAATGAGATAGCGGACAGAGAGGTATAAAGCTGCAGTGATTGTTCAGGTCACAATGAGTTAACGGGCAATGAGATAGCGGACAGAGAGGTGTAAAGCTGCAGTGATGGATTCAGGTCACAATGAGTTAACAGGCAATGAGATAGCGGACAGAGAGGTGTAAAGCTGCAGTGATGGATTCAGGTCACAATGAGTTAACAGGCATTGAGATAGCGGACAGAGCGGTCTAAAGCTGCAGTGATGTGGCGCAATAAAATTGTGTTAACCCCAGTTCCCCCCCCCCCCCCCCCCCCCCCCCCCCCCCCCCCCCCCCCCCCCCCCCCCCCCCCCCCCCCCCCGCCGCCGACAGTCCCATAAGACAATCAAAAGTAGTATCAAAGAAGATTGCTACCAAATTTTCTCCCCAAAACTCTCAAAAGGGACAATGTGTTATATTCAGACTAAAGACAGGGTACAACACATTTGGTCACGTAGTTCAAACTGTTCAGTGTATAAACACGGAGATATGTCCCTGCTGCGACTTGCCACCTGAAAATCTGAGCAAATGCTCGAGAAGTGTCAACTGTATGTTGCAAACATAGAAGTCTAACTGGTTAGTTCCAAAACCCAATCCAAACTGTATGATACACAGAGATTTGAACTGCACGATAGCTTTCATCAATGTTAGTAAGTAAAGTAAAGATCTCTTTTCACGCCTCTAGTCGCATTGGACATATGGAAAGAGCACCCATATTTTTACAGATTAATCGGCACTAGGTGGGTAATGTGTTCAGCATTACGCCGGTAGTCTTTACTTCCCCAGGACACATATCATGGTACCCATTAAAGGCTGGGTCGACCTGCGACGCCCCATGACATGATAAAAATCCGCGCAGCCAGCCTTGGGTTTCCATCCCAGTATGCTGGAATTACGAGTCGGACTTCATGTTAGTGGTCTCGAGATTTGTTTTTCTGACAGAAAGATCGAAACAGATTTTTTTTTTTTTTTTAACTAAAAGTTTTAAAAAAAAACTATCAGAAAGAATAAACCACAATAAACAGTGTTATCAGCAACAATAACTAAATACGAAACAATTCATTTGAAAACAGGTGTGTTGTGACAATGTATAACCGATTAGAGGGACATTGTTGAGTGCTTAAATGGAAGGTAACAGAATTGTTAAAGTGGAGATAATGGGATGGTTGAATGGGCAGCAATTTAAAAGTGTGAGAACCTTTTGTTGTTTTTGTGATTTCTCAACGATACATTTACGAAATAATGTGATAATGCAAATAATGTGACTTTAGCAACAACAACACAAACTTCAAATCGAACCAAACAATTTACATCTTCAATTAATCAATTAGGTGCCGTCTACGCACTGAAGGTTGGTTGCAGTGTATGTCTAACTAGCTCGATTTCTTCTTTTGGTTGTACACTCTCTCATATTGCTGTACGCCCATATCCTGATATTGTCCTCCCACTTGTATCGTTGTCTATCTCCGGCTCTAGTGCCCTCGACCTCTCCATCCAGTATGGTAATATACATCAGGCAAAGCATACATCTGATATACTACCTTTTTTTTTTTTAAACCCTTTCCTGCTTCTCCTCTTTTTTCCTTTTTCTCCCCGTGCCTTTACTCATTCTCGTCCCTCTCATTATCATCTTCACGTCGTCATCCCTCCCTTGCCATTTATCCTCTTCTACTCACCTTCCGGATCGGCTCTGTGGCTAAGTCTATGCGAACGCTTCGTAATGCCGGGATGCCGGGTTCGATCCCAGTTGCGGGCCATGCGCCTTGCGCTGGTTTCGACAGTGGTATCAAGAAAGCCGACCGTCCAGGGAGCAACAGCAAACTACTGAAACTTAAATTCGCCTAGAAAAACCACACAACAGCCAGGGGTTGTTGGGGCTGGTTCTGTAAAGGATACGCAACTAACCTTAACTCACCTTCCTATCTCTTTTCTCCATCTCAGTCTCTTTTTTTTTCCCCCATGTTTACCATATCTTCTTTATTTTCCTTATCCTCCTCTTTCTCACTGTATCCTCTCCTCCTCCTTCTGCTCGTTCTCCTTCTGCGAAAAGAGCAAGGACGAGATCAAGAGAAAAAATACTACGTAGGTAAGCAATATTTATATATATAATATATAAATATATATATATATATATATATATAACCTACGCCTGCGGATCGGAAGGTGGTGGGTTCAAATCCGAATGGAAACGGACTTTTTTCAAACATGACTTTGGCTCCCAGCCCGTCCTAGCCAAAAATGAGTACCAGGAGAAGTCCTGGGAAATAAAGGCGGTTGGTATGATGGTGACAAAATCACCCCCACAGTGCCGATTGGTCTATAAAACAAATGTTGTGGGTTCATTTCGGAGATCGCGTTGTTCAGTTCATGAGTTCAATTGTTACTGCGATGTCTAGCCGTTGAATAAAACCCAACTTCGATGAACTAAACCTTCTTGACTTTAAAACGTTTAACTAGTATTCACCATTGCGAATCACAAATTGCTAGAATATTCTGAGTCAGCCTCTAGTTAGATGTCAAGATGTGTGCAAACGGTACATGAATGATACAGGTAACGAAATGTATTCATGAGAATGGCACATCATAAAACGTGTTGCTAAGAGATGGACAGTCTTCCTCTTCTCCTCATTCTTAGCTTCACCGGCTGCAAACTCCGTCTGAAAGTCCTGTTCTTCGTCCAGTTCTGGACTCTGACATTGTCCTAGGTCAACGGTTCTCAACCTGTGGGTTTCGACCCCTTTGGGGGGGGGGGAGGAGGGCGAACGACACTTTCACAGGGTTCGTCAAAGACTATCGCAAAACACATACTTATTGAAGTTATGCCGTAGCAACGAATATAATTGTACGGCTGGGAGTCGCCACAACATAAAGAACTTTGTTCAAAAATAGCCACGGCAGGTACAGGAAAAGCCATGGACCGGACCGACATTCTCAATCCCTTTAAGGAGACAGGTCGAGAAGAGGATTCAGGAGACGACGTTCAATTGGCAACACTCAAAGGACTACAAAAACTTCAGGTCAAAAGAGGTGTCGCCTAACACGAACACTCTACAGGTAGCCAAAGAAGAATAGTAAACCAACATAGAACAGATGTTAGCAGTCGCCACCCACTGAGGGATATACTGAAGATGGGATCAGAGCGCTTATGGAATCTGTGGATTAACTAACTAACTAACTAACTAACTAACTAACTAACTAACTAACTAACTAACTAACTAACTAACTAACTAACTAACTAACTAACTAACCACACGGGGGTGTTCTTGGCTAATTTTTTTTAACATACCTATATCAGTTGTTTGGGAGCCACCCTGGTGTAGCGGTCAGACGCTCGCCTACGGATCGGAAGATCTAGGTTCGGTTCCTAACCGGGGCCGGACTTTTTTTTCAAAAATGAATTGAGGCTCCCAGGTCGACCCAGCCTTGAGCGGGTAAAAATATGGGGGTGACTGCAGTCAAGCTAATACAATGAATTCCAGAGAGATTTGAAATCCAGTATGGTAATATACATCAGGCAAAGCATACATCTGATATACTACCTTTTTTTTTTTAAACCCTTTCCTGCTTCTCCTCTTTTTTCCTTTTTCTCCCCGTGCCTTTACTCATTCTCGTCCCTCTCATTATCATCTTCACGTCGTCATCCCTCCCTTGCCATTTATCCTCTTCTACTCACCTTCCGGATCGGCTCTGTGGCTAAGTCTATGCGAACGCTTCGTAATGCCGGGATGCCGGGTTCGATCCCAGTTGCGGGCCATGCGCCTTGCGCTGGTTTCGACAGTGGTATCAAGAAAGCCGACCGTCCAGAGAGCAACAGCAAACTACTGAAACTTAAATTCGCCTAGAAAAACCACACAACAGCCAGGGGTTGTTGGGGCTGGTTCTGTAAAGGATACGCAACTAACCTTAACTCACCTTCCTATCTCTTTTCTCCATCTCAGTCTCTTTTTTTTTTCCCCATGTTTACCATATCTTCTTTATTTTCCTTATCCTCCTCTTTCTCACTGTATCCTCTCCTCCTCCTTCTGCTCGTTCTCCTTCTGCGAAAAGAGCAAGGACGAGATCAAGAGAAAAAATACTACGTAGGTAAGCAATATTTATATATATAATATATAAATATATATATATATATATATATATAACCTTCGCCTGCGGATCGGAAGGTGGTGGGTTCAAATCCGAATGGAAACGGACTTTTTTCAAACATGACTTTGGCTCCCAGCCCGTCCTAGCCAAAAATGAGTACCAGGAGAAGTCCTGGGAAATAAAGGCGGTTGGTATGATGGTGACAAAATCACCCCCACAGTGCCGATTGGTCTATAAAACAAATGTTGTGGGTTCATTTCGGAGATCGCGTTGTTCAGTTCATGAGTTCAATTGTTACTGCGATGTCTAGCCGTTGAATAAAACCCAACTTCGATGAACTAAACCTTCTTGACTTTAAAACGTTTAACTAGTATTCACCATTGCGAATCACAAATTGCTAGAATATTCTGAGTCAGCCTCTAGTTAGATGTCAAGATGTGTGCAAACGGTACATGAATGATACAGGTAACGAAATGTATTCATGAGAATGGCACATCATAAAACGTGTTGCTAAGAGATGGACAGTCTTCCTCTTCTCCTCATTCTTAGCTTCACCGGCTGCAAACTCCGTCTGAAAGTCCTGTTCTTCGTCCAGTTCTGGACTCTGACATTGTCCTAGGTCAACGGTTCTCAACCTGTGGGTTTCGACCCCTTTGGGGGGGGGGGGGGGAGGAGGGCGAACGACACTTTCACAGGGTTCGTCAAAGACTATCGCAAAACACATACTTATTGAAGTTATGCCGTAGCAACGAATATAATTGTACGGCTGGGAGTCGCCACAACATAAAGAACTTTGTTCAAAAATAGCCACGGCAGGTACAGGAAAAGCCATGGACCGGACCGACATTCTCAATCCCTTTAAGGAGACAGGTCGAGAAGAGGATTCAGGAGACGACGTTCAATTGGCAACACTCAAAGGACTACAAGAACTTCAGGTCAAAAGAGGTGTCGCCTAACACGAACACTCTACAGGTAGCCAAAGAAGAATAGTAAACCAACATAGAACAGATGTTAGCAGTCGCCACCCACTGAGGGATATACTGAAGATGGGATCAGAGCGCTTATGGAATCTGTGGATTAACTAACTAACTAACTAACTAACTAACTAACTAACTAACTAACTAACTAACCACACGGGGGTGTTCTTGGCTAATTTTTTTTTAACATACCTATATCAGTTGTTTGGGAGCCACCCTGGTGTAGCGGTCAGACGCTCGCCTACGGATCGGAAGATCTAGGTTCGGTTCCTAACCGGGGCCGGACTTTTTTTTCAAAAATGAATTGAGGCTCCCAGGTCGACCCAGCCTTGAGCGGGTAAAAATATGGGGGTGACTGCAGTCAAGCTAATACAATGAATTCCAGAGAAATTTGACTAAAAAGCTCAACAAAATGGGAAAAAGGAAAACGTGCACAAAACAACACAACGTAACGTTTCGGCCAGTGGCCGAAACGTTACGTTGTGTTGTTTTGTGCACGTTTTCCTTTTTCCCATTTTGTTGAGCTTTTTAGTCAAATTTCTCTGGAATTCCTTGAGCGGGTACCAGGTACAGTCCTGGGAAGTAAAAGCAGCAGTCGTAATGCTAGATGATCATATCACCCACCAAGTGCTAATTGGTCTATAAAATATAGCTCAAGCCCTATATACCCAACACGCCTAAAGGCATAGAAAAAAGGGGTCCTTTACTTTCATTGCAACTGAAATATAGTGCTGCGTGGTCTCGAGGCATGGTGTCCACTTCGAGTGCTAGAGGTTTCGGGTTCAATCCCCGGTAAGGGCTGGTACTTTTTCACGTGGACTTGGACTTCTAGTAATTCCCCCTGGTCTCTGGATCGGACGCCCGTGTGCATTGTCGCGCACGTAAAAAAAAATTCCCTTGGCAGTTGAAAATCGAAAAGATTAGCCTAACGGCGTTGCCCGGGCAAAATTTGGAGTTTAAAATCTACGCAAAGTATTTCAGGATCCTCGCCGATGCCACAGAACCTGTGCACTGTGCTGAGCTTCTTCGGATTCAGACTTGAGTTAGAAGAAGAAAGGAGCACTTACAGGTACTACCGGTGTGCCATGATGTTTGTCCGTTGTTCAAAACCTCAAAAACATATAACAAATAATTAATCATTAACAATAAACAACACAAAGTATGACCGAGTCAACGCAATAATCTATTTTTCATATCAGAAAACGGAATGAGGCCACTGTCTCTTTGAAGAGACGGAAAATGATTTCTCTCATCTCAACTAGTTGATGAGAACACTGATGGAGCGCTGGAAATCGCCACAGACCGGGTCACGCGAAGATTGATGGACAAATGGAGAACCGTCTGGGCGTCCACTCTTCGATGAATTCCGGGACTTGGAGGATCTACTCAAGTTCATGAAGTTTCGCTCATTTCTGGTTGTATTATTCGGTAAGTATCTGTATATATAAATACGCACATGCGTGCCTGTTTACACACAAAGAGCGTATTATTTTGCTGTTTGGATGATGACACCTAATTCTCTTTGTCAACTAATAATTTAATGGAACTTGTTTCGATTATTATTATCATTATTTTTATTATTATGATTATGATTATTATGATTATGATTATTATTATTATTATTATTATTATTATTATTATTATTATTATTATTCAGTCATCATGTCCTTTACAGAAAATCGCTCTCATCACTGCACTCCTGAAAGTCTCTCTTTCTCAAGCCAAATTCTCCAGTCCTTAGTGCTTTCATATCCAACGCATTTCAATGTCTTGTATCCACATTCGCAAGTATATTATTATTATTATCATCATCATTATCATCATCATCGTCATCATCATCATCATCATTGCGCTACAGATATCCTTGTCTCGTCATCATCATCAGGTGCCCTGCCAACTGGCGTGGACGATCATGCCTCTCCACAATCTGCGATCTCCTGCAGCAGGTATCAGTTCGTATGACGACATACCTCCATACCATGCAACAAGACTGTCAAGCATCTTCTCTCGTTGTCTTACTCTATCCAAGAAGCAAGTCCAGAGGTAGCCATCGCAAGCTATAGATAGATGGAATATCTCAAGCTATAAGTATCAGCATCCAAACAGCACACACATTAAAGCTTGCTTGCACCAGATGCCTCATGAAAACCGGACACTGAAAGGCAGCACTGATTTTAGAGAAAGAAAAGCGGAAAAAAGAAGATTATTGTCTATTATAATTAATATGTTTTTATCATCATCGGTAATTAGCTAATTTTGCTCGGTTGTGAGATCTCTGCGTGCAGGTACCAGTTAATCAATGTCTGTAAGTTAGGATGCTTCTAAAGGGTGCTGCTCGGTCATCCTGATCAAGTGATTTGCAAGCTGGCGTATGCGTTCATGCATGTCCACAGGGAGGGGGTGGGGGGCTGCGTGGTTTCTGGGCATTGCGTCCGGCTTGAGTGCTGTCTCTGCAGCCCACGGCCGGTATTCGAAACCGGACGGTTTCCGGAGTTCAGCCAGCCTCTGTGTAATGAGTACCAGAGTTAACACTCTGGGGTAAATGGAGGAACGTCGCTGTAGCTACGGAGTTGCGTGCGGACGGAGACACAGACGGACAGTTTCTAATCAGCTGTCAGTACTAGTGGCAGAGAACTTATGGTTTATAACCGTGTGCAGTGGCGCTTGTTCACATCTCCTGATTTTTTTAATATATATATATATATATATATATATATATATATATATATATATATATATATATATATATATATATATATATATCTCTATATATATATATAATATATATATAATATATATATATATATATATATATATATATATATATATATATATATATATATATATATATGTTCTACTTTCATCAATCATTTCCAGGCAATCATTGAGGTACTGTTTAACAAAAAACTGTGCCGTTTTCTCAGCAAAGATTGGCCACAGTTTTCTTGCTGAAATCTGCTTGGTGCTGCAGCAATCTTTTCCACGGTGTGACTCTTATTCTACTGTCCAAAAACCACGACGATTTTTTTAAACCGCCGGTACGTGAGGATTATGAAACTGATAAATATTCTCACTAACCTTCGCATTCGTGTGTAGGTTTCTTGGGTTCGATTCTGGGGAAAACAAGAATAAACCCACTGCCTCCCCAACAAGCATGTCGTAGAAGTCGACTAATAACTGGGAGTATCCTTCGAAGTCAGAGTACATCTGTGTGAGAGTCAAGGACCCAGATTTGTGAAACATGTGCACACGCAACACACCAGTTGTGAAACATGTGCACACGCAACACACAAGTTGAGAAACATGTGCACATGCAACACACAAAGTCGTAAAACATGTGCACACGCAACAGACAAGTTGTGGAATATAAATAAAGTCTGGAGGTGAACGAACACCTAGAACTTTTCGTCGGAGTTTCCAGCCGGCGGGTGCGCAGACAGACAGAAAGAAAGAAAGAAAGAAAAGAAAGAAAGAAAGAAAGAAAGAAAAGAAAGAAAGAAAGAAAGAAAGAAAGAAAGACAGAGACAGACAGACAGACGACAGACAGACAGACAGACAGACAGACAGACAGGGACAGACAGACAGACAGACAGACAGACAGACAGACAGACAGACAGACAGACAGACAGACAGACAGGCAGGCAGGCAGAAAGAAAGAAAGAAGACAGACAGACAGAAAGAAGAAAGAAAAAGAAGAAAGAAAGAAAGAAAGAAAGAAGAAAGAAAGAAAGAAAGAAAGAAAGAAAAGAAAGAAAGAAAGAAAGAAAAAGAAAGAAAGAAAAGAAAGAAAGAAAGAAAGAAAGAAAGAAAAAGAAGAAAGAAAGAAAGAAAGAAAGAAAAGAAAGAAAAGAAAGAAAAAAGAAAGAAAGAAAGAAAGAAGAAAAGAGAAAGAGAAAGAAATGAAAAGAAAGAAAGAAAGAAAGAAAGAAAGAAAGAAAGAAAGAAAGAAAAAAAGAAAGAAAGAAAGAAAGAAAGGAGGGAGGGAAGGAAGGAAGGAGAAGCAGAAGAGGCGAAAAAGCTAACTTTAATAGGGGGTCTGGTGCTATCAAGTTGCTGTCAGGGTGCAATCACGGGGCTGTCAGGGTGCTATCAGGGTGCTGTCAGGGTGCTGCCAGGGTTCTATCAGGGTGCTGTTATGGTTCTCTCAGGGGTCTGTCAGGGTGCTATCACGGTGCTGTCAGGGTGCTATCACGGGTCTGTCAGGGTGCTACCACGGGGCTGTCAGGGTGCTATCACGGTGCTGTCAGGGAGCTATCACGGTGCTGTCAGGGTGCTGTCACGGTGCTGTCAGGGTGCTATCACGGTGCTGTCAGGGTGCTATCACAGTGATGTCAGGGTGCTATTGCAGTGCTGTCAGGGTGCTGCCATGGTGCTGTTAGGGTTCTGTCAGGGTGCAATCAGGGTGTTGTCAGGGTTCTATCAGGGTGTGGTTAAGGTGCTGTTAAAGGGAAATACTGTAATTTTCTGACGCTAATTTTAAGTCACGACTGCCCGGGAGTTATAGAATGAAAACAACCACACAAACATACAACTTGCATCTTCCCCACATCATCCACAACACAACTTCATCTCCCCCCCCCCCCCAACCACTTCATGCACCACACAACTTGCATCTTCCATGCTTCATCCACCACACAACTTGCATCTTCCCCACTTCATCCACCACACAACCTGCATCTCCCCCACTTCATTTTCCACACAACGTGTATCTCTCCAACTTTAATCAGCACACAACTTGCCTCTCCCCCACTTCATCCACCACACAACTTGCATCTACCCTACTTCATCCACCACACAACTTGCATCTTTCCCCCCCCCCCCCCCCCCCCACTTCATTCACCACACAACTTGCATCTCCACCACTTCCTTCACCACATAACTTGCATCTCCCCCACTTCATCCACCACATAACTTGCAACTCCCCCACTTCATCCACCACATAACTTGCATCTCCCCCACTTCATCCACCACACAACTTACATCTCCCCCACTTCATGCACAACACAACTTGCATCTCCCCCACTTCATCCACCAAATAACTTGCATATCCCCCACTTCATCCACCACACAACTTGCATCTCTCCCACTTCATCCACTACACAACTTGCATTCCCCCCCCCCCTAATTCATCCACCACACAACTTCCATCTCCCCCACTTCATTCAATACACAACACCACATTGTAATTCTCCTTTTAAATTAAAAATGTCGTCTATTCTTGTCCCATTCAGCGACATAATTAAACCACATTCCACAAATTGTGTTCTGGTACCACTGGTTGTCACTAATGGACATTGCTGATAGTACCTCGCACGGCGGACTTCATAATGACATCGGGCACTGTTTTAGCTTGTGAATATGTCATAAACGACGAGGACAGCAGAGAGCTGCAATTTCAGTGGGAGAAATTAATTTGTTAACTGCAGAAGTAATTACTGTCTGGTGCAGTTACAACAACCAATCTTGCAGGATTACCACTTATCACAATGTGCATCGGGATCGGAATTAAGCTGTGGTTTTTAACCTGATGAGGAGGGTTGGCCGAACGGTTAGGACGCTGGGCTCTCATGCGGAAGACCCGGGTTCGAATCCTCGATAAGGCTGGGCATTTTTGTGTGTCAGGGACAAATGAAAAACCTCACCTGCACAGTTGTGGCGACAGCACTAAGCCATGCGACCGTAATTTAGTGCATGCAGTAATCTATACTTTAGTTCGCTTCAAAACTCTTGCGCTCTCACTTTTAACAAATATCTCAAAAACTGTATGTTTGTTTACATTTTTTAAAATTTTGTACAAGGGTATGACTATTAACAGGCTGCATGTTAAATTTCAAGTTTGTACTGAACGTTACTGAGTTTCAGATTTTTCAAGTTGGGCAGACCTTATGTAGCGGACTATGCCACATATAATTTTACTTCACGGGGGCAGGGGGGGGGGGGGGTATTTATTCTCCTGTCCTACATGTCTTGTTAGTCTACTGACTAGACGTCGACCTGGCTGCTTCGAGATACTAAACTAAGTGATTTTGTGTATTTGTGTGGTATTATTTAATTTATGTATTGCTGATGAAGGCTACATAGCCGCAACGTTTACGTTTTGTGTTTCTTATATTGTGAAGCTTGCTGATATACTTTTCGTTCGGTATTTTATCTTTTCATGATTTTAATCAGGTCATTAAGCCCCTATTTATGTTCCTTTAGGGAGATCTGACTCCAGAAGTGTTCCCAGACGTTTGCCTATCACTCTGAAAGTCGTGGGTGCATTTGATGGACGGTGTAGGTGGATGTTTCGCTGGACTGAGAATCAGCTGTAGACACATGTCGTTATTGTAAGTGACTCATAAATATGCTGAAGAAAGAGTGGAGACAGGCGTGCTCCGTGCAGAGTGGCAAGCATGGCTTCAGATGTCCCGGATAGTTAAAAGTAATTTGTATATATTCTTCAGTTAATGCCGGCGTGTTAGGAAACAAGCGGGCAGGATAGACTGGCCAGTTCTACACCACTTGGTGAATTAATGTATGACAAGCTAGATGTTCCGAGGGCCCTTTGGAGCTAGGGAACTGTGCGGAGGCACAAATATATCATTGCGGTCTAAGGAGAATGGTGCTGCGGGAAGTTACCAGTGGATATGACCGACGCTCAACACTTAAGAGAAACACGAGACGGATGTACAATTAGATATCAACTGGTGCCATCAGAATTTGAACTCTTCGCTTGCTGCCGAAAATGGTGAAGGGGCGCTTATGGGAGTGTTCTTAGTGCTATGATGTCGATTCTTAGTTCAATATTCAACTTTTCGGTAGGAGGCTAGCCGTTCTGCGATGAGAGACTGAGCAAAATGGGATGCAATGAAGTCGATTCTCTCTTCTTTAACCTACCTGTC
The DNA here is from genome assembly GCA_905116865.2 of Candidula unifasciata. NCBI lineage: Eukaryota > Metazoa > Mollusca > Gastropoda > Stylommatophora > Geomitridae > Candidula > Candidula unifasciata. Next base: position 46,922 of record CAJHNH020002217.1, on the reverse strand, counting down.
AAAAACAACACAACGTGCCAACTGTGAATTTCAGTTCAGACTCAGAAGCCGATACCACCATTATCTCATAGCGGTTTTTTTTTTTTTTAAAAACATCACTCCTATTTGACACACTTCCCTCGCCATGTGAGTTCTCCTGACTTAATTAAAGTCAATACCCAAAACCTCGGTTCAGATACGTTTTCCCCTGTAGTGACAAATTCACGAGCTAACTGCCGCCTGTTCTTGCTCCACAGACCTATATCCCCGTCACTGCCAATGCTATATTAGCGTTTTCCCATTGATCACAGAAACGTAGGAGAAGCTACCAGCCATGTGAGCGGAGCAGTAATGTTATTTACAATAGTAAATTGGCCTAGGCGGGGATAAATTACTGAATGGATACACGCACACAAGGCCAAACACGCAAGGTTTATTAGATGATGCCGTTTGGAAGGATCTGCCCACGGTTGCAAGCAGAACAGGGGTAGACAATTTGAGAACTTTTTGGAGACAATGGAGATGTAAGGAAAGAGTATTTGAGGAGTTAGAGATGTACCGCAGAACTGTGGCTTTTAGTTGTTGTGTTAGATGAGCTGGCCGAGGGACTAAAGGGTTGGGCATTTATTCGAGAGACCCGGGTTCGATGTTTTGTAAAGGATATACCTTTTATTAAAATAAAATTCAAGAATCTTGTTAGCACAGTTCTAGACGACTTCTCTAACCGTGCAGTCTTTAAAGTCTCAGTCTCACTCCTGGACTTTGATTTTGACCCAGAACGCGAGTTTTGCGTGCACATCCATTTTACAGATCTAGCTCATTTGTAAGCAGACTGTTGCTTCCTTGTCTCTCAGGCAATGGCATTACGACTTTGAAGTAAACATCCTGAATTAGTCGCTTCCTACGTCATGCTAGTTAGTGGGAGGTTCTTTCTTCGTTCTCCGAAATGGAGCACCGAAACCAACACGGGAATATAGTATTTCAACCTAAAAGCTAATTCTGTCTTTGTCAAGGGTTTGCCATTTCTTCTCTGTTCTGGTTGAAGGAAATGCTACTTAACAAGAAAATGTAAATACAGACATCAAAAGAAGTTAGACAAACCAGGAGAAATAGAAGGAACGGGGTGGCTAAGAGGAAAAGATCAAATTGGGGATGAGGCGAAGAAAAAAGCGAACAATGGAGAAAAAATGTTGAATGCTGAATGTTGAATTAGGAATCGACATCATAGCACTCGGGAAACTCCCATAAGCACTCCGTCCCTATTTTCAGCAGCAAGTGAAGAGCTTTAATACTGATGGTACCAGTGACTGTCTGTATATCCGTCCCATCTTTCTCTTGAGTGTCGAGCGACGGCCAGATCCATTGGTAACTCCTCGCCGCGCCATTCATCAGTCGTAATGTGCCTCCGCTCTGTTCACTCGCTCCTAGAGGGCTCTCACAACATCTAGCTTGCCATTCATCAATTCATCACCAAGTAGTGCAGAACCGGCCAGTCTGTCTGCCTGCCTGTTTCCCAACACACCGGCATAACCTGGAGAAAACATCTGTAGGATGCTAACTAAGCGAGACCTCTAAAGTGATGCTTGCAAACAGGGATGAAAGCACAGACAGAATGTGTATGCATGTATACATAGATAGGTTATGCGTGTAGACATAGACAGTGTATGTGTGTAGACACAGACAGTTTATGTGTGTAGACATAAATAGTGTATGAGTGAAGACACCGAGTATGCGTGTAGACACCGAGTATGTGTGCAGACATAAATAGTATATGAGTGAAGACACCGAGTATGTGTGCAGACATAAATAGTATATGAGTGAAGACACCGAGTATGCGTGTAGACACAGACTGTATGCATGTAGACATAGTAAGTGCATGCGTGAAGACATGGCTGATGAGAGAGAGAGAGAGGGTTAGCTGTCCTGTCCGGACTGCTCCTAGAAGGTTACCGTGCTATCCTGAGAACATAGCATCACTATCTGAACGTCAGACCAACAAACCAGGTCTCGGATATCCGGTTCAATCTCTAAAGTAGTTACAATCCCCTGTACCGACTAGATCTGGAGGGTAGCCTGCAATTCTATGCGGGTTGAATGTTGAATTAGGAATCGACACCAAAGCACTTGGGACACTCCCAAAAGCACTCCGACCAGATCTTTAACAGCAAGTGAAGAGTTCCAATTCCGATGGCACCTTCCACTGACTGAGTGTTGAGCGTCGGCCAGATCCCCTGGTAACTCCTCGCAGCGCCATTCTCTACAGACCGTATTGAACTATCTGTGCCTCGCACTCTTCTCTCGCTCCCAAAGAGATCTCCTAATTTCTAGCTTGTCATACAAAAAATCATTACCAAGAGGTGCAGAGCTGACCAGTCTATCTGCATGCTCATTTCCTAACACACCGGAATAACCTGGGGGTGCGGGTAATGACGCAGACAGCATCGAAGGGAGAAATGAATACATGTAAGACGCATATGTCTCTGTAAGCCAGTGGTCTCTAACCCTTTTCAGGTCGTGCCCCCTCCCTGCTTCTCTTGAGTATATGGCAAGATTCCCGCACCCCCCCCCCCCCCCCTTCTTTTCCAATCAAAATAAAACAAAATATGATTTAATAAAGGAGGGCAATAGATTCCGCAGTAAGAGAAACAGAAAGTGAGACGGGCAGAGACCGGCGGGAGACATGCAGGTAAGCCGGTAGAGAGCTAGGTTAGTAGACACCACGAAAGGGAAGGTAATGGAGGGGATTGATAAGTGCGTGGGTAGATAGAACAACAGATGATTAAATGGATACAAGCATGTCACATGTAGATAATCAGACTACAAGGGAAGGGCAGACTGTCTGGATTGTTCCACACTACCACCACTAGCAGTTGTTGCAGTAGTATTATAGTAGTAGTAGTTGTTGCTGCTGCTATTGTTGTTGTTGATGTTGCACTAGTAGAGGTGGCGGTGGTGGTGGTAGTGGTGGTTGTAGTAGTATAAGTAGTAGCAGTTGCTGCAGCAGCTACAGCAGCAAAAGTATTTGTAGTAACATTAGTAATAGTTATTGCCGTAGCAGTAGTTGTTAACAACAGCAGCAATTCCTAAAGGTAATAGTAGTTATTGCAGTAGTTGTTGTTTTTGTTGCAGTGCTATCAGTAACAATAGTAGTAGTAGTAGCAGTAGCAGCAACAGTAGTAGTAGTAGTTGTTGTTGTTGTTGTTGTTGCAGTAGTAGTAGCAGTAGTAATGATAGTTGCAGTAGTTGTTGGTGTTGCAGAAGGCAGTTGGAGCAGTAGTAGTAGTAGTAGTTGCAGTAGTAGTAATAGTAGTAGTTTTAGTTGTTGTTGTTGTTGCTGCTGCTGCTGCTGCTGCTGCAGTAGCAGCAGCAGTAGTTATTATCATTGTTTTTGCTACAGCTGTTGGTTCTGCAGTTGATACTGCTTGTGCTAATACAGTACTAACATTTCCAGTATTACTTTAAAGCTGCTGACAAACGGTAGAAATACCAATTCAAATGTTGTACAGCAGTTTCAGAAGAACGAGGAAGTCACGGATGTTGCATCAGAAGCAACGAATCAATAGCAGTATAATGTCCGTCGTAGACACTACCACTGACAGACTACAGTCGCGGACAACAATGATGGCAGCCAAGCGAAAGACACAATAGAACTTGGAAGCAGGATAGCCGGAAAGAATGTGGTAAGCACAAGCAGCTTGTGCCCCCCCCCCCCTAAAGCATCAATGAGGGCGTGGTAGTGCCCCATATACTATTATTAGGATTAAGCTTCCATGAATGAAAACCTTAAAGATGTGACAGCAATTACAATAATCATGTGACTAACTTGTAACCGGTTAATATGTTTGTTAAGGATGTCAAAAGTCTCCAGATGCAGACGAACACGCTGGTGCATAATGACAATTTTAAAATGGCTGTCCCACTTTTAATATGCACCAAAGAAAGACAGCGTTCTGTTCTCCGGCTGTTGTTATTATTGTCGTTGTCACTGCTGTTGTTCTTGTTCTTGTTTTTAAATCAGTGACGGGGAAAACCTATATGAATTCATCGGCACAGAACGGCAATGCTTGCCTGCCAGTCCAGCAAGTGTATGAGAGGATTAGGAAGTTTTCAACCCGGCGTGACTTCTGTGACAGACTGTACACGAGCGCCTCACGCTTTTGTGTGCTAACACATGTGTTAAGTCGCCTCCAGTCGGCGTCTGTGACTTACAAGTTGCCAACCCGCTTAGTAACTCTAATGTGTCGGGTTCGATCCAAGCTGTGAGCGATAAGGCAGCCGACCTCCCTGCTTTGGTTTCGACAATGGTATTTAGAACCGACCATTGAGGAAGCAATGGCAAACTACCAAACGTAAACCTAATTAGTGAAATCACAAACATTAAAAACAATATATTTTCTGTCAAGGATACAAAACTAACCTTAAACTGTAAAAAAAAAAAAAAACGGAATATTGCCCCATTTTGCGAGGGGAGTTTCAGTGGTCCTACTAGCTTAATATAGACATTCACGTTTTGAGTATTTGCATTTCAGTGCATAATAATAATAATAATAATAATAATAATAATAATAATAATAATAATAATAATAATAAAGTATTCGACCCCTTGCCACGCATTCAGGTGTATTGGGTATATAGGGCTAGACCTGTATTTTATCAAACGGCACTCGGTGGGTGACGTGTTCAACATCACGCCGGTCGCCTTTACATCCCATAACTGTACCTGTCATCCATTCAAGGCTGGGTCGTCCTGGGAGCCAACGTCATTTCTGAAAAACATCAGAACCCGAACTCCCGACGTTCTGATCCGTAGGCGGGCGTCTAGCCGCCAACGCTACGGCGGCTCCCAATAATAATATAAATAATAAAATGTATAGATACAATTATTATGGACCCTCAAACAATGTATAAGCCCCCTAAGACGCCTAAGTAAATTTTAAGGAGCCTGAGCTCCTGGCCAATGTTTCGTCGTGCCAGCGACCATGTATGGAAGCAATCGACTTCGGTCTTAACTCCAAATGGAATATGCTTGGATGTAACAAGCAACCGCAGAACATTGATTTCTTATTTTCCGTCTAGCTGACCTTTTCTGCCGCCCAGATATTGTCATTGTTACGCGAAAAATAAAAATAAAATACAACAGTTGTATTTGCAAGATTACGATGTAATAGGAAGATATGCCTGGCACAAAGTCTATATAATGATATATGGTTACATGGTCTGTGAAAAACTGGGTCTTTCCAAAAGGTGGTGGTGTTGTTTTCAAGCAAAGGGTTAGAATCAGATGTGTCAATGACAAACAATGGTTGTCATGTATGAAATTTGGTTGAGTGACTTATCCTGTGTTTTAGACGGGTCAAAATTAGAAGTTACTGTTTAGTTGAAGGAAAAGACAAGCACTGTTTTTTGTTCATATGATGAGGGGGAAAGGGGGGGGAGGGGGGGGGGGGGGCTTTGAAGAATATTGTGAAGACTGGGAAGATCAACGATAGAAGAGAGAGAGGTAGACCAAGAGAGACGATGACTGATGGACTGCGACGGCGGCATGGAGGGATACAATCGATGGTACTGATCCAGAGTACAAGGAACAGAGGTCTGTGGAGATGCATGAACGCTTATGCCAGTCAGCAGGGCACGTGATGATGATGGTGGTGGTGGTGATGAGGAGGAGGATGTTGATGATGATGATGATGATGTCTAGTTGAACAGATTATATCAAAATCTATAAATTTCAATCTGTTAAAGTGCGTATGATGTTTGTGGAAGGTTGCTAACAAACCAAAAGAGATCGTGTGAGAATTAAAGAGATAGGAAGAACTATTTGGAATTTACTAATTGTTAAATTCACTGAGAATCGAAGACTAAAATGGTTCGGCCACATGATGAGAATCAACCGAATAATGCCGGTAGCAAGAGCATACAACAAGAAAATGGAAAATCCAAGAGACAGATAGAGACAGAATAAGATGAACTGAAGGCGCCACAGGTCGCGCAAAATGGCACAACATCGCAGCATACTGAGCAAACTAGAGCGCCCTGGCTCAGATATATCAACCGTTTAACTGCAACGTCTAGTGGTACACACGGCAAAGACATTCTTTCTGCATGAAGGATTCGATTCCGAAATGTATGCAGCATATACATTTTTTTTATATATATGTATCCAGAAACCATGAATTCTCAATCCTTTGGCTCGGTATTATAGATATCGCAACCCTTCGGCCTTGATTCAGTGATAAATACAGTAAATCTGGGGGAAATGTGGCTTTTCTGCCTACCCTCGGGCGTGAGCCCGGACCACAAAGAGTTCGTCACCGGTTCGTCGTGAAGTCAGGTTTAGCCAACTACGCTAGCAAGCCGGGCAATGCAGCATATATATGTGAGCTGTGTTTTTCCTGTGGAATGCCTTTCATTTGTGTAGCAGTTGTGTCATGGTATTCCGTATCGTCGGTAGCCGGTTTACGCGTGAATTGTTAAATACCTTATGTAAAAATTATGCGTGTGTATAGTAACCAACTTATCGTGCTCGACTACTTCTATCAACCACAAAATGAATTCCTGGTGGCGATTGTTGGCTTTGGCGCCTCTAGCAACTGAAATACGCATTTACTGCTTGCACATATTTCTGGATTGTACCGGGACTAGTTGCTTGTTCACCAGTTTTTCAATTGCAACAGTGATGGACATTTTATTTGATTGGCACTGGCACGGTACGAACAGCACTACTGCCCTAGAGCAAGAGGCAGACCGAGAGTACGATGGATAGACAATATATCAGAGATCCTGAGGCAACACGGACTAACAACAACACGTGCAACACACCTGGCCCAGGATAGAAAACTGCGACTCCCCACTACGCTGTGAGGCAATTGTGGACAAGACAAGACAAGACTGGCACGGGAACGGAGCAAGCTTGGGGAAAACCCGATTGCTCTGATATTGAAACCTCGACTAAGACTAAGTACATAGCAAGCAATGGTCGTCTTATGTCAGTGTTACTGTCTGGTTGACACGTTTGTATCCCAAAATTAAGAATTTACGTTCAAGTCTGTGGCTTAGGCGTTGTGAAAGCGCTTCGTAATGCCGAGATACCCGGTTCGGTTCAAACTGCGATCGATTAGCAGTAGACTGAGTTGGGTTGATCTCGACAGTGGTATCGAGAGCTGACCTTAGAAAGCAATGGCAAACTACCAAAAGTACAACTTGCAGTAAAACCACAAACATTTAAGCAAATGACGAGAGTGGGTCTGCACTATTCTGTAATAGAACGCGCGGCTAATCAACTGAGCTGCTGTGGTGTAGTGTCTAGATTAATGGTTCTCAACCTTCTTAATGCCGCCACCCTTTAACACAGTTCTTTATATTGTGCTGACCCTTTAACACAGTTCTTCATATTGTGCTGACCCTTTAACACAGTTCTTCATATTGTGGTGACCCTTTAACACAGTTCTTCATATTGTGGTGACCCTTTAACACAGTTCTTCATATTGTGCTGACCCTTTAACACAGTTCTTCATATTGTGGTGACCCTTTAACACAGTTCTTTATATTGTGCTGACCCTTTAACACAGTTCTTCATATTGTGGTGATCCTTTAACACAGTTCTTAATATTGTGGTGACCCTTTAACACAGTTCTTCATATTGTGCTGACCCTTTAACACAGTTCTTCATATTGTGCTAACCCTTTAACACAGTTCTTCATATTGTGGTGATCCTTTAACACAGTTCTTTATATTGTGCTGACCCTTTAACACAGTTCTTTATATTGTGCTGACCCTTTAACACAGTTCTTCATTTTGTGCTGACCCTTTAACACAGTTCTTCATTTTGTGCTGACCCTTTAACACAGTTCTTCATTTTGTGCTGACCCTTTAACACAGTTCTTCATTTATTTTGTGCTGACCCTTTAACACAGTTCTTCATATTGTGCTGACCCTTTAACACAGTTCTTCATTTTGTGCTGACCCTTTAACACAGTTCTTCATTTTGTGCTGACCCTTTAACACAGTTCTTCATTTTGTGCTGACCCTTTAACACAGTTCTTCATATTGTGCTGACCCTTTAACACAGTTCTTCATTTTGTGCTGACCCTTTAACACAGTTCTTCATTTTGTGCTGATCCTTTAACACAGTTCTTCATTTTGTGCTGACCCTTTAACACAGTTCTTCATTTTGTGCTGACCCTTTAACACAGTTCTTCATATTGTGGTGACCCTTTAACACAGTTCTTCATTTTGTGCTGACCCTTTAACACAGTTCTTCATATTGTGGTGACCCTTTAACACAGTTCTTCATTTTGTGGTGACCCTTTAACACAGTTCTTCATTTTGTGGTGACCCTTTAACACAGTTCTTCATATTGTGGTGACCCTTTAACACAGTTCTTCATATTGTGGTGACCCTTTAACACAGTTCTTCATATTGTGGTGACCCTTTAACACAGTTCTTCATATTGTGGTGACCCTTTAACACAGTTCTTCATTTTGTGCTGACCCTTTAACACAGTTCTTAATATTGTGGTGACCCTTTAACACAGTTCTTCATTTTGTGCTGACCCTTTAACACAGTTCTTCATATTGTGGTGACCCTTTAACACAGTTCTTCATTTTGTGCTGACCCTTTAACACAGTTCTTCATTTTGTGGTGACCCTTTAACACAGTTCTTCATTTTGTGCTGACCCTTTAACACAGTTCTTCATATTGTGGTGACCTTTTAACACAGTTCTTCATTTTGTGGTGACCCTTTAACACAGTTCTTCATTTTGTGGTGACCCTTTAACACAGTTCTTCGTTTTGTGGTGACCCTTTAACACAGTTCTTCATTTTGTGGTGACCTTTTAACACAGTTCTTCATTTTGTGGTGACCTTTTAACACAGTTCTTCATATTGTGGTGACCCTTTAACACAGTTCTTCATATTGTGGTGACCTTTTAACACAGTTCTTCATATTGTGGTGACCTTTTAACACAGTTCTTCATATTGTGGTGACCTTTTAACACAGTTCTTCATATTGTGGTGACCTTTTAACACAGTTCTTCATATTGTGGTGACCTTTTAACACAGTTCTTCATATTGTGGTGACCTTTTAACACAGTTCTTCATATTGTGGTGACCTTTTAACACAGTTCTTCATATTGTGGTGACCCTTTAACACAGTTCTTCATTTTGTGCTGACCCCCAACAATAACATTATTTTCGTTGCAACTTCATAACTTCAGTGAATGTGTGTGTGTGTGTGTGTGTGTGTGTGTGTGTGTGTGTGTGTGTGTGTGTGGGTGTGTTTCCGATGGTTTTAGCCGACCCCTGTGATGTGGGTTTACCCACCCAAAGGGGTCGCGACCCACAGGTCTCGATGCTCACCTGGGGATCTGAAACTCCTGGCTTCAGGTCCTGGTGAAGCCGGACTGATTTTTTTTTATTTTTTTTTAGAAATGATCCATGTCGACTTAACCTTAAAAAGTACCAGGTGAAGTCCTGTGAAGCAAAGGCGGCCGGTATGCTATTAAAAACATCACCAACATAGTGCAGATGCGTCTAAAACATATAGCTCAAGCCCTCTTTGCCCAGTAGGCTTGAAGGCGTGGGAAAAGGGTCTGAAATACTTGAGGCTGTTCATTCAACCTATTCTTCTTCTTCTTCTTCTTCTTCTGCGTTCATCCGAAGATATAATTGCGTTGTGTCCGTTTACAGCATGGCTGTGATATTTGCACTTTTCGGCCAACACATCCGACTTCTGCGGACATTTGTTGACCAGGTCAGCCTTCTCGGTATTCAAGCTTGTCTATATCAAGGTCTCTTTTGGTCTGCATCATCTCTTCTTCTTCTCCTCTACGGTTTCAAGCTTGTCTATATCAAGGTCTCTTTTGGTCTGCATCATCTCTTCTTCTTCTCCTCTACGGTTTCAAGCTTGTCTATATCAAGGTCTCTTTTGGTCTGCATCATCTCTTCTTCTCCTCTACGGTCTCGTATGGTCTAGTTTAGAAAGGATGATGAAATCGACCTGGTTCTCTTTCAGTAGGGGATAAAGGACAAAAAAGTAAGATGAACTGAAATCAAGATCTGGAAAACAAAAGTTAGTTATGTATTATTTAGAGCACGGTGTCGACTAACCCTTGCATCTGTCGACTGTTTGTGCTTTTACTACGCAATTTGTTTGCGTTCAGTAGTGTGCCACTGCTCCCTGATAGGTCGGCTGTCGGCAGCATTGTCAAAAAAAAAAACAACACACAGATCAGTCTGCTGACAAATCCTCCAGGATTTGGAAGCCAACTGGAGATATTTAGGAATTACAAGTCGCATTTGCAACCCATACGCCAGAGACGTTCTAAAAGTAGTACGCCAAAATCATGACGATGATAATGATGATGATGATAATGATGATAATGATGATGATAGTGACGATAACGGATCATCCACATATGGGAAAACAGCAAATGACAAACACAAATCTACTCACTGTATGAACCGAAACTCCTGTTGACGTCAGTAATTCCCAGGAGATTGTATATGAAAACTCTTCGTGAAATCTGAGACAACTGTTTTTTTAAGTGTAGTCCATGAAAGCTGACACACACTACTTTTAATTGTAGTTTCTTGAAATCTCACGCAGTTTTTTCATTTGTAGTCCAGAAATCTGACACACAGATTTTCATCAATCCTGTGCAATATTAGAGGACGTCAGTTGTGTGGTAAATGAAATGTTAGAGATTTTCTTGTATACCGATGACTTGTTCAAACTGTCGAATGGACAAGTATACAGATGACTTGTCCCAGCTGTCAAATGGACAAGTATACAGATGACTTGTTCCAACTGTCAAATGGACAAGTATACAGATGACTTGTTCCAGCTGTCAAATGGACAAGTATACAGATGACTTGTTCCAGCTGTCAAATGGACAAGTATACAGATGACTTGTCCCAACTGTCAAATGCACAAATAGACAGATGACTTGTACCAGCTGTCAAATGGACAAGTATACAGATGACTTGTTCCAACTGTCAAATGGACAAGTATACAGATGACTTGTTCCAACTGTCAAATGGACAAGTATACAGATGACTTGTTCCAACTGTCAAATGGACAAGTATACAGATGACTTGTTCCAGCTGTCAAATGGACAAGTATACATATTACTTGTCCTAACTATAATATGCACAAGTATACAGATGACTTGTCCCAACTGTAAAATGCATAAATAGACAGATGACTTATACCAACTGTAAAATGCACACATAGACAGATGACTTATACCAACTGTAAAATGCACACATAGACAGATGACTTATACGAACTGTGAAATGCACAAATAGATGACTTATACCAACTGTAAAATGCACAAATAAACAGATACTTGTTCCAACTAAAATTCACAAATAGATGACTTGTACCAACTGTAAAATGCATAAATAGACAGATAACTTGTACCAAATGTAAAATGCACAAATAGTCAGATGACTTGTACCAACTGTAAAATGCACAGATAGACAGATGACTTTTACCAAATGTAAAATGCACAAATAGACAGATGACTTGTACCAACTGTAAAATGCACAAATAGATATATTACTTGTTTTAACTGAAAAACGGACAAATAGGCAGATTACTTATATCAACTGTAAAATGCACAAATAGACACATTACTTGTTCGTATTGAAAAACGGACAAATAGACAAATTACTTATACCAACTGTAAAATGCACAAATAGACAGATGACTTGTACCAAGTGTAAAATGCAAAAATAGACAGATGACTTGAACCAACTGTAAAATGCAAAAATAGACAGATGACTTGTACCAACTGTAAAATGCACAAATATACAGATGACTTGTACCAACTGCAAAATGCACAAATATACAGATGACTTGTAAAACTGTAAAATGCACAAATATACAGATGATTTGTACCAACTGTAAAATGCACAAATAGACAGATGGCTTGTACTTGTTTTTTTAAATAATTATTATTATTCGTCTCCTTTTCAGGAACGAATTAATGGCGAATATTACAGTTCCTCCGTACTTGGTGTTTCCACCTTTTTGTTGTTGTTGTTGTTGTTGTTGTTGTTATTGTTGTTGTTGTTGTTGTTGGTGTTGTTGGTTTTGTTGCTGTTGTTTGGCATGAGATGGGATTTATGTGTGCATACTTGAGACCTGTTTATTCAGCCTATTCTATATCTAGCCCTATTTTGGTCTGCCTCGTGTCTTCTCTACCGTTCCGTATAGACTAGTTTAGAAATGATAACATAATCGATCTAGTTCTCTGTTCCTGGCCCATAATTTGTACTACTTCTAGTATTCTCAGACCACCCACAGAGTGCATAATGTTCTTTTTAAATATGAGTGTAACGTCATGTGCCCGTTACGGCACTCTATTATATATATATATATATATATATATATATATATATATATATATATATATATAATATAGATATATATATTATATATATATATATATAATGTATATATATATGCATTTATATATATATATATATATATATATATATATATATATATATATATATATATATATATATATATATTATATATATATATACATTATATATATATATATATATATATATTTATATATATATATATCTATATATATATATATATATATATATATATATATATATATATATTATCTATATATATATATATATATATATATATATATATATATATATATATACATATATATATATATATATATATATATATATATATATATATAATATATATATATATATATATATATATATATATACTATATATATATATATATATATTGTTTAACTACCCAATTTTACATTTAGTGATTCGTCATTTATTTTGAACTATATGATACCGTTGTCAAAATTAACATGAGGCGATCTGCGAAATCGCCTCCAGTCGAATTCGACCACCGATATTTCGGTATTGTTGAATTGTGCTCACAATCCACGAACTGTTTTAAAAGAACTATAGTTGCTAGCTTTATGCTGCTAGATTCTTTTTCTTCTTCTTTGAGTTCCCCGGCTGTAAACTCCGGCGCAAAGTCTTGGTTGTTCGTCCACACCTGGACTTTAGTCTTGTTGCACTACCTGATTGTTGTGTAGACATGTTTTACAGAACTTATAAATGTCTGATGTTTGAGGTTTGAACAACGGATCAATAACATGGCACACGGGTAGTAACCCATAAGTGCTCTGTTTCTCTAACTCCAGTCAGAATTCGAAGAAGCTTAGTGCAATGTACAGGCTTTGTAGCACCGGTGAAGATCCTGAAATACTTTGCGTAGATTTTTAACACCAAACTGTGCCCAGGCAGCGCCGTTAGGCTACTCTTTTCGATTTTCAACTGCCAAGGGATTTTTTTACGTGCGCAACAATACACACGGGCGTCCGATCTCTAGGGGAAATACTAAAAGTCCAAGTCCTCGTGAACAAATCCCAGCCCTTACCAGGAACCTCTAGCACTCGAGGCGGACACCACGCCTCGAGACCAGACAGCCCCTACCAGAGATTAAAAGTCTTAGAACAGCTGAAGAAGAAACGAGACGAGATAAAATTAACAATATCTAAATAATAAAAAGAGGGGAGGAGAGAAGATTAGGTCTGAAGCCAGTGTCATACAGTTCATAAAAGAGCAACACATGAGATGGTTTTGACATCTGAAGAAACAAAGAATTCTGTGATAACTACTACCACAGAGATCCATCCTGAAAAAAAAATACAACGAACACGCAGCGAGTCGAAGACATGGAACGACGGCATCAACGTTAACTTTCGATAACTGCCTTGGTGTAGGCGCATTTCTGTCTGTGCAAACGATTCTGTTGTTGTGAGGAGTCATGGGATTCTTGGCAATGGAGAGAGTGACTAGCAAGACCTACACGCGTGAAGAAAGCTCTTCCACAATTATATCATTGGGCTGCAGGTCCGTTGTTGCTATCATATGTATTAGGCTGCAGGTCCGTTGTTGCTATCATGTGTATTGGGCTGCAGGTCTGTTGTTGCTATCATATGTATTGGGCTGCAGATCCGTTGTTGCTATCATGTGTACTGGGCTGTAGGTCAGTTGTTGCTATCATGTGTATTGGGCTGCAGGTCCGTTGTTGCTAGTATTGGGCTGCAGGTCCGTTGTTGCTATCATGTGTATTGGACTGCAGTCCGTTGTTGCTATCATGTACATTGTGCTGCAGGTCCGTTGTTGCTATCGTGTGTATTGGACTGCAGGTCCGTTGTTGCTATCATGTGTATTGGGCTGCAGGTCCGTTGTTGCTATCATGTGTATTGGGCTGCAGGTCGTTTGTTGCTATCATGTGTATTGGGCTGCAGGTCCGTTGTTGCCATCATGTGTATTCGGCTGCAGGTCTGTTGTTGCTATCATGTGTATTGGACTGCAGGTCCGTTGTTGCTATCATGTGTATTGGGCTGCAGGTCCGTTGTTGCTATCATGTGTATTTTTCTGCAGGTCCGTTGTTGCTATCATGTGTTTTAGGCTGCAGGTCCGTTGTTGCTATCATGTGTATTGGACTGCAGGTCACTTGTTGCTATAATGTGTACTGGGCTGAAGGTCCGTTGTTGCTATCATGTGTATTGGGCTGCAGATCCGTTGTTGCTATCATGTGAATTGGGCTGCAGGTCCGTTGTTGCTATCATGTGTATTGGGCTGCAGGTCCGTTGTTGCTATCATGTGTATTGGACTGCAGGTCAGTTGTTGCTATCATGTGTATTGGGCTGCAGGTCAGTTGCTGCTATCATGTGTTTTGGGCTGCAGGTCCGTTGTTGCTATCATGTGTATTAGACTGCAGGTCACTTGTTGCTATCATGTGTACTAGGCTGCAGGTCCGTTGTTGCTATCATGTGTATTGGGCTGCAGGTCCATTGTTGCTATCATGTGTATTGGGCTGCAGATCCGTTGTTGCTATCATGTGTATTGGGCTGCAGGTCCGTTGTTGCTATCATGTTTATTGTTCTGCAGGTCCGTTGTTGCTATTATGTGTATTGGACTGCAGGTCACTTGTTGCTATCATTTGTATTGGGCTGCAGGTCCGTTGTTGCTATCATGTGTATTGGGCTGCAGGTCCGTTGTTGCTATCATGTGTATTGGGCTGCAGATCCGTTGTTGCTATCATGTGTATTGGGGTGCAGGTCTGTTGTTGCTATCATGTGTATTGGGCTGCAGGTCCGTTGTTGCTATCATGTGTATTCATCCGGGGCCCCATTATGGGGGGGAGGAGAGAATAGACCCACTGCCTTCCCAAAAGCTTGTCGTAAGTGTCGAATAATTGGGAGCTTCCTTCGAAGTAGGAGTGCATCTGCCTGAGATGCAAGGAACAGCAGTCTGCAAACAAATGAGTCAGATCTGTAAAACGGATGCACACGCAACACTCAGGTTCTGGAACAGGACTGCAGTCCAAAATTGGATGGACAACCAGAACTTTTCGACAGAATTTACAGCTGGTGAACGCAAAGAAGAAGATCTGTATTCAGTTATCCTCGCCCTAGCACAAAGCCTAGGTTGTACTGTATAGACCATATGTTTGTCCATTCATCAGGATCCCTCTCTAGACTAGACTTATTTATTCCAAAGGAAAGGTAACACCAATAAAGCTTTAGAAAAGACATTTTCACATGAAGATCAGCATAGGCAAGAACGCAAAGAAAGACCGTAAATCTCTCTCCAATACCTTGATGGGCACAGCCACAACGTTCACGTGTTGTTTGTATTTGTTATATTGTGAAGCCTGCTAATAAAGAGAAAAGTATTTGTGTAGTATTGTTTGATTTGTATGTGCTGATGAAGGCTCCATGGCCGCAACGTTCACGTGTTGTTTGTATTTGTTATATTGTGACGCTTGCTAATAAAAAGAAAAGTATTTGTGTAGTATTGTTTGATTTGTATTTGCTGATCAAGGCTCCATAGCCGTAACGTTCACGTGTTGTTTGATTTGTTATATTGTGAAGCTTTGTCCTGGGGAAGTAAAGACGGCCGGCGTAATGCTGACCACATTACCCACCGAGTGCCGATTGGTCTGTAAAAATATGGGACGCTCTGCGCATATACCCGATGCGCCTAAGGCGTAATAAGGGATCTTTACTTTACTTTTTTATTGTGAAGCTTGCTAAAAAAAAAAAAAAAAAAGTATCTGTGTAGTATTGTTTGATTTGTATGTGCTGATCAAGGTTCCATAGCCGCAACATTCACGTGTTGTTTGATTTGTTATATTATGCAGCTTGCTAATATTCTTTTCGTTCGGTTATATATCTTTTCTCAATACCTCGATGAAGTAACTGAAGAAGAAGGGGGTGAGAAAGGGATAGAAGGGGGAGAACAAAGAAAAGCCCCTGAGCCATAGACGGCGACATGAAATAATAATGCTGTAAATAAATAGCAAACGTTATTGTGTCTGCTTTCACTGATAAGGCAAGATCGATAGTTTACCAATCGTTGATATTTGCCAGTATGTTTAACTGTCAAACAGACAGGATGTCTCATCGAAAATTAACCAGTATTGAAATTTGACACTATGATAATAAACTCAGAGAGATCGATAGATAATCAAGTACTTAATGAGTTCGGTAGTGCTAAGCGGGTAATGCCTGTGGGTAGGGATCTGTGGTTGCTGGTGTTCAGACGCCAAATTTAACCTTACGCGTGAGAACCTGCTCAAAGTGTGATATGGATGAGGAGGGGTAATGAGAACTGGCAGGAAACATAATCACATGAACGTTCATGTGAATGGTGCTACAATCAAACAAGTACTAGAATTCAAATATATTGGAAGCAAATTTACAGACCCGATCAGCGATAAAAACCAGAGTACAGAAAGCACAAGCTGTTATCTACCAGTTAGCTCCACAGCTTGAAATGATTCATAGCATCTTCATCCCTAGTGTGTGCTATCAGTGCCAAATAAGATAACGAATAAAGAACTAGAACAGTAAAAATAACTAAA
>CAJHNH020002217.1:7500-25000 GCA_905116865.2 Candidula unifasciata | reverse complement strand
TATTTCTCCTCTTCTTTGTCCACGACATTCTGAGAATCTTTCTAAAGCATTTCCGCTCAGAAAACCACACTTTTTTTCTTCGTGACTGTGAGAAAGTCCATGACTCACATCCGTTTGTTGCTACAGGAAAGATGCATGCTCTCAAAATTTTAATCTTGATTTCCTTGCTGATGCTTAACCAAAGACTTTTAATGCTGATTAATTGACAGATACTGTAATACACTTTTTCGTGACTGATTCATACAGTGCTGAGTAAGTTATACCATGGTCTCTACAATCCTGGACAGGTTCTTTGCAATAGAGAAAAAAAAAACTGCATCCCAAAGAAAAACATGCAAAGAATCTTGTTTTATCTATCCACTGCGACGCTAATAGGGTTCAGTGGGTCACATTCGATCTTATCTATCCTTATATATTTATATATGTGTGGCTGGTCGAGATACAGGTCATGTTTGCATGTCGGTTTGATGTTGATAAGTTCGAATCCTCTGCCCGTCAGAGCTTTAATTTTGCTTTTTAACGGGCTAGGACATCTCCTCCTATTCTTCCTCTCCTTCTTCTTTTTCTTTTTTTCCCATTCTTCTTTCTCTAGTTCTTCTTCCTCTTCTTTTTCTTCTTCTTCTTCTTCTTCTTCTTCTTGTTCTTGTTCTTCTTCTTCTTCTTCTTCTTCTTCTAGTAATTCCCCTGTGTCTCTGGGTAGTGAGATCGGGCGCCCGTGTGCAATGTCGCACACGTAAAAAAATCCCTTTGCAGTTGGAAAACGAAACGAGTAGCCTAACGGAGCTGCCCGGCCAAAATTTAGAGTTAAAAATCTGAAATACCTAAGGTATTTAAGGATTATCGCCGGTGCTACAGAGACTGTGCACTGTGCTGAGCTTCTTCGGATTGCAATTCTTCTTCTTCTTTTTCTTCTTCTTCTTCTTCTTCTTCTTCTTTTTCTTCTTCTTCTTCTTCTTCTTCTTCTTCTTCTTCTTCTTCTTCTTGGACAGAATGCAGAAGAATATGTAGTATTTCGTAGAAATAATAGAAATCAAATACAGAGGTTATGGAAAGACTACGCATAAAAAGAGAATTACTAAGTAAAAGAACAACAAAAGATGTAATTGAAATATTTGGGCCACATTTAAAGCCATTAAAAGTTTTTTTAAAAACAATACTGGATGGATAGGTCGAGAACAAGAGGTAGACAACGCTACAAATGGGAGGACAACATCAAGAGATAGACGAAAAGCGGTTTGAGAAAGTACACAGCCAAAACAAGAAACAAAGTGTATTGGAGATCCATTGATTGATTGGTAGATAGTTGAACTGGCCGTCTGTGATTTGCAAGAGGTAGACAGCGTTACAAGTGGGAGGACATCAAGCGATAGACAAAAAGCGGTCAGAGAGAGTGTACAACCAAGACAAAAAGAATACAGAGCGTATTGGAGATCCATTGATTGTTTGGTAGACGGTTGAACTGGCCGTCTGTGATTTTCAAGAGGTAGACAACGTTACAAGTGCGAGAACAACATCAAAACATAGACGAAAAGAGGTCAGAGAAAAAGATAGACGAAAAGAGGTGTGTGCAAACTAAGACAAGAAACAGAGCTTGTTGGAGATCCATCGATTGATAGACGGTTGAACTGGTCGTCTGTGATTTGCATCGTATCAATTACAATCCTTCTTCATCTGCTTCTGTATGGTTGTAATAAAAAAGTAGACCTTAATTAACGGAAAGTGATATTCCCACGAGTTAAAGATCCCTGAAGCTGTGACCATGTAACAGATTGTTTTGACGAAACAATTCATCTTTTCAGGTAGCCCCTTCATGCCCTTACAGGTTGAGAATCCCTGAAACTGTTACTGTCCTAATGAAACTATTTACCTTGTTAGATGGCTACTGATAACCCATTCGACTGGCGTTGTAGTGAGCAGAATTATGTTGCTGTCAATGCAGAGGCCAACGCTGTCATCAGTGAAAATTTAAACGAAGGAGATGTACTGATCTATACAGACAGATCCGTTATACGCCAACGAAGAAGCGCATTTGGCGTTCACAGCACGCTCAGAAGGCAGAACAGTCAAAGAAGCCAACGGCGCCTTCTCGAAAAAAAACCAGCAGCATGACGATGGAGGTGATGGCAGTGACGCAAGCGTTCGCATGGCTAGAAACACAAAACTACACCCGTGTATGTATACTCAGTGATTCAATGAGTATGATCTGGAGGGTTCAGGCAGGTTCGGTGCGAAAACAATGGCTTAAATCATTACAGAAGTCCACTATGCGTGGAGTCACCATTATTTTCCTGCCGGAATATGCGTGCGTCGATGTAAATGAAAGAGCTGATAGGTTAGCTGTATCTGTTGTCACTACCGACGGTCATACTATGGATAATGTTGATATTAATTCTCTCCGAGAAATGGATAGGGTGGAAGACTATGGGAGCAGTAAATCCACATCATTCGCTAGAATGGTAAGATTTGGGAGTTAGGATCGGCAAAACGAGATGAACACCAGGCACATGTCAACCTGGTAATCAACATAGAACTGGTGCTATAAGCCACCGGACGCTGGGGTTCATTTTGAGGGGAGGATCTAAGCACCTATGGACATGTCCGGAGTGCAATGATGAGAGCCCACCTTACTAACTAACTAACTAACTAATAGACAAACTCCCACTCCCACCTGTTGAGGATCCTTGAAGCAGTGACTGCATGACGTAATGATTTAATGACATAATTCATCGTCTTAGACGACCCCTCAGACCCTAATACCCTAATGCAGTGTTTCCTAAACTTGTCTTAGTCGCGTCGCCTTTCTTTAAATTCAAATTTTGCCACGGCTCCCTAACCTAAGTAAAGGTTAGGAACATTTGTATGTAAGAGATCAAAACAAATAAAACTCGTGTATCTTCGAATATTTCGCGGCGCCCCTGTGAAGAGGTCACGGCTTCCCTGGGCGTCGGGGCGCACAGTTTGGGAATCACTGCCGTAATGTATTAAGAACCCCTGAAGCAGTGACTTTGTGATGTATAGTTTTCACGAGAAACAATCTGAAAACTAATGAAGTCAATAAATCAAATTCCACTATTTAATTTCCTGTGGTGTCTTAAATTAGTTGAGAAACTATTAGGTTTCTACGAGGCGGCCAACTGTAAAGACTTTCTGTCAATTCTATAATAATGTTTCAGTGTCATTATCATCATCATGTGCCATACATAAGGATGTCAAAGTGGCACTCAAAAACGAACGCCATGGAGAGGCAAAAGGACAACATGGTCACCCATTGGCTGGCCGGTAGACGACTTCATCGCCGCTGAGGACAGTATTTAGGTCTGGCTCCTTTGATCGCATCAACACTGCAGGAGACCTTTTCAGAGCTTCTTTGGCGGTGAGCAATACCAAGTCTGGCACTCATAACCTAGTCACGATTGTAACCTAAAGCTCCACTCGTTGGGGATGCTCGTTTAACGTGACGAATTTTGTTTAGAGGCAAAAGGAGATGAACTAATGTCCAGTCATAATATTAAAAGGATTGAAGGAAATAGAACGAATTGAGGGAATAGACTGGTAGTCGTATGTAAAGTATATCTTTTTATCTTATTCGTCGCCTTCCAATCCTCCTTCTTTCCATTATTGTAATCGTGTTCTTCTTTCTCTTGTCCTATTTTCAGTTTGTTCTTCTCTCTCCTTGTCCCAGTCTTGCTTATTCAATTGCTTTCTTTATCTCCCTTCATTTGTTACTTTTATTTGTTTAGCAAAAGTGCCAAAGAAGAAGAAGACAAACTGAAGAAAGAAAGAAAGAAAGAAAGAAAGAAAGAAAGAAAGAAAGAAAGAATAGACAGACAGACAGACAGACAGACAGACAGACAGACAGACAGACAGACAGACAGACAGACAGACAGACAGACAGACAGACAGACAGACAGACAGACAGACAGACAGACAGACAGACAGACAGACAGACAGACAGACAGACAGACAGACAGACAGACCGACCGACCGACCGACCGACCGACAGACAGACAGACAGACAGACAGACAGACAGACAGACAGACAGACAGACAGACAGACAGACAGACAGACAGACAGACAGACAGACAGACAGACAGACAGACAGACAGACGGGTGGGCGGGCAGACAGACCGACCGACCGACAAGACAGACAGACAGACACACAGACAGACACAGACAAGATAGACAGGACAGACAGACAGACAGACAGACAGACAGACAGACAGACAGAAAGACAGACAGACAGACAGACAGACAGACAGACAGACAGACAAGAAGAGACAGACAGAAAGAAAAAAGAAAGAAAGAAAGAAAGAAAGAAAGAAAGAAAGAAGAAAGAAAGAAAGAAAGAAGAAAAGAAAGAAAGAAAGAAAAGAAAAGAAAGAAAGAAAGAAAAGAAAGAAAGAAAGAAAGAAAGAAGAAAGAAAGAAAGAAAGAAAGAAGAAAGAAAGAAAGAAAGAAAGAAAGAAAGAAAGAAAGAAAGAAAGAAAGAAAGAAAGAAAGAAAGAAAGAAAGAAAGAAAGAAAGAAAGAAAGAAAGAAAGGAAAGAAAGACAGAAAGACAGAAAGAAAATGAAAAGTGAAGGAGAGACGGGAATAGTATGGAGTTATATCAGATACTGTGCTACCCTCCAAACGTTAAAATTCTAACACTATGTCTGCCTATCGCTTGTTGCATCTCCTTCACTCATCCCCTTATTCTTCTTCTCCACCCTCGCCTACTTCAATCCTACCTACAATTCTCTGTTCCTCCGACTAACTAAACTCAGAACTCAAACGAAACCACGTTTCTTGTCAAAACAAGACAACTCACGAACCGGTTAGTCACTGATCCCTGTGTTTGCCCAACGCCATTGTGACGTCTGCTAGAAACATATGATTACTTCTTGCATCCCCTGGTTGAACAGTACAAGTTTGACGTCTCAAATCAATATATGTCTTACAACAAGCATTACCCGGAGACAGTACTTACAACGCATTCTTAACTTCACAAAGGAGAAGACAAGTAGCAGCTGCAATTATTTTAACAGTTCTGGTTTACGCAAACAGAATGAGGTCTTGGAAACTGAAGTACTTTGACCACATCAAAGTCGCAGTGGTTGAGAAGGAGCATGGTTAGTGGGAGAAGATGAAGCGGTCGATCGGCGCGACGGAGGATGCAGAACTTCTGCGTTCATCCGAATATGTAATTGCGTTGTGCCTGTTTACGGCATAGCTGCTATATATGCGCCTTTCAGTCGACACACCCGAACATACAGAATAATTCTCATGCTAAGGTATGGTGTGGCATATATATCCAGCGTTAGTGTACACACACACACACACACACACACACATACACACACACACACACACACACACACACACACACACACGGTAAATCGAGAATGATTGTCCAGATTTCCATGATGACGGATAAAATCATCCATACGAGTGGCTAGACACTGTGAGCTTTTCGGTTTTGTGGAAAATTAGTTTTCACTGAATAGACTGCATAGCCTGGAAGCACCAACTGTAGACAGGAAAACCATGCGGGAGCCATCCGTCGTTACATCAACCAGAACAGAATGGGAGTTGTTAGCCTAAAAACACTTGGAGACTTACTAATATTTTCGATGATCAGGTATATAATTTATGTGTATGTGCGTTAATATGTGGGAGGACCCCAGTGGATAGCGCTTTCCATAGGGCTTACAATTCATCAGTGGAAAATCAACACATGTCGCAACTGTAACTGACTCACAGAGCATTTTGAAAAAGGTCGAGTCAGGCATATTATGTGCAGAATGGCAAGCATCGCTTCAGAGGTTCTCTGGTTGTTAGCGTTCTTTGGATATTTTCTACATGTCAAACCAGGCCGCTCTACAGCTATTGTGTGCAAAAAAATGAATCATCTATTTTCTTCTTCTTGTTCTTCCTTTTCTTCTTCTTCTTCATCATCATTAACTTCTTCTTCTACTCCTTCTCCTTCTACTTTTGCTTCTCCTTCTCCATCTCCATCTTCTTTTTTCTCCATCTTCTTTTTCTTCTTCCTTCTTCTTCTTCTTCTTCTTCTTCTTCTTCTTCTTCTTCTTCTTCTTCTTCTTCTTCTTCTTCTTCTTCTTCTTCTTCGTCTTCTTCGTCGTCTTCTTCTTCCTCTCCTTCTTCTTCTTCTTATTTTTCTTCTTCTTCTTCTTCTTCTTCTTCTTCTTCTTCTTCTTCTTCTTCTTCTTCTTCTTCTTCTTCTTCTTCTTCTTCTTCTTCTTCTTCGTCTTCTTCTTCTTCTTCTTCTTCTTCTTCTTCTTCTTCTTCTTCTTCTTCTTCTTCTTTTTTCTTCTTCTTCTTCTTCTTTTTCTTATTATTATTATTATTATTATTCTTTTTTCTTCTTCTTTTTATTTTTTTCTTCATCTTATTCTTTTCTTGGTTTTTGTGTGTGTGTGTTTTGTTCTACTGGTTATACTGTAAAGCGTCACACAGAGGAATAAGATGTGGCTTTGTTCTCTTGCTGCGTATCTCGTCATCATCATCATTTTTCTCTTCCCGTAACACTGTTTGTCGTTGGGGAACCAGCTGCTGTTGACTGTCTTATCAGCTCCCTCTACCTTTGCCGGCCAGTTGCAGTTAACTTCATGGCTGCATTCCTTAGGTCTGTCCACTCAGTCAAGGTCTGTACCCATGTCTTTCTTTATCTGCATCTTCCCCTCTTCCCCTCTATTGAACCCTGTGGTACTGTTTTTGAGAGGCCGTTAGATTTTAAGTATCCAGAAACCATGAGTTGTTAACCCTTTGGCTCGGTACTATGGATATCGAAACCCTTCGGCCTTGACTCCATGATAGATACCGTAAATCTGGGAGCAAATGGGGCTTTTCTGCCGGGTATGAAGCCGGACCACAAGGAGTTCGACACCCGGTCGCCGCGAATTCAGGTTTAACCAATTACGCTAGCGAGCCGGGCTTTCACTCAAGTTAAAAAAGATTCATAGTTGCATATATGTTGAATAATTAAACAAATAACCTCGTCATTTGTGATGTGGTCTCAGAATGATTTGCTAAGATTTTTCTGAACGATCTCATGTCCAATGTTTGAATATTCTTCAGGAGTTCAGCAATCAAGGTCTACGTTTCACAGCCACACATAACCTTGTGTAGCACCCATAAATAACCGATGGCAGATGCCAGACCAGGTCACAGTCATTTGTAATGAACATAATGACAGAGGAATCGATCAGAAATCTCACTGGCAAAATCCTACTTGTCATGAAAAGAGATCAAACCAGACGAAGAGTAGAACTAGCCAGCTTCACAGCGTAACAATCAGAAACAACAAATTAAGGTTGCACAACTTCACAATCATCAGTCATCCCCATGTGGGATGCACTTTTTCGTTTTTTGAAGCCCCACCCTGGTTTCTGCCGGGGGCCCTGAATATAGCCGGGCCGTAAATATGGCCTAAAGGCCGAACGCGGTTTCTGGGACCTCTCCACGGGTGATCCTCATCTGCATGGTGGCACTTTGTGTCACCAGATGTTTATCCCTTGTGTGATGTCCTGGTGGGGTGAAAAGTCAGTCAGACAGAAAGACTTCATCAGCAACCGGCATGAAAAGACAGTGATACATTTATAAACAAGAATTGTTAAAAAAAATCGCTTAACTGAGGTCTTTCCACTAAAAAAAAGCTACATGGCCAGTTAAGGCCCAGAGGGACGTGTGAAAACAGGAAATGAATACTAGTCAGAAAAAGATGTGGAAGGCAAGGACCGTTACTCAAACCAAGGACGCTGACACAAGAAACGATAGTTTCAGTTACCTTATAATATTTCAAAGCGGCAGACGGCCTCAGTGGGTCTAGGCCTTGTTTAAATACGCAAAAATAATTATAACTGTGTGCTGAATGACGAACAAATTTAATAATTTATTTGATAAAATAAATAATGCCCAAAAAAAGTTACTTGCGTATCCTTTACAGGATGTCGCAACACCAGCACCAGCATTTTTAGCTGTTCTGGTTATTGTAAGCAATTTTTACGTTCAGTATTGTGTCATTGCTTACTCAACAGTCAGTTCTTGGTAGCACTATCGAAACCTACGCAAGATAAACCGTCCGCCTCTGTGATCAATCCTGGCACCCGGCATTGCGAAGCCTAAAAACAATGCGAAAACGTACTTAAAACTAGTTTCCATGCATCTTTATGAAGCTGCTTATTATCTTTGCAAATTTTATAGAAGGAACGGGGAAAGTGCTAAGCCGAACGCTAACAAACAAAAATAGCAGAGGGCTGCATGGTCTCGAGGCAGGGCGTCTGCCTCGAGTTCTGGAGGTCCCGAGTTCAGGCCCTGGTGAGGGATTTCTAGTAATATCCCCTGGTCTCTGGGTAGTAAGATCAGACCCCCATGTGTATTGTTGCGCACGTGGAAAAATCCCTTGGCAGTTTGGAATTTCGAGTTAAAAATCCACCCAAAGTATTTCAGGATCCTTACCGGTGCTACGGAGTTCGTGCACTATGCTGAGATTCTATGGACTCAGGCTTGAGTCAGAAGTAGAACGGAGCACTTATGGGTTACTACCCTTGTGCCAAGATGTTGATCCGTTGTCTAAACCTAAACTCTAGTTGTTATTAAGGGGCTGCAACCCTCATTAATCACAGCAAAAAAAATATGTGTGTGTATGCGTTTGTCAGAAAAGTGAGGGGGGGGGGGGTTCAATGTGCCTGGGCCCCCAGGTCTCGTTTGCTTCTGCTTACAGCTGCTGCAAAACTGTCTGTTCTTCCTTCTTCCTTCATTCCTTTCGTTTGCCCAGTTTGGACTGCTACCACGTAGTTTACTTACTCGGAACTTTCAAAACCTCAGTCTGGATGAAAAGCAAACTGGGAACATTCCAGAGACCCAGTTCAGCCTTCAAAGAAGTTATAATCGTGGCAACCGTAACGATGAAACCGGGTTGGTGCTGCCACATGTAGTCTCGTGCGGGTAAGGAGTTAATGAGCAAAACACGTTATGTCTTTCACGTCTAGGCCAATATCTAAAAGAGTAACCACTCCCGCAAGCTCGAGAGTCACGTACTTGATGGCAATACCGAAAAACAAATTTACAGATACCCTGTTTAACTTTCAACAAAGTTTCGACAACTCTTTTTGTCCTAAGAAACGCATAACCTGTGATGGGTTATTTATTCTTGGCGTATGTTAATGAAGGAGTCACGTGTGACTCTAATTTATTTAGCTGAAGAATGCTAAATGAATCTGGCAACATTTATTTTATTTAGCTCACAAACAGTTGAACTACGGGAATTAATCTTTCATTTGTTCCTGGGGAGACGATGAATATTTAAAAAGTACCCCAAAAAATGGGTTTGATCCACTCCTTGCTCAGAATTTGGCTATCTATTCTTTAGGTCAAAAAAGATTTACTCTTTTTCTTTTTCTTCTTCTTCATCTTCTTCTCCTTCTTCTTCTTCTTCTTCTTCTTCTTCTTCTTCTTCTTCTTCTTCTTCTTCTTTTTCTTCTTCTTCTTCTTCTTCTTCTTCTTCTTTTTCTTCTTCTTCTTCTTCTTCTTCTTCTTCTTCTTCTTCTTCTTCTTCTTCTTCTTCTTCTTCTTCTTCTTCTTCTTCTTCTTCTTCTTCTTCGCGTTTGGTTTTGAATGCTCAGATCAGACCATCAGGTGGGTTGCCTCTATGAACTCGCTTGTCAGTAGCAAGTCCTTCATGGTTCCTCATAGCTTGCTCTGCACACTTTGATCTTGAGGCCAGGTGTCTGTTCGAAGTTGTTTGTAAAGTGGGCAGGTCTGCAGAATGTGTTCAGGTGTTTGTGGTCCTGTTTGACAGGCACACTGTGGGGATTGTACAATCTTTATTGTATGCATGTGGTAGTTGAGCCTGCAGTGTCCTGTCCCTGTACAGAAAATTGTTGTATGTTGCCTTCTGGTGAATTTGCTGATGGGGTCTTGAGGATGTTTACTGTTAGTAGATTTCACTCGAAAATCGATCTCAGAAATCACTGAAAATACATTTTTACTGCATATTATCCACTGTAATTATTAGTGCTTTCTCGTTATCACAGATATTTACTCTCCTGGTGAGATAAATATAGTATAGGCTTACATAAGTTAGTTAGTCGACAGATTATCCTCATTGCACATTGAACCACTCAGTTCATTGGTGCTCGGATTCCCTCCTCAGTAAACCCCGCAGCGTGTGGTAGCTGACGACACCAGTTCTGATTGTTGGTTTAGTATTCTTCTTTGGCTATCCGCGTAGTGTTCTTGTTTGGCGACAGCCCGTTTTAACTTGCTGTTCTTGCAGTATGACCATGGTTGCAGATTCAAAGTTCTCAACTGATTCACGCAAACGTATTGAATCTCGTAGAGCAATTGGTATATCAGCCTGGTCCATAGCTTGTCCAGCTTTCACAGTAGTCTTACCTGCAAGTCTATCAGCTTGCTCATTTCCGTGTATCCCCTACATGTCCAGGTACGAAAACGAAACTTCCTAAACACATCAGTAACGTTTTAAAAAAAAATGTTTGGATGGGGGAAACTGCTATTGTTTGGAAGAGACGTCATCTTCCATCATGACATTTTTTAGTGTCACTTCAAAACACACACACAAAAGTAATAGACAACAGAAAATACAGTGCTTTCAATAATCGCTCGAGGCTAAGGCAACTGACGATCAGATGTTTGGCCGGCCACGTCGGAGAAGGGACGAATATTGACTTTTCGGGTAAATATTAAAAAGAATAGCCGAAATTAAAATGCCAAAAAAAAAAACTATGAATTTTGACATGGACAAATATTGGAATTCAACTGCGTATACTATCCTATAAATCAAAGACGATAGTAAATAACATGCCACTACTGTCTCGGCTATTTTATCTACAGTATAATTATCTGGTATTGATACAGGTAAAGGCACTGCTAACTGTGATATCAAGCACACACACATCACAGACCAGATAGCCCAATTGCTTGCTTGGAGACGACTTCGTCACCATTCGGGACAGTATTTGGGGTCTGTCTCCTTTGATCGTACAAACACTACATGAGTCCTTTTCAAAGCTACTCTGTGGCATTTAATGCTAAGCCATTATATATGCAACACATAGCCTAGTCACAACTATAACCTAAAGCTCCCCCTTTAGAGATGATGGCTGATCGTGACGATTCGATTTTTCCCGCAAAGCAAGCAAGCGATAACAAGCACTAGTACTGCAGGATACAGAAAACAACAGTCGCAGAAGACGAAACAGAAGGACTAATGGAATTAAATTACTATCCTCGTCCCAGGGTGGGTCAAGGATCCCAGTGTGAGACAGGACGGGGCAGACTCACCACCACAAACATGTCGTAAATGGCAACTTGTGAAATGAATGCTGAAATCGGATACGCTGGCCAGCATGCTTAGATAATGCAGTCTAGATATAATGTACTACGCAATTGATCAACCGTCTTTTTAAGTGCAAACGCTGAAAATGATAAAGAGTGAGAAGAAGAAGAAGAAGAAGAAGAAGAAGAAGAAGAAGAAGAAGAAGAAGAAGAAGAAGAAAAGAAGAAGAAGAAGAAGAAGAAGAAGAAGAAATAGAAGAAGAAAAAGAAGAAGAAGAAGAAGAAGAAGAAGAAGAAGAAGAAGAAGAAGAAGAAGAAGAAGAAGAAGAAGAAGAAGAAGAAGAAGAAGAAGAAGAAAAGAAAGAAAAAGAAGAAGAAGAAAAAGTAGCTCCAGCAGCACCAATAGTAGTAGTAGCAGCAGCAGTAGTAGGAGTAGTGGAAGTAGTAGTAGTAGTAGTAGTAGCAGCAGCAGCAGCAGTAGTAGTAGTAGTAGTAGTAGTAGTAGTTGTTGTTGTTGTTGTTGTTGTGGAGGAAGCAAAGAAGAAGCAGGAGGAGGAAGAGAAGAAGAAGAGGAAGTAGTAGTAGTAGGTGTAGTTGGTGGAGTAGTAGTAGTAGTAGTAGCAGCAGCAGCAGCAGCAGCAGCAGCAGTAGTAGTAGTAGTAGTAGTAGTAGTAGTAGTAGTAGTAGTAGTAGTAGTAGTAGTAGTAGTAGTAGTAGTAGTAGTAGTAGTAGTAGTAGTAGTAGTAGTAGTAGTAGTAGTAGTAGTAGTAGTAGTAGTAGTAGTAGTTGTTGTTGTTGTTGTTGTTGTTGTTGTTGTTGTAGTAGTAGTAGTAGTAGTAGTAGTAGTAGTAGTAGTAGTAGTAGTAGTAGTAGTAGTAGTAGTAGTAGTTGATGTGCAGGGGGAAGCAAAGAAAAAGCAGGAAAATGAGAGGAGGAGGAGGAAAAAGAAGAAGAAGAAGAAGAAGAAGAAGAAGAAGAAGAAGAAGAAGAAGAAGAAGAAGAAGAAGAAGAAGAAGAAGAAGAAGAAGAAGAAGAAGAAGAAGAAGAAGAAGAAGAAGAAGAAGAAGAAGAAGAAGAAGAAGAAGAAGAATAAAGAAGAAGAAGAAGAAGAAGAAGAAGAAGAAGAAGAAGAAGAAGAAAAAGAAGAAGAAGAAGAAGAAGAAGAAGAAGAAGAAGAAGAAGAAGAAGAAGAAGAAGAAGAAGAAGAAGAAGAAGAAGAAGAAGAAGAAGAAGAAGAAGAAGAAGTAACATAACCACACATACAAAAAAAAAAAAATCTTACCATAAATTGTTACATCCTTTAAGTAACTAGCGCATTTTATAAGAAGAAAAAAAACCGATGCAAAACAAAATTAATTTAGAAGCACATCTACACAAAATGGTGCTACATAATATCCACGAAATACATGCTAGAAGTTGCTGTGTATATAATCACAACTGTTCCTCTTCCAACACAATCAAGTGCACGTATAATCGAAGCCAGAATTCCAGCACCGTGTTCTGGCTATTTCATTATTTTCCACAGCGCATTCCGTTACATTTATTGTTTGAAGCTAAGCAGGCATAACATAGCCACAAAAGCGCCACACTGCAGGTAAGACCTGCCTGCGCCAGCACAAATTGACAGATGCCGTGTGACAGGAGCCACGACGACGATGCCAGACCATGGCGCTGGTCCCAACGACCGCTGTTACAAGGGCTCTGTTTATCACCTCGGAAGGGTGAGGAAGTTACGGAATACCGGTTTGTCATCGACAGTGTTTCTCGTTTAGGGATGTGGGGTTATCAAAGTCAACATTTTTAGAGTATGCATCTTCCCTGTAGAAATATGCGGTTGTGAGTTGTAGCATTGTGGAAAAACAAAGTCAACATTTTTAGTGTATGCATCTTCCCTATGTTGAATATTGAATTTAGAGTCGAAATCACAGCACTCATTGGCACCAGTAAATGTTTGATTGTATATCCGTCTCGCCCTTCCCCTGAGCGTGGAGCGTCTGCCAAATTCCCTTGTAACTCCTCGCAGCGTCATTCTCCTCAGACCGTTATGATCTATCTGTGCCTCCACACTGTTCACTCGCTCCCAAAAGGCCCTTACAATATCTAGTTTGTCATTCATTAATTCACCACTAAGTGGTGCAGAGCCAGCCAGTCTATCTGCCTGCTCATTTCTCAAAACGCCGGCGTGACCCGGAGAAAATATAAAAATGATGCTAACTACCCGGCACCTCTTAAGTGATGCTTGCCACTCTGCAGGAAGCATGCCTGACTCTACTTTTCTCAACATGCTCTGTGAATCAGTTACAATGCATCTTCCCTGTAACAAAATACGGATCTGAGTTGTGAATTGTCTCGCAGTCGTTATTTGAAGAAATTATGGACTTTTGAACTGGAACGGTATATAAATATTCTCAGAATACCACGGACAAAGAAGACAAGAAATACAGACATCCTAACAGACCTGAGCATCAAGATTTTGAGGTTTTTAAGTCTCGAGGTTTTGAGGTTTAAACAACGGATCAACATCATGGCACACGGGTAGTAACCCATTAATGTTTCGTTCTTCTTCTAACTCAAGTCTGAGTCTGAAACAGCTCAGCACAGTGCACAGGCTCTAACACCGGCGAGAATCCGGGCAGCGCCGTTAGGCTACTCTTTTCCATTTCCAATTGCCAGGGGATTTTTTTTTCTTTGCGCAACAATGCACACGGGCGTCCGATCTCACTACCCAGGGACCAGGGGGAATTACTAGAAGTCCAAGTCCATGTAAAAAAAAAATTCTAGCCGTTACCGGGGATTGAACCTGGAACCTCTAGCACTCGAGGAGACGGACACCATTCCTCGGGGCCACCCCCACCCCGGTATATATTATACAGACACAGAGGTAGACCACGCAGAAACAGACCGCAGAAATATCAGAAACACTAAAAAGTAGTAAACACGAAGAACACAGAAGAGCCCATTCCAGAGATAGCGACGTTCTGCAAAAGACCTGCTACAGGATGATTTGGTACCATGAGCTGGACAATGGAAGTGTCAGATGATTAGATAACATGCGCTGGACAATGGAAGTGTCAGATGATTAGGTAACATGAGTTGGACAATGGAAGTGTCAGATGATTAGCTAACACGAGTTGGATAATGGAAGTGTCAGATGATTTGGTAACATGAGCTGGACAATGGAAGTGTCAGATGATTAGGTAACATGTGCTGGACAATGGAAGTGTCAGATGATTAGGTAACATGAGCTGGACGATGGAAGTGTCAGATGATTAGCTAACATGTGCTGGACAATGGAAGTGTCAGATGATTAGGTAACATGAGCTGGACAATGGAAGTGTCAGATGATTAGGTAACATGAGTTGGACAATGGAAGTGTCAGATGATTAGGTAACATTAGCTGGACAATAGAAGTGTCAGATGTTTAGGTAACATGAGCTGGACAATGGAAGTGTCAGATGATTAGCTAACATGAGTTGGACAATGGAAGTGTCAGACGATTAGGTACCATGAGCTGGACAATGGAAGTGTCAGATGATTAGGTACCATGAGCTGGACAATGGAAGTGTCAGATGATTAGCTAACATGAGTTGAACAATGGAAGTGTCATATTATTAGCTAACATGAGCTGGACAATGGAAGTGTCAGATGATTAGCTAACATGAGCTGGACAATGGAAGTGTCAGATGATTAGGTAACATGAGATGGACAATGGAAGTGTCATATTATTAGCTAACATGAGCTGGACAATGGAAGTGTCATATTATTAGCTAACATGAGCTGGACAATGGAAGTGTCAGATGATTAGCTAACATGAGTTGGACAATGGAAGTGTCAGATGATTAGGTAACATGAGCTGGACAGTGGAAGTGTCAGATGTTTAGGTAACATTAGCTGGACAATAGAAGTGTCAGATGATTAGATAACATGAGTTGGACAATGGAAGTGTCAGATGATTAGGTAACATGAGCTTGACAATGGAAGTGTCAGATGATTAGGTACCATGAGCTGGACAATGGAAGTGTCAGATGATTAGGTAACATTAGCTGGACAATAGAAGTGTCAGATGATTAGGTAACATGAGCTGGACAATGGAAGTGTCAGATGATTAGGTAACATGAGCTGGACAATGGAAGTGTCAGATGTTTAGGTAACATTAGCTGGACAATAGAAGTGTCAGATGATTAGGTAACATGAGTTGGACAATGGAAGTGTCAGATGATTAGGTAACATGAGCTGGACAATGGAAGTGTCAGATGATTAGATAACATGAGCTTGACAATGGAAGTGTCAGATGATTAGGTAACATGAGCTGGACAATGGAAGTGTCAGATGATTAGGTAACATTAGCTGGACAATGGAAGTGTCAGATGATTAGGTACCATGAGCTGGACAATGGAAGTGTCATATGATTAGGTACCATGAGCTGGACAATGGAAGTGTCAGATGATTAGGTAACATGAGCTGGACAATGGAAGTGTCAGATGATTAGGTAACATTAGCTGGACAATGGAAGTGTCATATGATTAGGTACCATGAGCTGGACAATAGAAGTGTCATATGATTAGGTACCATGAGCTGGACAATGGAAGTGTCGTATGATTAGGTACCATGAGCTGGACAATGGAAGTGTCAGATGATTAGGTAACATGAGCTGGACAATGGAAGTGTCAGATGATTAGGTAACATGAGCTGGACAATGGAAGTGTCAGATGATTAGCTAACATGAGCTGGACAGTAGAAGTGTCAGATGATTAGGTAACATGAGCTGGACAATAGAAGTGTCAGATGATTAGGTACCATGAGCTGGACAGTAGAAGTGTCAGATGATTAGGTACCATGAGCTGGACAATGGAAGTGTCAGATGATTAGGTAACATGAGCTGGACAATGGAAGTGTCAGATGATTAGGTACCATGAGCTGGACAATGGAAGTGTCAGATGATTAGG
This sequence comes from Candidula unifasciata, assembly GCA_905116865.2. Taxonomy (NCBI): domain Eukaryota; kingdom Metazoa; phylum Mollusca; class Gastropoda; order Stylommatophora; family Geomitridae; genus Candidula; species Candidula unifasciata. The sequence continues at coordinate 8,756 of CAJHNH020002217.1, read as the reverse complement.
TAACATGAGCTGGACAGTAGAAGTGTCAGATGATTAGGTAACATTAGCTGGACAATAGAAGTGTCAGATGATTAGGTACCATGAGCTGGACAATGCAAGTGTCAGATGATTAGGTACCATGAGCTGGACAATGGAAGTGTCATATGATTAGGTACCATGAGCTGGACAATGGAAGTGTCGGTGCGCATGCAAAATCAAAATCCGAATTTCAGAACATTGAATTCAATTAGAAAGAGACAAAGTTCTTTGGTCATGTGATGAGAAAGGAGCACTAGAGACTATCGTAACAACTGGAAAGATCACTGGTAAAATAGGCAGAGGCAGACCAAGGGGTATGATGGTGGGTGGCTCAAGACAGTGGCATAGAGGAATATCATCAGTGGAATTGATCAAGAACACCAAAGATCGAGATCTGTGGCAACGCATGAACGTCTACTCCAGCTCGATGATGATGAATTCAAATATTACCCCGTCTTTTGGTTACAAATGCCTCTTTATTGTTTGATTTGTATGCAAGCAGGTGCCTTTTAAGAGGTAAAGGTTGCTCAAGTTGTATCTCCGACAGACTCGTGTGGTTTCCTGGGTCCCGTTGTGGGAACAACAAGAACTGTCCCACTGCCTGCCCGAAAGCATATCATGAGAATCTACTAATTGGAAGTTTCCGTCGAAGTCGGAGTACGTCTTTATGACAGGCAAGGAACCAACAGTCAGCATGCAAATGAGTCAAACCGGTGAAATGGATGGGCACGCAACACCAAGTTTCTGAAACAGGACTACACTCCAGAAATTTAAGATCAACCAGAACTTTCCGCCGAATGCAAAGAGGACAAAGGAGACGAAGACAGGGACAAAGGAGACGAAGACATGGACGAAGGGGACGAAGACATGGACGAAGGGGGCGGAGACAGGGATGAAGGGGACGGAGACAGGGACGAAGGGGACAGAGACAGTGACGAAGGGGACGGAGACAGGGGCGAAGAAGAGGAAGAACATTCAGGGACAACGGGGATGAAAACAGAGACGAGGGGGACGGAGACAGGGACGAAGGGGACGGAGACAGGGACGAAGAGGACGAAGGAGACTGAGACAGGGACGAAGAAGATAAAGAACTTTCAGAGACGAAGGGGACGAAGACGGGGATGAAGACAGGGATGAAGACAGGGACGAAGGTAACGAAGACAGGGACGAAGAGGACGAAGGAGATAGACACAGAGACGAAGGAGACGAAGACAGGGGCTAAAAAGAGAAAGAACATC
>CAJHNH020002217.1:0-2500 GCA_905116865.2 Candidula unifasciata | reverse complement strand
CTAGTTTTCAACATTTCAAGGAAATATTAAATAGGCCAAATCCTGACATCATTCCCAATTTAGAAGAAGAAATTATTACACCAACACTAATTGCCTCCAGCGAGTCATTCACAATAGAGGAGATTAAAACAGCTATTAAAAAATTAAGAATAAACAAAGCTACCGGAGAGGACAACATCTCAGGGGAAATGCTCAAAGCAGCGGATGAAAACACCCTGCAACATTTGCTCCAGCTGATGGATGAAGTCTGGCAAAACGAATACCACCCACAACAATGGAAAGATGGTGTAATCTTCAAATTACCTAAAAAAGGTGATTTATCCGATTGTAACAACTGGAGAGGCATCAACCCTGCTTTCGATACCAGGGAAACTATTTTGTAGTATGCTACTAAAAAGATTTAAAAAAATCCCATAGATGAAAGATTAAGGGAAGAACAAGCCGGTTTTAGATCCAAGCGGTCATGCATAGACAACATCTTTACTCTTAGAATAATTGTTGAAGATTCTCCTACAGAATTCCAGTCGAAATTATTGATCAACTTTGTCGACTTTCAAAAAAGCCTTCGACAGTATCCATCGTCCAACACTCTGGAAATTGCTTAACATCTATGGTTTCCCCATCAAATATATCAACATCATAAAATCTTTTTATAATGAAACACGATGCTGTGTAAGAACTGATTCCGGCAATTCTGACTGGTTCCCGGTGGAAACAGGAGTGAAGCAAGGCTGTGTCCTATCGCCGATGCTTTTTTGGTATAGCAATCGACTGGGTCATGCGCAAGTGCATAAATAACGCAAATTTAGGCATTACATGGGTTGACAAAATTCTGGAAGACCTAGACTTCGCCGACGACATAGCACTCCTGAGTTCAGAACACACAGACGCCCAAGAAAAAATCAATCGACTCCAGAAATTTCTCAGAACAAATTGGACTCCAAATTAACACCGCAAAAACAAAAATTCTAGACCTTACCAACAGTTCAGTTGATATCACGCTGAACAAACAAACAGCCTTGAAAAAGTCAACAGTTTCACTTATCTAGGGAGCAAGATGTCATCTACAGGAGATACCGCACCAGAAATATCATTTAGAATAGCACTGGCATCTAGTGCCTTCAATAAACTGTCTAACATCTGGAAATCAAAGACACTTAGCAAACACACAAAACCGTCAAGATCTTCCAATTCTTGTGTGATTCCAGTACTAACCTATGGATGCGAGAGTTGGAAATCAACGAAAACTCTAGACACAAAATTAGACAGTTTTGAAATAAATGCCTTCAGAAGAATACTAATTTCAAATGGTCAGATTTCCGAACAATACAATAATAAGGCAAGAATCCAGGCAGAGTATGTGTCTAATTTTATACGAAAACGCCGCTGGAACTATGTCGGCCCACGTCCCTTAGAATGATAAATCAAGACTTCCTTACCAAGCCCTCATTTATACAACAGGGAAAAGATCTCGTGGAAGACCAAGGGAACACCTACGTAGAAACTATCATCGGGAAGGCTCGCTCATGGGCCACTCAAACAACATCCAAGACCTACAACGGATTGCAACGGACCGCCGTGCATCGGAGAGTCACGACCACTCTGCCCTATGATGCCGCACTCGACACAAGAGGAAAGACTAACTAAGTTTTCAACAATAAACTAGTGGTTCAGGATTCCCTTTTCCTGTGCCTCTAGGTTCCGGGGATATGAGTTATCTGTTCTAAATACACATTGCCAATGATAAATGCCAATTATTTTCATTAAGAGGATCATCGCTCTAGAACTACAGAGTACGTGCTCTGTGCTTGATGTCATCTCAGCTGGTAACGGAGAAAGCGGAAAATTAGCGCGAGAGACCGGAAATTGAGCTTCAACACTCAAGTTGAAGTAAATTTTCCGTTTTTTTTGCGCTTGCCTGCTTTTTGGGAGGAGGGAGCACATAGGGTTAGATCTGGTAATTTTATAGACAAATCGACATTTGCTGGGTGATGTGGTCAAACATCACAGCCGGCCGTCTGTACTTTCCAGTACTTTATCTGGTCACTTAATTCAAGGATGGGTGCTGACCTGGGAGCCAGAGAAATGTATAAAACAAGTGCAGCACTGTCAATACCTTAGTCACCTGGTGAAAGCCTTAGCACGCTTCTACAAGCCGCCTTCACACCCACAGTTAAAGGGAAACAGACAGGCTGTTACTTGTACCATTGACATTAGAACTGCCTCAAGTACGCCGTTTATCCGTTGTATCCTTACATAACTGTACTTATTGCCTCAAGTACGCCGTTTATCCGTTGTATCCTTACACAACAGTACTTACTGCCTCAAGTACGCCGTGGATCCGTTGTAATCCTATACACAACAGTACTTACTGCCTCAGTACGCAGTTTTATCCGTTTATAATCCTTACATAACTGTACTTATTGCCCAAGTACGCCCTTTATCCCTGTATCCTTACAAAACTTATTACTTCTCAAGTACGCCGTTTTCGTTGTATCCC
>CAJHNH020002216.1:70000-119051 GCA_905116865.2 Candidula unifasciata | reverse complement strand
ACCAGTTCTTATTTCATTGGCTGTTCACATTAAGTCTGTCTAATCCTGGATTACATTTGTCGCCTGGTTTCCTCCTGGTTCGTTTTCCGTTTCTTTTCTTCTCTTTCAAAATTGCATTAAAAAAATAAAACATCCACCCCAAGGGTTCTTTCAATTTTCAAATAGAATTGTTGTCATCAGCTCACCGTTTCAAATACAGCAGAATAAGGCGGTAGCTCATGTTTATTGTTAGTGACAAGCTTTCACACTGAACAGACCAAAAGGAATATTTTATGATTCTTAGACAAAGGACAGTAAAAATGAAAACGCAACAAGAGTGGTCAGGAAAAAAAACCCACTAACGTAATGCTCACTTATTACAACTGTATAGTTAAGAAAAAGTTCCCTTTTCACGCCTTTCGGCGCATCGGGCATATGTGCAGAGCGTCCCATATTTTTACAGACCATCAGCACTCTGTGGGTAATGTGGTCAGCTACTGTATAGTTAACGCCTTGATAATTCAAAGACATTAATCGTTTCCTAGACTTAGAACTAAAAGGCCAAATTTGTACATGCGAATAGTAGGGTTTGAGGTTTGAACAACGAATTAACACCATGGCACACGGGTAGTAACCCATAAGTGTTCCGTTCTACTTCTAACTCAAGTCTGAGTCCATAGTAGCTCAGCGCAGTGCACGGGCTCTGTAGCACCGGCGAGGATCCTAAAATATAATGTAGATTTTTAATTCCGAAGTTTGCCCGGGCAACGCCGTTATGCTACTCTTTTCGATTTGCATTTGCCAAAGGATTTTTTTTTACGTACGCAACAATACACACAGGCGTCCGATCTCACTACCGATAGACCTGGGTAAGTTACTAGAAGTCCACATGAACAGAAATGTCAGCCTTCACCGGGACCTGAACCCGGGACCGAAAGCAGTCGAGGCGAACACATACCTCGAGACCATGCAACTCCCTGAATGTTGGGGTTACTTTACCGTAGCTATGATAAAACATCAATTTTTTTTAAAATGTTACCCTAAACAGAACATTTCATAATATCAAATGCATATGTGTGCTTTCTTCTGTGTTTTTTCCCCCCACACGTTCATCATAAACGACTTTAATTTTCGTCAAACATCTAATTGAACAATCCTGTTCTGTTTTAACATACTTTCATTAGTATACTTCACTATACAAATCTTGATTTAAGTCAGAAATGTTTTGTTTTTTCAATCCCTGAGTTTGGACTGCTTCTATATCTGCTTTCTTGTGATACTTTCTTTCCCCGTGCTAGTTTCGGGGTGTTATTAAAAGTAAAACATTATTACATCTACATACATCCGTCTGCGCAACAGCAAGTCAAAAGAGTCAACTAACTGGGTTTTTTCTTTGAAGTAGGGATGCATCTTTCTGGGAGGCAATAAAACAACAGTCGGCACACGCATACATCATATCTCTAAAACAGATGTGCACATAACCCTCAGGTTTTGGAACAAGACTAAAGTCCAGAGGTGGACTAACAACCAAAACTTTTGTTTACATCCGGTGAACGCGAAGAAGCAAAGGAGAAGAAGAAGACGTGTATTTCATTGCGAGGTCACATTAAAGTCGTTATTGCTTGGATTCTTCATCTAGCACGAAACAGCCATCCTAACCTCTAACCAATGATCCACACTGGAATCCAGCCCCATGATGATTGAGATGTCATCTAATGAAGAACCCACTTCATGTCTCTCCAAAAATGCAACAATAATTTCACAAACATGCAGCACTTCTCTCATTAAACGGCGCATGTGTCTCCTATCAAAAGATGTTGGTCTTTCGGCATTGGGTCTAGAAAAAAGCTGTGAAAATCCCACTTAAACTTGCGACAATGCTAATCCCTCTCCCAGTAATGAGTGCCCGTTGTCACAAGCAGAAACTTCTGTAATTCCAATCGAAGGTTCGCTCGGGAAATCTGGCCTGGAGTATTTAAAGAGGACTTTGTTAATTTGTCGGTAAGACGATCCCACAAGAAAGAACATATAAAGACTTAAGTCTCTCAATGTCTAAGCTATCATTGGCGCGTTCGAATATAAATACTTGCCCAATTATTCTTCCATTTGGATGGAAACTGCCGTTAGGACTCTCCTATTTAACAGTTCGAAAAAAATATTTCTACTCAGATTTGTCTTATTTTTCCCCCAAGAGTGATTAAAGTCGGGTTCTTCCTTGAAGGCATCTGTCTTTTCCACAGTGTTGTAGTCCATTATCAGTTTATTTTCCACAAAATTTAGACTGATCTTACTGCGTGTAATGGGACCAGACTGTGAAAGGATAATGTTATCAGAGGGATTCTTGTTTTCTTGTGCCTGACCACGTTAAGAAACAGCTGTTAAGAGCAGTCTTGAGGACTGATCCCCTTGCTGCCCTTGTAGGAAACTGATCTTTTGTTGTTTTAAATGACCAGCAAACAGTCGCCATAATTAGACTTGTCACACTCTCGCCTTGGTTTAGTCCGCAAAAACAGGGCAGCATTCTCTCTCACTCGCTTTATTTAGAATATGATTGATTGGCACTTTTCCGTCTTTCCAGACGATAGTATGACACTTTCCATCTTTCCAGACGATAGTATGACACTTTCCATCTTTCCAGACTATCGTATGACAATTCCGTCTTTTCAGACAATAGTATGGCACTTTCTGTCTTTCCAGACGATAGTATGACACTTTCCATCTTTCCAGACGATAGTATGACACTTTCCATCTTTCCAGACTATCGTATGACAATTCCGTCTTTTCAGACAATAGTATGGCACTTTCTGTCTTTCCAGACGATAGTATGACAATTTCCGTCTTTCCAGACGGTCGTGTTATATTGAGCTATGAGGAGGGATGGGACTCTGAACCCATAGCGATAAACAACCTGGTCAGTATTGTAGAGACCATATGTTGCCCATGCATCATGATATTCCTCTAAAACTACCTTGTTAACTCCAGAAGAAAGGTAACAACAACACGTTTGGAACAAAGCAGGCTGCAGAAGCTGCGGGGTCAAAAGAGCAGTGCTCTATCTGTCCGCCTGTCAGAGCTTCCGTCCGAGACCAGCTGACAGTCAGTCTGCCCTGCCATAACATAAGGTTTTTAGGTTGTATTTCCTTCCTCTAGGATAAGGCTAGTATCCCTTCTCAAATGCGGTTCTCTGCCCGAAGCCGTTAGTACAATTTGGAATGTTACATTTGTTAAACGTCGCCCACCATTCAGTTTTAACAGAAGACCCAAGTTGTAATACACACACACGCTCACGCATATATATATATATATATATATATATATATATATATATATATATATATATATATATATATATATATATATATATCAATTGGCACTGGGTAGGTGATGTGATCTGCGTCTTGTTTGAGGAAGAGGAAAACAATTCTGGCTATGTTCTAATTTTAACCCACAGCCTGCGCACCCGAAGGATAGCTTCTAGCCGCTACTCAATGGCGGCGCCCAAACCACTTGAAGTCTAGTTTATAATTGGCTGTATTTTGTTGCTAAAGGTCTTGCAGGTTGGGATAGCCCTGTTAGATTGCCCCTTACGACATATTACAGTGGTACTGCGCTGTGCTACATTGCTAAATTTTTCTCCAGAGTGCTGATTTTGGCTTGCTGAAAGCATCACAAAAAGCACGATGCTCAGTTACTCCAGCAACGACTATCTATTTAAGTATCTCCAAAACATCTGCACTCGCGAACTCTGGTCAAACAGGATCCCCAGTCAAACCAACCATTTACAGATGGCAAGGCAAACGACTCCTTTGGTGATATCATTCTGGGATCTAATAAGTTACCATATGGAAACTGTTTATCCACACGGGACCAGGTGATTCAGTTCAGACTTAGAATACATAGGCAAAGTGAGACACAATGGTTTCAGCGTGTTAAATATATAGAACCAGATACGGTCTCCATATGAGAACAAAGTTAAACAGGTTTTGTCATATTTTAATGGTAAATAGAGGACGAAGCCGGCGTGCGCCCACACTTGACTGCAGGCCGTTTACCAAAAAAGAAATCGCTCAGATCTTAACCGTTCAACGCGTGCTTTATTGTGAGGCGGAGAGGAGCCGATGATAGCAACTTGTGGTAGATCATTGCTGCCGAATGTTGTTTCATTAATTCTTACATCGCACCCACATGCTACAAGCATTCATTAGCCTCGCCGCAAGTTACTTCTCACTTAACTCAATAGAACAGTCGACTGAACGCCAGGAATACAACAGACGTCCTAATATATAGCATAAGGCAGTTGATATTAGTTTCTGTTTCCTTACGCTGTTTAAGAAGATGTGTCAATTGAGCATAGAGTTTAGCTTAGTGTAACCGCTGTCTTATATTTGTTCATTAACTAATGTCGTTCGATCGACCAATGGCTGTAGTTGATTCGGCGTGGAAATCTAAACAAATAGACCCCTGTTGCAGATTGATTGGCGAGCATCATTCTAGGTCACTTCATTTACCCTCTTATTGGTGACTGGCGGTGTCTGCAGCTTAATTGATGCGCTAAAGCCGATTTGATCACAAGCAGCAAATTTAACTGCACCATGTCGGCTATAGACTTGGCAGTAAGCCCTTAAGCGGCATTGACTAAATTGTATATTGCTAATTGGTAAACATTCTGTAGGGAAACATTCACTGTACCGTGTCGGCAAATGTTTTCCACGTTGTGCTGTATTAATTGTACGCCGTTTTAAATCGGTAATAACTGGAACAGAAAACTAATTAAGGTAATCATCTCCTGGTCGCCGCGGTCACTTAGCGGTCATTCGGTCCGTGGAGACAGACAACCAAATCTCATGTTCAACTCAAACGAATAGCCTGTTTTAGCGCTAAACAAATCTTCCCATGTCCAGCTTTTAGGACGCATTAGACATATGCCATATAAGAATATTTTTTGCAATTTGCTTTGGCAGTTGAGACGATAAAGAAAATTCTTTGAATCTAAAAAAAAAAATCTTATCTTGATATACGGAAGTGAATCATGGACAGTTGATAAGTTAGCGAAAACTTATGTGGAAGCTGCGTAGATGTGGTTTTGTGGACGAATGATGAGAATACAACGGACAGATAAAAGAGTAATGAAGACGTATTGAAAGACACTGACTCAGGTTAGCCAGTCGATAAGAGGCTCGCTTTCAAATCTAGCTGCGACTCGCTGCAGCCACGGTCGGTGTTGGAAACCTGGTGGTCCCCGGGGTTCACCCACCCTCTAGAAAATGGGTACCAGAGTTGACTCTTTGGGGTAAATGGAGGAACGTCGCTGTAGCTACAGAGCTACGTGCTGACGGCGACACGGCGGACAATTCTTATCAGCTGTCCGTACTGGTGGCAGAGCACTTATGGTTTAAAACCGTGTGCAATGACGCTGGTTCATATCTCACGACCTTACCTTTACTGACTCAGGAAGAGAACTGATTGCCCAGGTGAAACTTGAGTACATCGTGACAGTATGAAAGTTGGAGGGAAGGAGAGGCAGAGGGAGACATGGAGAAAAGATACTGGACAGTTTGACATAATGGCATGGATAATTATCTGCGTCAGAGAGCATTTAAAGTACACGAGATAGAAGGTTGTGGATAAGACATAACTACCAACGCCACACGACATGTACTTTGAGAAGAAGAAGCTATATGATGCTAGTTTCACATTTTAAAGACACCAAGGGTTGTGAGTAATACATACCAGTTGCCGTTACCTTGAATTAGTATGCAAAAAATAGAGGACTCTTTTCCACACCTTCATGCGTATTGGGCATGTAGGGCTAGGCCCATATTTTATAGACCAATCGGCACTTGGTGGATGATGTGGTCAGCATTACACCGACCGCCTTTACTTCCTAGGACTGTACCTGGTACCCACTCAAGGCTGGATCGATCTGGGAGACAATGTAATTTTATTTAAAAAAAAAAAAGGTCGGCCTCCGTCAGGACCCGAACCAACGACCTTCCGATCCGCAGACGAGCGGTTGGCCGCTGGACTACGGCGGCTTCCCTTGAATCAGTATTAGCTCAAGTTGAAAAAAAAAAAAAAAAAAGAAATTCACATAAAAAGGGACTCTAACCTATGACCACTCGACCTACTGGAAAGGGTGTCATAGTACGTTTCAAAACGTTTGCTCTCACCTTTAAAAATATCTTAAAAACTCCCGTAGGCATCAACATGAATTTTTGCACGTTGCCTTAGATTTCTCATATCCTTATGATTCTATATTTTACAAATGTAAAATGAAGTCGTTTTCTTAAAGCGGTAAATTTCTTTGAACTTTGTTTGAATAATAATTCAGGTACCCCTAAAAGTAGAATATACAGTGATTGACACACATGTGGAGGTTGTTTGGAAATCAGTTCACATGTGCAGCGATGCACGGCGATTATTTTCATAGTATATCCCCCATTTAAAAAAAACAACTCAGCAAGTCATGGGAGACCAGTGCTGGAGATGACCACCTGCGTTTGAAATGCCTATGAAACACATGCAATGTGATGTTTTGAAAAATTCCTCCAACTCAGTTTATGCAAGGTAATGTAAGCAGGCTGACAGTATGCTTTCAATGGGTGTCTGAATCAAAATATAATCAAGAACAAAATAATCCTTTTCTTGCTGAAATGCACAAATCACATTGTCGAGTTGCTGTACATCTATTGGGCGGAAATTCAAAATCAGTCACGTGATTACCGTGATGCTTCAAATTCATCACGTGATCTTTCTGGTTTCAAAACATATGAGCAAGACAATAATTAACTTTGTACTTCATTATGTTGATTTAACTCTGTAGTAATGTACCTGACGAGCTACAGCGAAATATGTTAGGAAATAAATTGTGCAATGTATTATTAGTGTCCGCATTATTTACATTTACAATGGGAAAACATTGTTTTAAATTTAAGTTTAAATTCTAAATTTTTTTAGTACAGTTTAAAACCGAAGATAATGTACCCACAACTTGTTGTTAGTAGTTTGTAAGTAACCCAGTAGCCTAGCGATGCTGAACTTCAGCAGAAGCAAAAAGGGGTGTGAAATAAATGACTACACAAGAGGGTCATAACTCTTGAATACGGCTCTGGGTGAGACTATACCCTAAAAATGATGTTTTGAGAGGCGACTAGATTAGGGTGGGTATCCCGCATTTTTAAATGGTCGGCCTCAAAAGCTGTGTCACTTAGACTAGCAGACCTAGAGGTCGACGGCGCAAACCATGGATAGATGAAATATCCGAGGCCGTCAATATCAACCTTTGCCTAGATAGATGAAATATCCAAGGCCGTCAATACCAGCGTTTGCCTAGATATATGAAATATCCAAGGCCGTCAATACCAGCGTTTGCCTAGATAGATGAAATATCCCAGGCCGTCAATACCAGCGTTTGCCTAGATAGATGAAATATCCAAGGCCGCCAATACCAGCGTTTGCCTAGATAAATGAAATATCCAAGGCCGTCAATACCAGCGTTTGCCTAGATAGATGAAATATCCAAGGCCGTCAACACCAGCGTTTGCCTAGCATACACCAAAGCTCGCATCCGATCCCTTTTCAAACCCTGACGCTAAAAAGCAGAACATTGCTGACAGGACGATAAAGAAGCGCCAACCAACAGCGAACCGTGGAAGATTTGGTGTGAGTTGACCTAATTAATTGTTCACTTTAAATATATCTTTTAGAATATTACATGGTGAGGCCCCAATCTCTTCTACTGTGCAACTCCAGTACTACTGCCAGGAAATCACGAAAACGATCCATTTTTAAAAATGCCCACCGCTGAAATTCTGCGAATTACTCGAGGATCATGAAATTGTTAAACGCATTCACTAACCCTTAAGCAATGTAGCTTTCCTATAATCCCTTCAAAAACAAAAGTAGAAAAAGAAGAGAAAAAACATAAGAAGAAGAAAAAGAAGATGAAGAGGATGATGACGATGATAAAGGTGAGGTTGAAGAAGAAGAAGAAGAAGAAGAAGAAGATGAAGAAGAAGAAGAAGAAGAAGAAGAAGAAGAAGAAGAAGAAGAAGAAGAAGAAGAAGAAGAAGAAGAAGAAGAAGAAGAAGAAGAAGAAGAAGAAGAGGAAGAAAAAGAACAAGAAAAACAAGAAAGAAGAAGAAAAAGAAGAAGAAGAAGAAGAAGAAGAAGAAGAAGAAGAAGAAGAAGAAGAAGAAGAAGAAGATGATGATGAAAAAGAAGAAGAAGAAGATGGAAAAGACAGAGAACGAAGGATAAGGATATGATGGAAGAGGAGAAGGAGAAAGAGAAGAAGAAGAAGAAGAAGAAGAAGAAGAAGAAGAAGAAGAAGAAGAAGAAGAAGAAGAAGAAGAAGAAGAAGAAGAAGAAGAAGAAGCAGAAGAAGAAGAAGAAGAAGAAAAAAAAGAAGAAAAACAAGAAAGAAGAAGAAAAAAAAGAAGAAAAAAAAGAAGAAAAGGAAGAAGAAGAAGAAGAAGAAAAAAAAAAGAAGAAGAAGAAGAAGAAGAAGAAGAAGAAGAAGAAGAAGAAGAAGAAGAAGAAGAAGAAGAAGAAGAAGAAGAAGAAGAAGAAGAAGAAGAAGAAGAAGAAGAAGATGATGAAAAAGAAGCAGAAGAAGATGGAAAAAAAGAGAACGAAGGATAAGGATATGATGGAAGAGGAGAAGGAGAAAGAGAAGAAGAAGAAGAAAGGAAAAAGAGAGGAAGAAGGAGGAGTCGAGGTTCTTGGGTATCGAAACATTAAAAAAAAAATTAATATATTACAAGCCGACTACTTTAAATGCCAGTAGTGTCCGGCGCACCGTTACTCTGTGAGGTTTCATTTAGACTTGGTATTTTGTGACAGCCGACAGAGGCAAAGATGGCTGACATGAATGCAACTGGAAAATCACACAAGAAATATTTTGACATCTCACGATGGCAGCGGTCAATATTGACATCAGGACGAGGAAGAAGTGCCTTCCACTGGAGCGCACTGCTTTTATACTGTTAACGGCTGATTTGTTTTTCTTGAGATTTGATTAACCGTCGAATCAGATAACCCTCTACTGGATTTTTAGATTTATTTCTCTATGCTTGTCCACCTCAACTTCCGACTGTTTCTGACCAGCTGAACGATCCTTTGTGTAAACATAATTATCTCCTAGTTCTAGTATTTTCAATCCGTACAGACTTTCTTACTGTTAATGGTAGTTAGACATGTCACAGTTGACAAGCAATTCCCTTTCGGCCTTGGGAGCAATATGGTATCCCCATTACCGGAAGGAGTCCCCTGTTGTACACGGATTTTAACGTATTGCTGTATTGACTCCAGAGAGGGAACACCACAATAGGCATGACCTCCAGCTGTCTTATTCAGCTGCGATTAGCCACTATAGATGGAAGAGAACTATGTTGAATGTTGAATTAGGAATCGGCATCATAGCACTCGGGATACTCCCATAAGCGCCCTGTCTCCATCTTTAGCAGCAAGCGACGAGTTCTAGCTCCCATTGTACCAGTAACTGTCTGATTATATTACCGTCTCGCCTTCCCTTGAGGTCGGCTATGTGGCTAAGTCGATGCCAACGCTTCGTAATGCTGGGATGCCGGGTTTGATCCCAGCTGCGGGCCACGCGCCTTGCGTTGGTTTCGACAGTGGTATCAAGAAAGCCGACCGTCCAGGAGGCAATGGCAAACTGCTGGACGTAAATTTGCCTAGAAAACCCACACAACAGCCAGTAGCTGTTGGGGTTGGTTCTGCAACGTCCTTTGAAGGATATGCAACTAACCTTCCGTTGAGTGTTGAGCGTCGGCCAGATCCTCTGGTAACTCCTCGCTGAGCCATTCTCCTCAACCACTATAGATGGGAGACAACACAGTCTAATGAATTAAAAGAGATAAGAAAAAGACACTAACGTTGGATTGGACATGACAAAGATTAGCTGCATATCCTTTTCAGACGTTGCAAACCAACACTAGCCATTTGTTGGCTATTTGTGATTTTACTAGCAAGTTTATGTTAACTATATAACAATAATTTTTTAACGGTCGATGATTCACGATACTGCGGAAATCAACGCAAAGCCATCTCTCTCTAACCATAATAATAATAAGCAGAAAGACAGAAAGAAAGAAAGAAAGAAAGAAAGAACGAAAGAAAGAAAGAAAGAAAGAAAGAAAGAAAGAAAGAAAGAAAGAAAGAAAGAAAGAAAGAAAGAAAGAAAGAAAGAAAGAAAGAAAGAAAGAAAGAAAGAAAGAAAGAAAGAAAGAAAGAAAGAAAGAAAGAAAGAAAGAAAGATAGAAAGAAAGAAGGAAGGAAAGAAAGAAATGGCTTATGTTAGGACAAATCGGTACCAAGTCAGCAGATCATTTCGGGGAGTTTCCGTGAACATCCAATGGATATTCACAATATGAATAACAAGGCTCTTAAACTCGTCTCCCTCCATTTAAATAGTTATATCCAGCTTCGGCTCGTAGCTAAAGTTTATAAAGGTTTTGGTTAAAAAATTGTGTGAAGACTGTTTTAATATTGTATAAAACGAAGCAGATACATGAAATGGAAATGAATAAATAATGTTGACAAAATCCTTAAAACCTAAATTTGGTAGTATATGGTGTTTAAACAGAACATACACTGACTAATTAGGAAACATTACCTCACACTGTCACAACAGGACCGGCACAGCGACTGCCTATTACTGTCGCTATTACTTTCTTCTTCGCGTTCACGAGCTGTAAACTCTGGCCGAAAGTTTTGGTTGTTCATCTTCTTCTAGACTGCAGTCCTGTTCCAGAACCTAAGTGATGCGTGTGCATCCGTTATGCAGATCTGATTCAATTGTAAGCACACTGCTGATTCCTTGCTTCTCAGGCAGATGCACTCCGACTTTGGAGGAAGCTCCGAGTTAGTCGACTCTTATGATATGCTTTTGGGTAGGCAGTGGGTCTATTATTGTTTTCCCTATAACAGCGCCTAGAAACTATTACCTTTTGTACATTTTTTTAAATCTCAAACATGTATGCATGCACACAGCAACCACACCTCGTGTAAGTGGTATTTTGAAATGTACAGTTTTATTGTAGTGTTTTTATGTATTAGGGAACGGCCATTGAAATTAAGTTCAACGATTGTACAGTACACGAGTCTAAAGAAATAATTAAAAAAAAAATGTGGGAGTTTTCATCATACTGAATGCTATGGATAGTCTCAGGGGAATAATGGGGTGCTGCAGTTCCGTAGTGCATATGCATGAATCGCTACTGGTTATGGCCTGAAATCGAAATCGACATTTCAGTTTCTGCTATGACATCTTACTCCGGTAATCAAACAAGCTGCCCATCTTTGGAAAACCGCTCCATTTATAGCTTCGGCGTTCTCAGTACAACATGGATCAATATGCAACATACATTTATTTTGTAAATTTTTTGACGTCTTCATATTTATTTGTTCCTTAATATAGCCGCGCTTGTCCTATTGTGTTTTTTAAAACGCATTTCTAGTTTCATGTTGATCATGGCTGTTTATAAACTCTTTTGTCATGTCGTTTGAGTTTTCTAGTCCTATTTTTTTTGCCTTTAGTGCGTCGTTAATAACAATTTCGGTAGAAAGCTTTGGCTGTATTTATGTTCGTTCTTATTATTCCCCTAGTTGATTTTTTTCTAGTTACAATTTGCATTCTACTTAGTATTTCTTGATATCACCCTCACTGCTCACTCCTATTTATACTTTTGTTGCATCAAACGTGCAAAGACCTAACACTTCACAAACTACAATAACTGCTATGAGATTACCTCCCCGTTCAAACCGCCCTTTCACATGAAAGGTCCTGCCAGCCTTGATAAAGCTACAACAACCAACTACCATAAGCTACAGGAGACAGCTTGAATGGACCAGTATCGGCTTGCAGACCCCAAATTCGCCACGCGGCAAGACTGCAACCGCGCATGCTCACCCCAACAAAAGGAAAGACAACTGCACACCCCTCAGTTGCAGACAATGGAAGGGACCAGACAACATGATACAAGCCCCATGATAAAAAGTAAACGCCAGCCGTATCAGGTTTCCCCTGCTCCTGAAAGCCGATAACAGTTTCGGGGCTGCCAGCGAATGAGGAGAGAGCTGTCTGTGTTTCCGAAGACTGAAATCATGATGGAGACAAGGACCAAGACGTTGTGGAGTTATCTTCAGCGACAGAAGTAGAAAGTGGCATTAGTATCTCGGTTTACCGCCTTCTTCCTCTACACAAACCCAAGGTTTCCAGGCGCCATGTGGCCTCTGCTCCCAGCTAGTGGTAGGGCACGCCTCATCTGGCGGATGTCGCGTACAGCCTATTGTGCGGTGTGTCACCAAGACAGAGCCATGTTGACACTTCCTCTAATGGTGGCCGAGTAATGATGGTCTAAGAACTAGAAAGTCCTGCTTCGGCTCAATCGATCAGAACAGTCGAGCAATGAAGATAATAGGGGTTAAATATCGCTGGGAAAGTTCTGTGGGCGCTCACAGGAATACAAGCCTTTCTTGGTTCTCTGTACTGAAGCTGAGGATACTGCGTACTTCTAATTCTACAGAAACTTTGACTCTGCAGCTAGAATATATTCAGAGAAAGCAGCTGTGGAACATCGGCGACCGGGTCCCTCACTGGCTGGTCAGTATACGATTTCGTCGTTAATCGGGACAGTATTTGTGTCTGTCTCTCTTGATCGCATCAACACTGCAAGAGTCCTTTTTAGGACTACTTAGATTCGAGCAATTCTAAGCCATTTTATATGGCGCACATAAACCTAGCAAAGTTATTGCCGACCCCCACACCCCACCCCCACCCCACACACTTTTTTTTAGGACAATGCTGGTTAAACGTGACTTGTCGGACACCAGTGTTTTGGTTAGCATATACAGAGCCTTTAAGAAGGTACACGACTGGCTGTGGAAATCGGAACATTTTTCCAATGCTAAAACCTTACTAAGGTGTTTACCGCCTGTTCAAATACGTTTGTGTCTTCGGGAAGGCTCTATCGTCATTTGTAGGCGATGGGCTCAATTTGCAGAGCGCTTGAAGTTTTCAATTTTTATCCTGTCTAGCAGATTCGTCTTAACAGTATAATGAGCCCCTGGGCAAACCAGTGTACTGGGGCTCCTACGACAGCAACACAGAGGAATGAAATGAAAATGGTCATATTGCTAAACATATATTGATTTACAAACTTCTTATATGGCAAGTGCCTTTACATACACATATTAGTTTAGGGTTCGTGTACTAGTGTGGATTCCGGCCAAATGTCCAGCTAGCAACACTTTCTAGCATGGTTCTGGTTAGCGTCTTTCCTTACGTCACCTTGAGTGTAGGTCAACATACACCATTTTATTTCTCATGATATTTCAGTGGCGGTAATGATGTCCAGGTTGCGAACTTCAACACCGATGAATATTTCTGTGCATTCTTCATTAAACATGTCTTTTTGTAATGCCTGATTTGGAATAACAGTGATGATCCCCTTTCGCATCATTGGCGCCTCAGGCATATGATGTTACACCCCTATTTTTATGGACCGCTCGGCACTTGCTGGTTGATGGGTTAACATCACGCCAGCCCCTTTACTTCCCAGGACATCACCTCGTACCCATTTTAGGCTGGGTCCATCTGGGAGCCAAGGTCAATTTTAGAAAGAAAAAAAATAATGCGACTAGATGTAAATTCGAACCGAAGTTCTTCCTCCTGCTAGTAGACGAGCGACAAGCCACAAGGCTGAATCGGCTCCCAGGGCTTAATGACCTTGACATAGCGCCTTCCTTTTTCATTAGTTCGACCACAGCTCTATCATATCTCTAGCTCCGCGCTGCCCTTGTTATCAAACAGGAGGTACTTATATGTGCTAGTGTGTGTGTGTGTGTACACACACACACATTCACACACACACACACACACACACACACACACACATATATATATATATATATATATATATATATATATATATATATATATATATATATATATATAGATGAATGATGAGAATAACCCTGACACATTAAAAGATTCATGTAACTGTCTTCAAAGATACTGACTCACGAAAAGAACTGATTGCCCACATCAGAAAGATACAATCTACATACTGTAGTCATGTCATGAGAAGAAGAAAGCTGGAATACATCGCGAAGATGAGAAAGCTGTAGGGAAAAACAAGCAGAGGGAGACCAAGAGAAAAGAGGCTAGACAGTTTAACATAATAGCATGGGTAAATCATCTGTATTAGACTTGATTGAAAGTACACAAGACAGAAGGTTTTAGTAGATAGACATGACTACCAATGCCTCACGGCAGGGACTTTGAGGAAAGGATATCTGTATCCGAGCTGTAACGTTACAATCTGACTATACTTCAAGTGTCAACACACACGTCATGTTTTTAATTATCAGGCGCTTCTATATGGCACCCTACACAAACTCATACCTGACTAATAGCCTTGTGATCCCCGTCTAGGGGTGCATTTCTTTGCCCTCGTTTACAATGAGATGTGAATCTATCTCTTAACCTATTCACAGCCTAAATAAACAGTGGATCAGTCTGAAACCCCGCGACTAAATATGGTGCGCCCCGGCCGGTAGAGGCGATGCTGCTTGTTTAAATGATGATTTGATCTCCGAGCGCTCTTGTTTAAACGTTGATCTGATCCTTCCCTGGGAATGTGAACAGAGCTAATGGCTGTATTCAGAAGGGAAGTCCTATGGACCAGGCAAGGTGTTTGCTCAACATTTGCTCGGTCGCATCCAGCGGTACAGAAACGCACGTTTCTCAGCGACGTCAACCATCTCCGGTTTCACAGGTACCCATTGGGTTCGTGCTAGCTACGTCCTTTCGGCCAGATCCATATATTAGTATACCAGGGACATGGGTCGCCGTAGGCTGGATGAGCTATGTGTGCACACCATCTATTGTGTGTGTGTGTGTAAAAAAATAATTATATATATATATATAAATATATATATATATATACACACACACAATAGTATGTAAAGCAAATGTATCTCTACACACAGTGGCGCATCGGACATACGAGGCTGGACTTATATGTGAATAGACCAACCATTTCTCTTCGGGCGCCTTTACTTTACAGGACAGGTACTTATTTAAGGTTGGGTCGATCTAAGAGCTAAGGTTGTTTTCTTGAAACGAATCCGGGTCCATGCTGGTTTGAACCCATGAATATATATATATAATATTATGCCTTATGTGAATGGGACAAGAAGAAATAAACTGGACAGCTCAGAGTCATGGTTAATAAGTTAATTGGGTAATCTTTACAGGACTTTGCAGACCAACCCCAGCATTTTTTTTGGCTGCTGTGGTTTTTCTAGGCAAATGTCACGTTCGATAGTTTGCCATTGTCCCTAATCGGTCAGCTCTCAGTACCACTGTCGAAACCAACGCAAGACAAATCGTCGGCAGGTGGGATCGAATCCGTAACCCTGTCGTTACTAAGCGCGTTTGCAATGTCTAAGCCACAGATGAGTACAGAGTAATAGATCCTGTACATCAAATATAATGCTAAGAACTTTAGGAAAGGCTAAAAATATATACATACGTAGATACATACATAGATACATAGATACATAGATACATAGATACATACATACATACATACATACATACATACATACATACATACATACATACATACATACATACATACATACATACATACATACATACATACATACATACATACATACATACATACATACATACATACATACATACATACATACATACATACATACATACATACATACATACATACATACATACATACATACATACATACATACATACATACATACATACATACATACATACATACATACATACATACATACATACATACATACATACATACATACATACATACATACATACATACATACATACATACATACACATACATACATACATACATACATACATACATACATACATACATACATACATACATACATACATACATACATACATACATACATACATACATACATACATACATACATACATACATACATACATACATACATACATACATACATACATACATACATACATACATACATACATACATACATACATACATACATACATACATACATACATACATACATACATACATACATACATACATACATACATACATACATACATACATACATACATACATACATACATACATACATACATACATACATACATACATACATACATACATACATACATACATACATACATACATACATACATACATACATACATACATACATACATACATACATACATACATACACACATACACACATACACACAAACATACATACATATCATGATCATCTTCGTCATGCGCCGGTCCTTTGCAGAACGTCGATTTCAACACGGATTGTTTTGTTGTTTGTTGTCACCAGGTGGGATGCAATTTTTCGTTTTTTGAAGCCACATTCTGGCATTCTGAAGAAGAAGAAGAAGAAGAAGAAGAAGAAGAAGAAGAAGAAGAAGAAGAAGAAAAAAGAAGAAGAAGAAGAAGAAGAAGAAGAAGAAGAAGAAGAAGAAGAAGAAGAAGAAGAAGAAGAAGAAGAAGAAGAAGAAGAAGAAGAAGAAGAAGAAGAAGAAGAAGAAGAAGAAGAAGAAGAAGAAGAAGAAGAAGAAGAAGAAGAAGAAGAAGAAGAAGAAGAAGAAGAAGAAGAAGAAGAAGAAGAAGAAGAAGAAGAAGAAGAAGAAGAAGAAGAAGAAGAAGAAGAAGAAGAAGAAGAAGAAGAAGAAGAAGAAGAAGAAGAAGAAGAAGAAGAAGAAGAAGAAGAAGAAGAAGAAGAAGAAGAAGAAGAAGAAGAAGAAGAAGAAGAAGAAGAAGAAGAAGAAGAAGAAGAAGAAGAAGAAGAAGAAGAAGAAGAAGAAGAAGAAGAAGAAGAAGAAGAAGAAGAAGAAGAAGTAGGAGGACGAGGAGAAGAAGATGAAGATGAATAATAATAATAATAATAATAATAATATTAATAATAATAATAATAATAATAATAATAATAATAATAATAATAATAATAATAATAATAATAATAATAAGAAGAAGAAGAAGAAGAAGAAGAATAATAAGAAGAAGAAAAATAAAAAGGAGGAGGAGGGAAGGAGGATGAGGAGAAGAAGAAGAAGGCGTCTGTTGGCAATATTTTTTTTAAAGAGAGAGAGAGAGAGAGAGAGAGAGAGAGAGAGAGAGAGAGCGAGAGAGAGATGGAGAGATAGAGAGAGAGAGAGAGAAAGAATGAGGAGGGGTAGAGAGAGGGGCTGGGGAGAGTGACAGACAACTATATAGAAGAAAAAAATGATTCTGAAAGAAACAATCAATCGCTGTGTGACACGCGACAAGAAAACAGTAATCGGATTGCAAGCTAATTGTGACAAGCCGACAATCCTATTTTCTCCCCTCGTTGATAAATTTGATCCGAAACAGCGTCATTATTTTATCGATCTGAATAACTGTCGTTGCTTTTATCTGCAATTTTCTGACACTTAAAGAATTCACTGGTGCACGTTTCAAGAGACTTAACAGCTTGACAAATGTACGATGTGGTCGAAATTTTATGGTGATGTTATTGAGTTGTCCCAAGGTAAAACTTTGTTCTATAGAGCCTGTGCACTGTGCTGAGCTTCTTCAGACTCATGTAGTCACTTCATAATTAGAGTATATTTGTGTACGTGTACTGTATTGTTCTTTATGTGCTGATGAAGGCTAATCGCCGCAACGTCCTTTGTTTGTTTAATGTGATCGATTTTGTAAAGCTAACATAAACTGTTTGTTGTTTCTTACCAAATTTTTTTCTTACCTATAATTTTCTACTCTTTTTAAAAATTTCTTCAGACTCAGGCTTGAGTTTAAAAAAGAATGAAGCACTTATGTGATAACTCTTTGAGTCCCGGAGGGTTTAGCATCACAGGCAAAAGGGATAGTCAAAAGAGACTAAAATCGGCGCATCATGCGTTCATTGGGCTTCTAGGCAGTAACCTATGAACGTATGATGCGTTCCTCGGGACTCAAAGAGTTAATACCCGTGTGCTATGATATTGACCCGTTGTTCAATCTTCAAACTTGAAACTGTTGGAGCAATCGAGACAAATGCCTCAGTGATGACAGAGATACATCGCAAGTTTCTTGGAATACTGTAATCTGACTGGAATCAAGGTTATATGGTGTTTAATTGAAAGATGATCGACTTCAAAGAACTAGGTTTTTATCTCAAATAACAGTGGGGGTGGTCTTTGGGTTTAGATGCCAAATGACTTGCAGAACCCATTTGAGAATTAATTTGTGGGTCGAAAACTTTTAGGTCTACCGTACCCCATGTCACACAAGTCAATTTTATTCAGAAGTACTGTTACCGAGCGAAGAAAGAGTGGGTACAAGGTAAAGGAATGTAAAGTAAATAGATAAATAATAAGATAACCAATAATTTTAGAGCTAGTGGCGTCAAAATGGTGTCGTCTGCTAGAGGAGGATTAAAATTCAACTTGGCGTATTACCGATCAAAGCGTAAAAACTTTAGTTTTCTAATCTTCAATTTAATTTAATTTTTGTTGTAATTTCACAGAGCAGCCACGAAACTACTCAGAAGAGCGCAAAAAGAAAGGAGAACTGTCACAGTGAAGAGTAAGATAAGTACCATTCTCTTCGAGCATTGTTTTATCAACTTCAGAGGTTCCGGATAGTAAGCGTCCTTTGGATATGTTCTCCAAGTCATGCCTGTGGGTTGGGAAATAAGCAGGCAGTAAACTAGCCAGTTCTGCACCACTTGGTGGTAAACTGATGTATGACATGATAGATGTTGTGAGGGCCCTTTGGGAACGAACGAACAGGGTGGAGGCAAACATAAATCATTACGCTCTGAGGAGAATAGCGCTGTGGGGAGTCAAGAGGTTATCTAGCCAAAGCTCAACACTCAAGGAAAGGCGAGATGGATGTACAATCAGACAGCTACTGGTACTATCGGAATTGGAACTGTTCGCTTGCTGCTGAAGATGGGGACGAAGCACTTAAAGGAGTGTCCTGAGTTCTGTGATGTCGATTTTTATTTCAACATTCCACGGCATTCAACACTGTGTTTTAACTGGCTTCAGATTTTAGGGGTTAAACGCCAGAGAACTAAAGACAGAGATCATGAGCACACTAAGACAGTGTGCTGCTTGTAATACAGGATGGAACTTAGTTATTTATCAGTCCTGATATTCCTTACCCGTCTAGAACTACAGAGTTACCATGGTAGTACTTGGTGAAGCTGTTATCGAACCCTATTTGTAACCTGTTGTAACGCTGAGGTTGCACAGCGTGTAAAGGATTTGTTTAGGGGAAAAAACAGTCAGTCAGTCAATCAGTCAGTCAATCAGTCAGTCAATCAGTCAGTCAATCAGTCAGTCACGATCATTTTGTTAAAGTACAATAATGTGCCCTCTGCACTAGTCAGTTGCCAAACATACACAACCTCAAAGCCCAAACTATTTATTACTGTAAATTATATAGTTGGAAAAACCAAATTATGTATTTTCACATCGAATATTGTTTCAGTTTCATCATTTGCAAGTGAAAGACATGCAACGAAAATGAGATACATTCGAAATCAAATGCCTGGGGAAACTGGTTGGCTTTAAATTGGATGTATTCAAGAAAGGTGAAGAAATGAGAAAAACATGTGGACAACCACTGGCATTACAATTATAAATAAGACACCGAAGAGGGGTCATGAGTTGGCGTATCTTCAGAAGTAACAAGAAGAACAAATCACCAAACAGGCCGTTAAATGGCAGACAAATGCAACGAGGAAACGAGAACGTGCAAGAGAAACTCTAAGGCGAACCTTTGTTCATTGTTTATTTTAGAAATCATCTTCATCGCAAATCAGACATGACCATAAGTGCTCCAATCAGACATGACCATAAGTGCTCCAATCAGACATGACCATAAGTGCTCCAATCAGACATGACCATAAGTGCTCCAATCAGACATGACCATAAGTGCTCCAATCAGACATGACCATAAGTGCTCCAATCAGACATGACCATAAGTGCTCCAATCAGACATGACCATAAGTGCTCCAATCAGACATGACCATAAGTGCTCCAATCAGACATGACCATAAGTGCTCCAATCAAACATGACTATAAGTGCTCCAATCAGACATGACCATAAGTGTTCCAATCAGACATGACCATAAGTGCTCCAATCAGACATGACCATAAGTGCTCCAATCAGACATGACCATAAGTGCTCCAATCAGACATGACCATAAGTGCTCCAATCAGAAATGACCATAAGTGCTCCAATCTCCTCCTGAGTATGTTGATGAGAGTGACAAAGAGTGCTTGATCAATTCTTCTTCTTCTTCTTCTTCTTCGCGTTCACCAGCTGTAAACTCTGGCGGAAGGTTCTGGTTGCTCATCCACTACTGAACTGCAGTCCTGCTCCAGAAGCTGAGTGTTGCGTGTGCATCAGTTTTACAGATCTCATTCTCTTGAATACACACTGTTGGTTCCTTGCCTCTCCGGCAGATGCACTCCGACTTCAAAGGAAGCTCCCCAATTAGTCGACTCTTACGACATGCTTTTGGGGAGGCAGTGGGTCTATTCTTGTTTTCCCCACAATGGGGCCCCGGAACCCACACGGGGGGCTCGATCAATGATATGCAAAGGATTTCACAGGACAGAATAGGACTGGGGGGAGGGGGGGGGGTGTAAGCCTTATGTGACTATGACTGAAAAAGAGAATTGCGATGACAAGAGTAAACTACGACTACGACAAAAGAGCGAACTTGGTCACAGGGAACCTCACTGTCGAATAGAGGAAATAGTAAGCCAACACCCTAATAATATTTTCCAACATTTGCAACGAGTCACTAGTTTAAACTTCCTCTACGAAATCATCTCTCTTACAGAACGTCGGAAATCGGGATTATCCGGGTTTATCAAACTGGTACATAATCAAATCGCTATCAACACGACAAACAATAGCGTGCATCAGGGCAGGGATCTTCCGCCCCTCAACCTGTCTTAGGCCCAACCACTCCTACAGTGAGTTACTGGCACGAGCATGCTGCACGCGCGCCGCGACAATGGCTGTCATCGAAAAATGAGCATGACGTATTGCTGCTGACGGCTTAACGTAAAACTCTACAGCCTAGCCGCCCTATTTTTTTTTTCCTGGCGAAGAACGACGTTCACATTTTCCGAGCGGAGGCATCAGAGAATTGGCTAAAGCTCTGAAATAACATGTTGGGAAGTAAAAAATTAACAGTTGTGCTGTGTTTTGAGGCGTCTAAGCGATGGCCAAACACAAGTCGGTGGCTTTCGACTTTTGGAGGGCCGTGGCTGTGTGGGACAGACGGAAGGCCTGCGAGGCTTGAGGAAAAGGAAAGTTCAGCCCACAACATCTGTTGTTGCCAAAACTTCTTGTCTCTATAGTGACAAGCATAAGGAAACAAGCTGCACCATCAAACTGAAGCTAAAACTGTTAATTATTATAATTTGGGGGGGGGGGTGGGGGGGGGTGTAGTTTGGAACACATGTACTGGGTTTATTTTTAATGACTGAATTTTATTGTTAAAAATATTGTCGTTCCTTTTTTTAAACCACCTTCTGTGGAAGTAGTGCCACCTTTACTGCTATAGGGTGTTTTATTTTAGGTATTGTTTTCCGCATTACAGCTCTATTCGCAACCGATTCTACTGGTTTTGAAATTGCTAACAGTATCAGGATAAGGCACTTGAGTATCAGGGCAACAGGTAATAAATTGTTGAACAACTACAATGGAACTGTTACCGTTACAGAAGCTAAGATCAGTTACTAAAACATCGGTACACAGTAGTTGTATCGAAAGTGACATTTCTCCGCATTTTCCATCTTTTTACCAATCTATGCTTACCAACACCTTCTGTCTTTCTGTATCTCATCATTTCTGTCATTCTTACGTTCTTTTTGTTTTCCATATTTTTCATCGTATTAGCAATCTGTACTCAACAACAATAACATTCGTAATAAAAGTCGATGGTGTTATTTTAGGACAAGAACAGGAATTTAAGTATCTGGGCACATGAATAACATCAGATGGAAGATGCATAACTGAGATAAGAAACAGAATAGGAAAAGCAAAAACTGCATTTTATAAAATGAAGAACATCTTGTGCAATACATCCTTGTCATTGAGAGTTAGAAAAAGAATTCTTACTTGCTACATACATCCAGTTTTAACATATAGCTGTGAATCCTGGACAATAGGTAGGCAGGCCAAGCAATTTCTTGAGGCCTCAGAGATGAGGTTTTACAGAAAAATGCTTAGAATACCTTGGACTGCCAAAAAGAGCAACCAAGAGGTTTTGAAAGAGGCGGGAGCCCGAAGACAACTCATCACAGACACCAGAAGGAGACAGTCATCATTTTTTGGCCATGTTATGAGAATATCGAAAATAGAACATGTTGTGACCACTGGAAAGATCTATGGAAGGAGGGATAGAGGAAGACAACGAGAGAAGATGCTTGACAGTCTTGTTGCATGGCATGGAGGTGTGTCGGCACACGAACTGATACATGCTGCAGGAGATCACAGATTGTGGAGAGGCATGATCGCCCACGCCAGTCAGCAAGGCATCTGCGGATGATGATGAATCAACAACAACATTCTTTCTTTGTGTCTTTCGCCGTTTTAGTCTTTCTGTCACGCTAAGGTTCGTTTCTCCATATTTTTTATCCTATTACCAGTCTATATAATTACAAAAATAATTTCTTAGTGTCTTTCTATAATTCACCCTTTTTACAATTTTGACAGTTTGTCTCTTCAGATGTGTAATCTTGTTACCAAACTACGCTCAACAACAAGTGTTATTCATGGTGTCATTTTGCGCTTCATTATTTCTGTCGTTCCGGCCTTCCTTTCTACACAAGTTTTATCCTGTTACCAGTCTATGCTTATCACCTGGTTTCATCCACTGTCTTTTTGCTTATCATACCTTTTATTATTCTGACGGTCTGTTTCTCCACACCTGTCAGCCATTTACCAATCTATACTCACCAACAACTTTCATTCAATGTGCCTATCTGTGTGTCACCTTGTCTGTTATTCTGATCTTCTCTTCCTCCATATTTTGCTAAGCTAACAACTCAGACAATACAACTAGACAACGCTCGGTTATGTGTGCCAGTGTGCGACCGCGTATGCTAGTTGTGTGTTTGTGTGTGTGAGTGTGTGAGAGCGTTGGTGAGAGCTCGCGTGCAAGTGTCTATTTTGTCATGGGCAAGCACACAAACACGGCACTGGAGATTCAGTCAAGAAATCCTCTTACAGCCTCATTACTCCCATCAGCATAAACTGTCGAGGCTCCGACCTTAAGAGGATTGAAGAAGAAAATATTGACCGGATTAGAATGTGGGGGGGGGGGGGGGGGGGGGGAATGCAAGCCAACTGTGACAATGCTATATGTCCATTATGACTTGGGGGCAGATTGTTAAAGAGTTTACTAATTGTAACCAGTTGGGTGGCAAATGGACAAAAGAGAATGCAGCTGGTAATAGGCAGATGACAAAGACAATTTAATATATTGTAATCTTAGTTCATTGCCAGGCTATGCCGGCGTGGTGTGGAATAAACAGGCATACACATTGGCTGAATCTGCACCTTTGGGTGGTGAAATGATACATGACAAGGCAGATGTGGTCAGAGCCCTTTGGGAACATGTAATGAAGTCAGAAGAGAAACTAGATTATTATGGGCTGGAGAGAAAGATGTACCTAGGTGTGACCAAAGGGTTCGGCAGGCACACTACGCTATGAGGAAAGGCAAGACGGATATACAACCAGACTACGACCGGCACCATTAGTATTGGAACTCTGCACTGGCTGCTAAGGATGGGGACGGAGCGCATATGGGAATGCCCTGAATGCTGTGATGTCAATTCTTGACTCAACTCAACTCAACTTCATTGTCGGACCTGCTGATTTGCCGAGGAAGTCAGAAAAATAATACTTGCAGTCATTCCAGTAGAGTTTATTTTATAGACTGAAGGACAATTTTCCACACCTTCATTTGTACTGGGCGTATAGGGCTAGACCAATACTTTGTAGACCAGTCGAAACTCGATGGTTGATGCAGTCTACATCACACTGGTCGCTTTTACTTCCTACAACTTAGTAGATTAAAACCAAATGCATATTGTAGCAAACAAGTTTGCTTCCAGTTCTGAATGTAGTGGATTCGATTTTGAACTCGAGAACAGTTGTTACATATATCCACTCTAGTCACTATTGAAACTATGAAAGTTTGTTTGTTGTGCGACATTGAAGAGAAACAGGCGCACAAGGGATACATTCCATGAAATAAAGTCAACCTTCTTGGCTATAAACAGACTGAAATACAGCCGCTATTCTATCACGCCTCCATAAAGCATGTATATTTATAATTGAAAATATTCGGATTTAAACATGTTTAAAAGAAGAAAGAAAAAAAAAAAAAAACTATGCTGAAGGAGCGATGTATCTGCCTGTCTAAAGTGCCTTCTGTTGACACTAGTCCAACATGGAGCAAGATCACGTTTTGCAAGCAGAAGGACCAAGCAGACGCGTGCTATGTAGGTATGGAGCAATGTGTGAAGAATGGCCGCGTGAGATATGTCCAGTAGGCGGTGTCCACCAAGGCCTGTTTCGTCTGCGTGACTCATAAATTGACAGTTCTAATCTATGGTACGTACCGCGAACGCTGTTGTCTGTGTCAATATTGTTCAGCCATCAGGTTTGGCATTCTACACCTCTAATGACAACAGGAGAGGAGCAGAGAGCACACAACGAAAATAAACAACAGTCACAAAGCACAGGCAAAACACAGAAAAAATAGCATAGTTTCTGGATGTGAAATATTCAGCGGGTTAAAATTCCTTGGTTCTGTTTCACCTGGAATATTTGAATGTTAATCTCATCTATTGTTTTATACAATAACAGATGAAAACAGAGGTGAAACAGAACTCTTAGAAAGATGATCAATGTATTTTCAATAATATGAAGTTTTTAAACATCTAAAGAGATATACTTCTCCTGCATATTATTGATTTTCAAGAAAGCCTTTGACAGCTTCCATAAAATTTCATTATGGGGAATTTCGGAATGCTACAGCATGCCAGCCTAAGTAATATGCATTATTCAAAATGTTTACGATGTTTGAAAATGTGCAATGGGCACTGAAAAATCGCCTAAGTGACTGGTTTTTGGTTGAAACTGACGTAAAACAAAACTGTCTGCAGATAGGGATGGCAAAGGAATGTTACTGGCAGCCAGGAACTGCATGGTCAACTTGCAGAATGGGGTTTGGCGTTGTTCTATTGAAAAAGATATATGTCGACATCCCAAAATAAAAGAACATGTGGTGGAATAATTTCATTGACATATCGTTGCGCATTCAAGCATTAATGACATCACTACTGCGCACGTCATGGAAGTCACAGTAATCGCCTTGCCGGAAAGATTAATCTGCTCATAATAGCAGCAGTGGTAGCAGTAGCAGAATGGTAGTAGTAGTTGTTGTGGTTAGTCGAGTGTTTACGACGTCAGGCTCTCCTGTGGGAGACCCGGGTTTGATTCCCGGTTAGGTAATGGTGCTTTTCTGTAGGGGGCAAAAAAAAAAAAAAAAAAAAAACATCTTTACCTGAACAGTCCGTTGCGACAGCACTAGCCGTGCGGCTCTAAATCTTCAGGCTCCCGACCCCTGTTTACACCGACCTAAAAAGGTGGTAAAACAGACAGCAGTGAAAGTTTTTTTAGTTGTTGTGGTGCTGGTTGTGGTAAGTACTACTGGTACTGAGTGATGTGGTAAATTTTACACTGGCCGCATTTACTTCTCATTACAATACCTGCAACCCATTTTAGTCTGTGTGGACACGAATGCTAAGGTCAATAAAAAAAAAAAAAGTTTCGTCACGTGATGAATTTCAAATCCCTCGGACAGGGAGAGAGAAGTAATCGGTGGATTTATGGAGGGGAGGGATTTGTGACAGAAACTTAACTGAGAGCGCTTAAAACATCATTTTTAGGTTTTCATTTTTCAATTTAATAATATTTTAAATAATGCTACATCAGCTATTCTAATTTGTGTGTGTGTGTGTGGCAAATTTGTTGGTTATTTAGAAGTGCAGTAGTAAGTTTTACTTTCAGCAGTTAAAAAAATTTTTTTTTTTTTAAACGTCTTTAAAATACAATTTAAAGGACCACTAATATGAAGACACTGTTATATGTTTGCGTGTGCTAGAGACGGCAAACATGACTATCTCTATATCTGTGCAGACAATGATTGTGAAACGAAAAATATTAGACACGAGCGTTTTTATTTTCTCTCGTTTCCAATTAGCCAGACTACGCCACAGTAACGCGTGGCCGGTTACAGCTAGTTATTTAATACATTCTTGGTCCAAAATACTAGAATACCCAACATTTTGCGAAATCAAATTAGTGGCAGTAATGCTGAACCACAACTGTGACCATGCTAGACAAACAAGGTGCAAGGTTGGAAGCTTCATAAATACTATCCTGTTTGTCCGCCGTTTTTAAATAGAAGGACGTTGATCCGAAGAAGAAGAAGGTTTTGTTGTCTTTATTTCCGCCATGATTGTTATTTCTCCCCAACTTTTTGAGAAAGTCGACAAGAGTGGTCAAGACGCGAAACCAGGGTAACGAGTTTGTTTGCAAACAACTCTAAGGGATTATACATTTGGGAGTGATACACTAGAAACGAATCGTATTCTAACAAGCTATTAGCATCATAAAACCATTCCTGTTATGTGGCGAATCTTCAAACATGTTGTGTTGGTGGTCTCCATCCAGCTTGCCCAGGTCCTAGGGATAAACTTAGAGTTAGTTGTTAGTTGGTTTAGAATTCGGCTCAGTCTTGAGGACATCCCATTACAAACACTCGAAAGCGCTCAAAAGCTTGTTTGCAGGCGTGAATATTCCTTCAGCTTGTCCAGTGGTTGAGGCTGAGCTTCAGTTGTAAGCCAATGTTTGTAAACGTTGTTGAGGTTAACCTTAGAGAATGACTGAATATGCTTCAGTGCCCTCAACAGATGCTGGTGTTTCTGTATGTATGATGTCTCTTTGTGTATCTATAGTCATGCCCATAATGCGGGTTGTGATCAGTCGCAAATATGGGACAAGGACAGGTGAAACCCCGAAACTGAATTTGATTATTTCTGTCGGAAATAATACTTTCCGCAGGTACATACTAGTTAAAGATTAAAGGAAACTAAAGGAAAAATAATTTGGGAACATTAATCTGCGCTGGCTGCTGAAGATGAGGACGGAGCATGCATGGAAATGCCCTGAGTGATGTGATGTCAAATCTTGACTTAACTCAACTTAAAGGCAATGACCACTGACGCTCCCCTAGTTACCTATATAGTTTAGTTTGGCAGAAGCTCATATATATATAAGAAGTTAGAGGATGCGAGTGCTTACACAACTTCGATGAGATTTTCGCGTCGCCTAGCAACCCGATTTTCCCCATAATACTTTCCGCTAGCAAAACCGGATAGGGCTAGTTACATTTAACTCATGGATTACTAGTTTTGCAACCAATCAAAGTGCCCTGTTCGACCAATCAATAGAAACGTACCAGAGGGCGCTTTATCTTTTTGGCGCATGCGCATGGCTGGCGTCACGTGGGTCGTCCATTTTTGAGCGGAAGCCGCCATCTTCCGGTCTTTGCAGTCCCAAACGTGGTCGAGTGATGATCGGTAGTTTTTCAAGTTCAGTATTCAGATTAGCGAGTGTAGTTCTATATTAATTCGTTCTGGATTACGGTAGTGATTTCTGACCGATCTGAGGGGGTAAGTTGGCACTCTTTTTCTAATTGTGAATCTTCTGTAAGTGTACTATTAATGTAGCATTATATTAAAATTGTTATCCCTGAATTTGCTGGCTGGAGTTCTAGAGGTAACCGATATAAAAAATTATATGGCCACGTGCGTTTAACCTTACCTTTACTAGTTAGTGCTGAAGCTAATATTTAAATGCGGTGTACTTTGTAAACCATCGTAACTGAATTATATTAATATTTAATTCAGTTAATAAATTCTGAAGAGCCCAGAGAGACCAGCAAATTCGGGAAACCACGGGTTCCCTTTTTTGCACACGCTTATCAGGGCTTTTACTATCTTTCCCCCAAGCCTGCGGCATTTTTTCATAACACCAAGGACTCAACGATTAGTACACAATTGTACCCATTGTCATGTCGCCATAGAATCGGCACAGACAAAGAGACAGTTTAAGGGATTTAATCCCAGTATTCATAACCGACTACTAGTCGTAATTGTAACCGACCACGTGTCGAATTTTCTAAACGACCACGTGTCGTATCTGAACTTTAAGAACATCAGCGGTGGATTATCTACAAGAGGATATCACAAGAAATAAGATCTACAAGAAGCCAAGTGTTCCGGTTTCCCTCATCAAGTCCAGCCTTTGGGAGTATCCACGGGTGAGCTGTACTCGTGCGGGGAAGGAACTGGACCCAGTAGACATTTCTCTTATGATGATAACCATTTGGTTTAAAATCAAACACCAAACCACTGTCAATTTTTAGCCAGTCAGTTGTAGTAAAATTAAAGCGACATCATTCTTCATTCACTACTATTCTCGTCTGTCTGTGTTGCTGTGCGTGAGTAATAGTTGAGTGAGCGAGAAGGGGGCATTCTTCGCTTTCTTTCTCTGGGGGCTCTTTTTCTTTAAAAGTGGCAGAGGAGTTGCCACCAGGATACCTAGTCGGCCTAGCACCACCCATCGGAGCAGGGTAGACTTATCTTCCTGTCCTCTGTCCCAGGAGTAATATCTCGGTCTTTCTACCCTAGTAGACGATGAAGTACCATACTTCTAGTGAGCCACACTTATAGACTGAAGATACCTCCTGTATAGGAACCCTACCCTTCCTAGGGCTCTCCTATAGTTGTGACAACTGGTACGCTCGTCCGGGATTTTACCAGAGACTATTTCCTAGTAGTCTATAGCTTTATAGGTACTGCACAACTGTTTAATAAGACTGAGCTAAAAATTGATGGTTTAAAATGTTTGTGTAAAATGATTCAAAATTTTAAGTAGTTCAGTTCCAGACCTGGTGTTTTGTTACATACTGTTGTTGTTACGTTACGTATCTGTTGTGACGTGTATAATACATACAGTACTATTTGGTTTTCTACTATAACTGTCAATCATAACTGCTAAGTGATTCTGTTGCGTTGATCTGGTTTTTCTGTCTACTCTGCCTACTAAACAACTTACCCTTCAGGTCATTGATAGAAGCCACTACCTATAGTCATGCCTTTCAAAAGACCAACTATGGCTGAGATAAGGGAAATAGGAATAGAGTTGGGGCACGAGGGTGAAGAGTTAAAAAAGGTACATGCAAGATGTAGATAGAGAATACCGGGTGGATGAAAGAGAGTATGGTAAGGCTGAAGCAGAGGCTGAGGAAAGAGCCTCAATTCGAGAAGAAGAAAGGGTAGAGAGAGAAAAAGAAAGGCAACATGAAATTAGACTTCGTGAACAGGCCCCAATACCCTCCCCACCGATTCCCAAACTATTCTCTTTACCTAGCCCTGAGGGTTCATCTCAGAATAATCTTGTGGGGGCCCTGAACTTTCCCTTGATGCACTTCGATGAAAAAGCAGATAAAATAGACACCTACTTAGAGAAATTCCAAAAGATGGCTGAGAACTACGGGCTGGAAAAAGAGAAATGGAACTTTAAGGTTTCTCAGGGGCTTCGAGGAGTAGCTTATGATGTTTACAATCAGTTACCTCGGGGTCAGGAAAATGACTTTGAGGCATTAAAGCAGGCACTTCTCAAAAGATATGAGCTTACCTCCGGAGCATATAGGCATAAGTTTCGAACAGCCCAACGGCAAGCGGGTGAATCGTTTAGCCAACTGCTGAGTAGACTCCAAAGTTATCTTTCAAAATGGATGACTTTAGGGGGTCATGATCACTCCTACGATGGGTTGGAAGAAATGGTGCTGGCTGAGCAGCTGAGGGAGTGTATGTCGAAACCTATGCAGACTTTCTTAACAGAGAATGGGGCTGAACGCTTAGACGACATGATCACTCTTGCAGAACGCTATCATGCAGCCCATGGGGAAGTATCTTTTAAGCCCAAACCCCAACCCACCTTTGAAAAACCTCCGGTGAAAACACCCGTACAACCTTATAAAAATGCCGCAAAGGGGCCCAAACCCCAACATAATCAAAATCAAAACCCCAGCCGCAACTAGCGTCGGGGTGGAGAAATCCATACTGCAAATATTGCAAGGTTAATACCCACTACACGGCCGAATGCCCGAAAAAACCTGCCCCTCAGTACGCGGCATGTGTGGCAGCTGAAAAGCCTCCTAGTGTACTCTTCCCTACTACGAGGAGACCACCCGTGGTGGAAGTGATCTCAGTCAACCGACAGAGAGTCGATTGTCTCTATGATACCGGCCTCCAGTATGACAGTTTAATTGCATCATATCTGGTAGAACCTGGCCAGCTAACTGGAGACACTATTAAAGTCCGCGGGGCTACCAAGAGTTCCCCCACTATGACTTTGCCTATAGCTTTAGTTGAAGTGGAGTCCAAGTATGTTACTGGGACTGTATCCGCTGCTGTGGTAGATGATCCGATTTATCCTTTTATCCTAGGGTGTCGGTATGTTTATTTAAGTGAACCATCTACTCCCATAGCTCTCGCGGCTGTACAGACCAGGTCTCAGGCTAAAGATAGCCTAGAGCCTGTTCAACCTTTAAACCCCCTTCCGGGTGAAATAAGGGCTGCCCAAAAACAGGACCACACTCTTCAACCTTGCTACGGAAAGTTGCCCAAAGCCCAAACCCCTCCTAGTAAGGGAAACTTTTATGTCAAAAGTAATTTGCTGTACCGTAGGGCAGGAAAAGATGGAGACGAGTTTGGTCAACTTGTTGTACCTTCCCCCTACCGGACGCAAATCTTGCACATGGGACATACTATCCCATTCTCTGGACATATGGGGATTGGGGCTACACAGCAACGTATCGCCTGCCATTATTACTGGCCGGGGATGAATGGGGACATTAAGCGGTATGTAAAGTCATGTCCAGAATGCCAAAGGGTAGCTCCCAGGCATTGGACAGTTCCAGTAACTTTAGGTGACATGCCTTTGATGAACACTCCATTTGAGAGAGTGGCAGTCGACATAGTCGGTCCACTCCCTCGCACCAAGAAAAGAAATTCCTTTATTTTAACTTTGGTGGATACCTGTTCGATGTGGGGGGAGGCGATTGCCCTACCTGCTATCGATTCAAAGCGAGTAGCGGAAGCACTCGTGACCATTTTCACAAGATTGGGATTTCCCAATCAAATTTTGACAGACAACGGCTCACAGTTCCGAGGGAAACTGATGGGAGAAGTCTTCCAGATTCTACAAACCCGGCATATCCACACTAGTCCATATCACCCACAGTCAAACGGCCAGGTGGAAAGATTTAACGGAACCTTAATGACGATCCTGAGGAAGTTAGCTCAGGAAAAACCAGAGGTTTGGGATGAGTACCTACCAGCGGCTTTATTCGCCTACAGGGAGGTACCCCATGGATCTACGGGAATCCCACCTGCTACTCTTCTATTCGGACGACCTATTAAGGGGCCCTTGGAAGCCCTAATGAGGACGTGGACTGAAGAGAAGGCGGAAGAGACTGTAGTGACAGCCTCCAAGTATGTGGAGGAACTGAAAAGGAAAGTTGGAAATGGGTTGGAAACTGGCAACGTCAAATGTGAAAGCCGCCCGCAAGAAACATGCTGCCCTTTATAATAGGAAAGCCAAGGACCGTTCCCTGGAACCAGGAGACAAGGTCATGTTACTTTTGCCAAGTGGCAGCAATAAACTGGAGATTGGTTGGCAAGGGCCCTACTCGGTTGTGGAGAAGGTGTCCCGCACCAATTATAAGATCTCCAAAAGAGGAAAACTGAAAGTCTTTCACATAAACCTGCTTCGAAAGTATTTCGAAAGAACTGAAACTACCCCGGTGCATTTGATGACACTTGCGGTAGCTACGGAGGTCGAATGTGGAGAGGCTGCAGGGGTCGAGTACCCGTTACAACCTCGAGAAACCGCTCAGGACGTGGAAATAAACCCCATCCTGTTGGATTCGCAACAACGAAGAATAAGAGAGGTCTTAACTGCACACTCAGCTGTGCTCACAGACAAACCGGGTCTCACAAGTCTGGTCGAGTTTGACATGAAACTGACCAGTGCAGAACCGGTCAGACAGAGGTGTTATCCTATACCTTATGCTAAGGAGGAAGCCCTCCAGGCTGAGATTGCTCACCTGCTGCAAGAAGGAATTATCTCCCCTTCTGAATCACCCTATAGTGCTAGTGTTGTGCTCCTAAGGAAACCTAGTGGGGAGCATCGGCTTTGCATTGACTACAGGCAACTAAATGGGGTAACGGAATTCCAAGCTGAACCCCTACCGGACCAAGGACAGCTATTTTCGAGACTTAGTAAAGCTAAGTACTTTTCCAAGATAGACCTCAGTAAGGGGTACTATCAGATCCCAGTAAAGAAAGAAGTTCGCCCTTATTTAGCATTCAGCACCCCTGAGGGGCACTATGAGTTCAACGTCTTACCATTCGGCCTTAGCAATGCACCTAGTGTGTTTACCCGCATGATGAGAATGCTGTTAGGCCCATTAAAACGGCCAACGCTACAACATTTTATGGATGACATCCTCATCGCGTCAGAGCATTTTGAAGAACACCTCAACACTCTCGACACTTTGCTAGGAAGGCTTGCAGAAGTGGGGTTAACAGCCAGGCCTTCTAAATGTAAACTGGCTTTTGGACAACTAGAATTTCTGGGACACACCATATCACAGGGATATATGTGCCCCGAACAAAAGAACGTAGATAAGTTGCACAAGGCACCTAGACCAAAAAACTAAGAAGGATGTGCGGTCCTTTGTATCTCTGTGTGGGTTCTATCAAAAGTACATACAAGACTTTAACACGATAGCCTCCCCACTTACAGATGCTACAAAAAAGGGAGCCCCAGAGATGGTGCGTTGGTCAGCTGACTGTGAGACAGCGTACGCTATGCTCAAGGGAAAGCTAACCTCCAAACCTATTCTTCAGCTCCCGGACCTCACTAAAACCTTTACGTTGAGGACTGATGCCAGTAATATAGGAATAGGAGCGACCCTACTCCAGGAAGGTAGAGAAGAACCATCCATGTTGTTTCCGATAGCATATGCCAGCCGGAAGCTTAACCGTGCTGAAAGAAATTATTCAACCATTGAGAAAGAGTGTTTATCCCTAGTATGGGCAGTGCAGAAATTCCAGCCATTCTTGTACGGAACGAAATTTAAAGTACAGAGTGACCACCAGCCTCTGATGTTTCTAGCGGCATCTAAGAAGCTCAACACTAGGCTGATGAGATGGTCACTGTTACTCCAACCCTACACTTTTCCAGTAGAGTACATTCCGGGGAAAGAGAATGTAGGAGCAGATTTCCTGAGTCGTCACCCTCCAGAAGAGGAGAATGATCAAGCTAACCCAGATGAAGGAGATACGCCAGATGGTCATCTTAGTCTCTAAAAAGTTTGGATCCCAGAACTTTTTTTTTACGGGGGGCCTATGTGACAGTACTGGCAATGACCACTGACGCTCCCCTAGTTACCTTATAGTTTAGGGCAGAAGCCATATATATATTAGAAGTTAGAGGATGCGAGTGCTTACACAACTTCGATGAGATTTTCGCGTCGCCTAGCAACCGGCCTTCCCCTAATACTTTCCGCTAAAAACCGGATAGGGCTAGTTACATTTAACTCATGGATTACTAGTTTTGCAACCAATCAAAGTGCCCTGTTCGACCAATCAATAGAACGTACCAGAGGGCGCTTTATCTTTTTGGCGCATGCGCATGGCTGGCGTCACGTGGGTCGTCCATTTTTGAGCGGAAGCCGCCATCTTCCGGGCTTTGCAGTCCCAAACGTGGTCGAGTGATGATCGGTAGTTTTTTCAAGTTCAGTATTCAGATTAGCGAGTGTAGTTCTATATTAATTCGTTCTGGATTACGGTAGTGATTTCTGACCGATCTGAGGGGGTAAGTTGGCACTCTTTTTCTAATTGTGAATCTTCTGTAAGTGTACTATTAATGTAGCATTATATTAAAATTGTTATCCCTGAATTTGCTGGCTGGAGTTCTAGAGGTAACCGATATAAAAATATATATGGCCACGTGCGTTTAACCTTACCTTTACTAGTTAGTGCTGAAGCTAATATTTAAATGCGGTGTACTTTGTAAACCATCGTAACTGAATTATATTAATATTTAATTCAGTTAATAAATTCTGAAGAGCCCAGAGAACCAGCAAATTCGGGAAACCACGGTTCCCTTTTTGCACACGCTTATCAGGGCTTTTACTATCTTCCCCCAGCCCTGCGGCATTTTTCATAACACCAAGGACTCAACGATTAGTACACAATTGTACCCATTGTCATGTCGCCATAGAATCGGCACAGACAAAGAGACAGTTTAAGGGATTTAATCCCAGTATTCATAACCGACTACTAGTCGTAATTGTAACCGACCACGTGTCGAATTTTCTAAACGACCACGTGTCGTATCTGAACTTTAAGAACATCAGCGGTGGATTATCTACAAGAGGATATCACAAGAAATAAGATCTACAAGAAGCCAAGTGTTCCGGTTTCCTCATCAAGTCCAGCCTTTGGGAGTATCCACGGGTGAGCTGTACTCGTGCGGGGAAGGAACTGGACCCAGTAGACATTTCTCTTATGATGATAACCATTTGGTTTAAAATCAAACACCAAACCACTGTCAATTTTTAGCCAGTCAGTTGTAGTAAAATTAAAGCGACATCATTCTTCATTCACTACTATTCTCGTCTGTCTGTGTTGCTGTGCGTGAGTAATAGTTGAGTGAGCGAGAAGGGGGCATTCTTCGCTTTCTTTCTCTGGGGGCTCTTTCTTTAAAAGTGGCAGAGGAGTTGCCACCAGGATACCTAGTCGGCCTAGCACCACCCATCGGAGCAGGGTAGACTTATCTTCCTGTCCTCTGTCCCAGGAGTAATATCTCGGTCTTTCTACCCTAGTAGACGATGAAGTACCATACTTCTAGTGAGCCACACTTATAGACTGAAGATACCTCCTGTATAGGAACCCTACCCTTCCTAGGGCTCTCCTATAGTTGTGACAATGGATTAGGTGTGTGTGTGACCCTCCACAGTTCCTCATTTCAAGTACTTTGCATTATTTCATGAGCTGGAGTCATTTAATTTTACCTATTAAATATATTATTAAATATATACTCCTTCATTCTTCGTGCATATCTTGTACTTTCTAATATATGATGCATGTTGTTTTTCACTAGATTATTGTTTTCATGAAATCACTCTATAGACTATATAGCAGACCGCTATTGATTTCTTAAATGAAAAGTAGCCTTTAAGCCTATTAAAGTTGACCATTTCTAGCCACAGGTGAAAGTGGCATCAAAGGTAACATATTGTCCCAAATGGAGAGAGTGAGAAATATAAAGAGAATGAGATTGAGACCTGTTCCGTTGGCTTTAGTACATTTTACCCCATTAGGACATCACACAAGCGATAAATACCCGATGACACAAAGTGCCACAATGTGGATGAGGATCACCCGTGGAGAGGTCCCGGAAACCGCGTTCAGCCATTAGACCATATTTATGGCCTGGGCTATATTGCGCCCTTGGCAAGAACCAGGGTGGGGCTTCAGAATAACTAAAAATGGCAGGGGATGACTGGTTAATATGTCGGTTGGCACTCGTAGTAGTAGTAAGTTGGCTCTGAAAGAAATGTCAACATAAATGGCATATTTAAACAAAAATAATGCACACCATAATTTTGAATGAATTATGTAGCATGGATTGGTTAAAAAAAAAAAGTCGCAGTAGGTATTAAGGCAAGCAAAACTTATGTAGGTGCGAATGTCATCATTTAAATTAATTTAAAAAAAAATGATTGTGATTGCTTTTTCAACCAAGTATTTATCGCGTTCGTAACGTCTGTTCTTTTTCTCCGTACAAGGTGTTCCACTTGTCTGGTCTCAGAGGGAGTAGCACTCTTCTAGTCTCGCTGAGTTTTGGGCTCTGAAAGAGATGGTGTTCAACAGTTTCGTAGGGGTAGTTACATAGCTGGCACGCTGGGTGGTGTTGTCTTTTTTTTTAAAGGTTCATGCAAATGAAAATTGTATCTGTTAGTTGCGACAGATCTTCCCACCCCCTGTACAATCTGTGCAGCATGCGGACGCAGTATCGTGCCACAAAATCACTCCCGAGAAAGTGCACCGAGGTGTTCATTCTCTATGGCTTTGGGCAACGTGTCTAAGAAGTGAGTAGACTTGATGTTGACACCAGGTTATCTAAAGACTGAGAGCAATAACTACTCAAGGTGAGAGAACAAAACGCATCCATGATTACCTACTGTAACTGAGTTGAGTTGAGTTGAGTGGTGCAGATCCAGCCAGTCTGTATGCCTGTTCATTACCCTCCACGCTGGCATTTCCTAGAGAAAAGATCCAAAGTATGCTTACTACCCGTGACTTTTCCAGTGAAGCTTGCCACTCTGCTCGAAGCATGCATGTCATCACCTTTTTCAGCATGCTTTCAGAGTCTGTTACAATTACGACATGTGTATGCATCTTGTTCTCTAGACACCGGACATCTGTAGTTACCGCCTCCACCTCCATTCTCATGTTAGATATTGTGTCGAATGCACGGCTGTCTTGCACTAAACATACTGTAACTAAAAACATTTTCTTGTTGTTATTGCGTTTGGTGATCACGTGTGCTTCCATTGCATGTTATCTCTTTTGCTGTTCAGTCTTAAGTGATGACACCATGATTCATCGTCCGAAACTATGAAGAAGAGAGGTGTATCATCTTCCGCTCTGTAACGCTGCAAGTTGTTCTTCCACCATTCCACGTGTTCCACCCTTTGGTGGTCTTCAACATCCGTAGTATCCACTGTGAACACGCCTTTAATATTGCAGTTTCTTCCGAACAACCATTTGAGCTGTGATAACTGACAAATTGATTTCAGAGTCGAGTTTTTAATTACCATAATACTTTTTTTCAATAGCTAATGATGCTCCCTGTTTACCTGCGTCATCTGTTTTGTATCGTGTGTCATTTGTACTGTCTCATGCAAAGTTCACTTGTATGTAATTACGTTCCATCAGCTACGGATCCATCTGCTTTATTATATGATTTCACAAATTCCATCTACACTTTCTTTAGATGACGTTATCGGGTGTAGGCAAACAACCTACCTCGAAGTAATTCACTCTCTTAGGAATGCTATCAAAACCAGGAAATTGAAATAACAACAGTAATCCCTGGAAGCGAATCACGCACACACACTCAGCGAACACCCAGTCAACAAGTTGAATAAAACCTTGCAGTTGACTTTAGCAATGTTAGCGTGTCTTAAATTTGTATTCAACCGGTGAAAATGCAATCAACAACACAGCACGCCTCTACGGAGGATTAACGAAGACAACGGTAGCATCATACAGGGACTTGTTACAGAACTCTTGACTGTTGCCGATAAGGCTTTTGAGTGCATCTAGTTTCCTAGCTAATTTCTAAGATATATTCTCAACCAAATATTAACTACAAAAGCTTAGACTATGAATGCCTTTTTTAACTATGTCTTCTCCGGGAAACTTGTATTTTATGACAACAATGTGTGTCACAAAGGGATACAGAAACAGCTATGTAGGACTGAAGATATAACTGTAACAAACAGAACATACATTTCTTTAAAGAAATATTTAGGACAGTATGGGCGGTGTGACAATACGCTCGGTGACTCCAGAATGTCTTTCCTCAACCTACTTTTATTTCTTTGTATTTTGAAAGTATACAGGAAAATAGGGATTTGGATACATTCTTTATTTTAAGTAGGCGAAATGTACAAGCATTTAATTCTCCTGGGATGTTGGCGATATCACACACTAAAACTTTTTCCCAGACGTTAAGTGTTAAGGTACAGAGATAAGACTGACCAAGCAGACTTACTGACTGGAGATTTGCACACCATCTGTTGGTGTCAGAAATGTTATCTCCTAGCCAGACTTTTAGGAGCAGCTAACTCCGGCTAATTGTGTTTAATTCCCCCTGAGGTTACCTAACTCGACGGCAGGTCCGACGGTCACTATTGACATGGTGAGCAGAAAGTGTTAACAGAAGGATTGACACCGTCTGATTTTATTGTTGTGATGGCAGTGAAGTAGCCAGAGGTGTGACTTGGCCTATTAGCTGGGACCAGCTTAATTGAACCAGGAGATCCTAGCGTGGGAATTCAAACTTGTTGTACAGTCACTGACTGACAGGGAATATACACCCACAGGGGAGGAGCTGTGATATCCCGTAATGAGAATGATTTTAGGCGTAATGTAGGAGGAGCTTGATAAAAGTTATAAAGGGGTGAACTATAGGTCTGGTAAATGAGATCCTGTCGAGCACATGCCATCTGTTGGGCTTAACCTAAGCTTGAGACAGAACTTTTGGCATCGTGGTTTCATTTTTCCAGGTAAGATCGACATTAGGTTCATATCTATATTTTATGATAGAGATCTGTCTTTTTGCTCAAGTGTGTCTTCATCACTTTGTAGTACTCCTAGGCGGACATTTCTTCATTCTCGTAGGGCACTGTCACATTGCTTTATTTCCTATTTGATAGTGTCATGAATGTTTTTCGTGCACACGTGTTTCAATGTTGTAAAACCTAAATGTTGTTGTTGCCATTGAAATTTAATGAACTATCATGTTTTTTAAAACCACAAGCGTGAAGATAACTTTGGCAATCTTTTCACGTGTGGTTAATGTGAATCTGTATTACATACAGCTAACACACTGAAATGTGTTTAACTCTCGGGAGGCTAATGCGGAGATTGATCCCGGAGAGTAAATCCACGAGATTTGTTATTTGATTCGCACCAGAACTATTGTTAGCATTCTGGGCGCGTCGATTGTTCCAAGCATAGATTCTAGAACTGGTTCTGTCTGACTGATTGTCATTTTGAGTCTGTACGAGAGATGGCACCTGACGTAAAAGACTTGACTATCATTACAGGACGTGTAGAGGAAGGCAGAAGATGTAACAGTTGGAATGTGAGACATAAGCCCTTCCAAATTGGACAGGAGTGAATGTGAGCATGAGGGAGAGATGAAATGTTTTATTTAAATAAACATGCTTGATGTTAGTATAATATACATGCTTAGTGTACATCTAGAGCAGATACTACAAATATGCGCTTGTTTCTTCATTCTCCAGTTCCCACATCGGGCAGGGACTAGTAGGCATCCATTATTTGCCGACCGTCGAGTGTAACGACCTGCAGAAAGCAGTGAGGACGACAAACTGGAAAAGATAGGCAGGGTCTCAAGCCGAGAACTGTCCTGATGAGCTAAGTTATGTACAACTTTAATGTCATCTATAACATCATCCCAACTCTACTAGCCTAAACAAGTTCATTTTAATTTCGATTTATTCAAATAAATCTTTTTCATGTTGTTAACACATAGTTGATTAAATTGTGTACTTAGGTTCAAGTGTCTTTGTGCATAT
This sequence comes from Candidula unifasciata, assembly GCA_905116865.2. Classification (NCBI taxonomy): domain Eukaryota; kingdom Metazoa; phylum Mollusca; class Gastropoda; order Stylommatophora; family Geomitridae; genus Candidula; species Candidula unifasciata. Next base: position 79,422 of record CAJHNH020002216.1, on the reverse strand, counting down.
TAGTTTACTTCAGCTAACAAATATTTAAATCACTTGATGGGGGCTTTTAAGTAATGCCAGGAGAGGAGAGCAGTCGGAGGGGTTAAATGAGCACCTGGATTATATCACAGTGGGTGTATCCAGATATCTATCTATCCCTTCTCCTACTCCTGTGGATACAAGTACAGCAACTTTCATTTCATGGAACGAGCCACTCGCTGTTTTCTTGGCTATCCAGGACTGTCTAGGATCAACATAGCTTAGATAATAGTCCAGTTTCTCACGTGGGTGGGCATTGTTAAGGTTCAAACCCACACCCTCACTATATCAGTGTATTTACCCACGTGGGCGCGCGACAATTGGGGATCTCGTCCCGGCATAGAACCCAGCGACAATTGGGGATCTCGTCCCGGCATAGAACCCAGCGACAATTGGGGATCTCGTCCCGGCATAGAACCCAGCGACAATTGGAGATCTCGTCTGGGAATTTATAACATCGAGCGACAATTGGGTATCTCGTCTCGGGGTTTATAACATCACGTAACCATTGTGTCGCTCTCTAGAATTAAAACCTGACACAAGTGGCGTCCCGCCAGCGATCAAACCCGGCAGACCCTAGACTAACGAAAAAAAAGTTTAATTTCATAGATTTCATTTTAACTCTTCATCCAGTTCTTAGACTAAAATTATACTTAGTAATTGGTAACTGGGAAGATTAGAATTATAATAACTGTAAAAGTAATTAATTGATGAAATCATATGAGTTAACTGTCTATCATTGAACATTTCATGAACATTGATTAATGTTTAATCTATAGTGCTTAGTTAGAGTTGATGAATTGATGATTTTTTTTGCTTGCATATTTCATTTGATATAGATTGTAGAACATATTACATGCTGACATCATATCATTGAGATTAATAATTAGTGACTGAGTGTAACATCGCTTTGATCATTGATAGGCTTGTCTTTTTGCTGCTATAGTATTCTATAGGCTGTTATTCTGGTAGGCTGCTTTGCATCATATACATCTTTGTGCGGCTGTCATAGTCTCCTCTGGTGCCAAGTTCACTGTACTTTGCTCTGACATATCCTTCTTATCCTACCTCGGGGAAGTATTACATTTATCTCTAGATAGAGAATGGACTTACGTACCGAGTACCAAAAAGATGTAAGAAAATTCGGGATAGCTGAGGGTAGAGTAGGGGCACAGTTAGAAACATATATTAAATGCCAGATGGATACTTTTGATTATATGGTTGCCCGTAATGCTGCAGAGAAAAAGCGCCAGTTGGAGCTAGAAGAATATAATAGGCAGGAACAGCTTAGGAAAGAAGAGTATGAAAGAGAGGAACAGCTAAGGAAAGTAGAGTATGAAAGAGACATACAGCTTATAAGAGAAGAATTAGAAAGAGAGATAGAGTGTATTCAGGAAGGATTTGCTGAAAGGATGAGGCGTAAGAGTGAAGAAATTCATCGAAAACTGCTACTTGAGAGGGCAGAAAAAGATAGGATAAAACAGCAAGCAGAAAACATTAGCGTTGAGGAAACTGCGAGTATATGCGAGGTAAAACCAATACCTCAGGCTGAAACTCAAGCAGGTATGGTGGGGGCAAACTATCTAACCATGTGGTGTGCACTCCTTGGCCAAACTCAACAGCTAAGGAAGAAAACATAAAAACCGGAGGACAGTATCTCACACCTCTTATTCCTACAGAGAAAAGAGGCAACAAGGAGAACTCTTCTTTAGGGATAACCAGATCTACATTGCTGGACCCCTTACTTCCATTCTTAAGCCTAAAAGGAAAAGATGGAACAAGAAGCAGAAATCTTCTAAAGGGACCAGATCTACATTGCTGGAACCCCTTACTCCCATTACCTCAGACGAGATAAATGAGAGCGAACCTGACAGTAGTGACAAGCGTGATAACGGTTGTAACCGTAGACATAGCGGTTCGACTGTCACACCAGACATTAATGAGGACGAGGGCAAAGACTTACCCAACTCCCATATCCCCTTTGGTCCCTTCATGCAAGAAGAGGAATTAAAGCAGACTGATGTAGGGAATAACGCTGAACCTGTGTCCCCTATTTCCTTGGATGCGGCCGCATGCCTAATGGAATGTGTTAGTTCTGACTTTGCACCCGAAGGAGTTGACTGCGATGGCGGCAACACACCTCCTGATTTGCTTTCACTGGACTGTGCATATGAAAGCCAGACCAAGGTGAGAATAGCAGATGAGGAGGAGAGTTCTCTGGACGTCTTGACGATCTTAGAGACTCGACATAAACAGGACAATTCTGCTAGGCCTGTGCACGTCGATAATGGACAGACAGAAGTGTTTGCCATTATCGAAGAAGAAAATACTTTTCGTGAGCAGGGAGACAACTTGTCTCTGCTGCCCTGTACAGCTGGGGCGACAGGGATACTTCTGATGAAGGACCCTGAAGCAGAACAAGCCATGAATAGTAGGGAACCCCAACATTCTGGTCTTGTAGTACTCTTTGCTTCGAATGAAGTGACAGGGGTATCTCAGCTGGTGGTGGAAACTTCATTGCGAAGAAATCCCACCTTACAGTCTACAGGAAACCCTGAGTTTTTTTCTGATTTGACTGTATACCCTGACTTGATTTCGTGCTCTGACTCTGGACTGATCTTTGTTAAAGACAATTCCACCCTGACAATTTGGCAAGGTAAAGACAGAATGCACCGAAGAGGCAACAAATGGACACTCTTCAGAGAAATTGTTAGTGGTAAGTGGCACTCACTTCGTGGGATCACGATGAGTGAAGATATCCCTCGTTTTAAGAGGAGATTTGTAACAGATTTTTCAAGAATCTGTGGACTGAGGAGAAGAGGATCCAACCTGACTGCGACTAATCCTTTTAGTAGAACACTTCAGGCTCTCCCTAGGCAGATAGGGCGCGGCGAAATGAGGAAACGCACAGAGGTTGTCAGTCAACGGCGCAGAGGAGTTCCGTTGACAAAGCATGGATCTTTGATTATCCGATGGAAGGAGGAACCTCCGGACAAAGGGACATTACCGAGCGACTGCTTGGAATACCCGCTCAATACCAGGATCAATGACAGTATTGAATTATCCTGGATGAAAGGACATGGGATATCTGCAGACGAGTGCAGGAATTTCCACTGCCATAAAGAATACTGGAAACAGAAAACTTATGGGCAGTTATGCAAAGAGGGACTTGAAATTCTTGGAAGCCACAGAGCGTGCTGATGTGCGGTCAGGGTGACCGAACTTAAGGGGGAGGCTCTGTGACAATACGCTCGGTGACTCCAGAATGTCTTTCCTCAACCTACTTTTATTTCTTTGTATTTTGAAAGTATACAGGAAAATAGGGATTTGGATACATTCTTTATTTTAAGTAGGCGAAATGTACAAGCATTTAATTCTCCTGGGATGTTGGCGATATCACACACTAAAACTTTTTCCCAGACGTTAAGTGTTAAGGTACAGAGATAAGACTGACCAAGCAGACTTACTGACTGGAGATTTGCACACCATCTGTTGGTGTGTCAGAAATTTTTATCTCCTAGCCAGACTTTTAGGAGCAGCTAACTCCGGCTAATTGTGTTTAATTCCCCCTGAGGTTACCTAACTCGACGGCAGGTCCGACGGTCACTATTGACATGGTGAGCAGAAAGTGTTAACAGAAGGATTGACACCGTCTGATTTTATTGTGATGGCAGGTGAAGTAGCCAGAGGTGTGACTTGGCCTATTAGCTGGGACCAGCTTAATTGAACCAGGAGATCCTAGCGTGGGAATTCAAACTTGTTGTACAGTCACTGACTGACAGGGAATATACACCCACAGGGGAGGAGCTGTGATATCCCGTAATGAGAATGATTTTAGGCGTAATGTAGGAGGAGCTTGATAAAAGTTATAAAGGGGTGAACTATAGGTCTGGTAAATGAGATCCTGTCGAGCACATGCCATCTGTTGGGCTTAACCTAAGCTTGAGACAGAACTTTTGGCATCGTGGTTTCATTTTTCCAGGTAAGATCGACATTAGGTTCATATCTATATTTTATGATAGAGATCTGTCTTTTTGCTCAAGTGTGTCTTCATCACTTTGTAGTACTCCTAGGCGGACATTTCTTCATTCTCGTAGGGCACTGTCACATTGCTTTATTTCCTATTTGATAGTGTCATGAATGTTTTTCGTGCACACGTGTTTCAATGTTGTAAAACCTAAATGTTGTTGTTGCCATTGAAATTTAATGAACTATCATGTTTTTTAAACCACAAGCGTGAAGATAACTTTGGCAATCTTTTCACGTGTGGTTAATGTGAATCTGTATTACATACAGCTAACACACTGAAATGTGTTTAACTCTCGGGAGGCTAATGCGGAGATTGATCCCGGAGAGTAAATCCACGAGATTTGTTATTTGATTCGCACCAGAACTATTGTTAGCATTCTGGGCGCGTCGATTGTTCCAAGCATAGATTCTAGAACTGGTTCTGTCTGACTGATTGTCATTTTGAGTCTGTACGAGAGATGGCACCTGACGTAAAGACTTGACTATCATTACAGGACGTGTAGAGGAAGGCAGAAGATGTAACAGTTGGAATGTGAGACATAAGCCCTTCCAAATTGGACAGGAGTGAATGTGAGCATGAGGGAGAGATGAAATGTTTTATTTAAATAAACATGCTTGATGTTAGTATAATATACATGCTTAGTGTACATCTAGAGCAGATACTACAAATATGCGCTTGTTTCTTCATTCTCCAGTTCCCACATCGGGCAGGGACTAGTAGGCATCCATTATTTGCCGACCGTCGAGTGTAACGACCTGCAGAAAGCAGTGAGGACGACAAACTGGAAAAGATAGGCAGGGTCTCAAGCCGAGAACTGTCCTGATGAGCTAAGTTATGTACAACTTTAATGTCATCTATAACATCATCCCAACTCTACTAGCCTAAACAAGTTCATTTTAATTTCGATTTATTCAAATAAATCTTTTTCATGTTGTTAACACATAGTTGATTAAATTGTGTACTTAGGTTCAAGTGTCTTTGTGCATATTAGTTTACTTCAGCTAACAAATATTTAAATCACTTGATGGGGGCTTTTAAGTAATGCCAAGTAATGCAGTCGGAGGAGTTAAGGAGACCTGGATTATATCAGTCGGGTGTAGGTGGATACAAGTACAGCAACTTTCATTTCATGGAACGAGCCACTCGCTGTTTTCTTGGCTATCCAGGACTGTCTAGGATCAACATAGCTTAGATAATAGTCCAGTTTTTCACGTGGGTGGGCATTGTTAAGGTTCAAACCCACACCCTCACTATATCAGTGTATTTACCCACGTGGGCGCGCGACAGTGTCTAATACGATCGAAGGTAAGGAAAAGAATCATTTAGAAGTATTAGAGGTTGTTCCTTGCGAACGGTAAAAAATCGATCTAGCGGCGCATAAGCTTTCACCCTTTTGACTAATGCCATGTAGTGGAATTTACATGTTCTCACAAACTGTTCTTTTTCTCCGTACATGGTGTTCCACTTGTCTGGTCTCAGAAGGAGAAGCACTCTTCTAGTCTAGCTGAGTTTTGGGCTCTGAAAGAGATGATAGTCAACAGTTTCGTAGGGGTAGTTACATAGCTGGCACGCTGGGTGGTGTTGTGACTGTATTCTATTAAGATGCCCATTGAGTGGAATATGTTGTATTCAGAGTCTGAAGATGGTAGCCTGGTCCCTCCTTGTTAGATGGTTGATGCTGTTGTTAGGATCAGGGCCAGCCGTATGTAAACCTCTCTCTCCCATGGCCAGCCTAGTCTCTTTGTTTATAGCTCTTATAAGTGCTTTTGCTATCTGTAGGTTTAAAGCTGTGGGTGGCTGTTTCTTGTGTAGCTCCTTTCTTTGCCAGTCTGTCAGCTCTGTCATTACCTGGTATTCTGGAGTGGCCTGGAATCTGTTGCATAACCATTCTAATGTTGTATGACGTAACGAGCTGATCAGCATCCATATATATATATATATATATATATATATATATATATATATATATATATATATATGTGTGTGTGTGTGTGTGTGTGGGTGTGTGTGTGTGTGTATTAAACATAATAATAAAATAAAAGCGTTCTTATGGTTTGCGAACGAAGATACAAGGGTGTCGCCGTGGGAAAGAATGTGGCTTCACAGCGTAATATCCACAAAGGTAGCAGTGGAAAAGTCACAAAGTTTTCACTTTTAAAGGACAGCATATGTGAAAACAACACGAGGGTGTTATAGGACACACATGGGAAGCAAAAAACAGGATGTGATAAGCTATTTTAAGAAGCACGGGCTAGATGTTTTGAGGGTCCTGTGGGAGCGAGTGAACAGTGCGCAGGCACAAATAGAACATAACGGTCTGAGGAGAATGGCGCTGCGGTGAGTGACCAGGGAATTAATACTCCAGGGAAGGGCAAGACGGATGAACAATCATACAGTTACGGTTACCAACGGTAATGGAACTCTTCGTTTGCTGCTGAAGATGGGGGCGGAACGCTTACGGGAGTGTCCCGAGTGCTAAGATGTCGATTCTTAATTCGTAATTCGAAATTCAATTTTAAGAAGCGACAAAGGAGGTTTGTTCGTTTCAGGCGATCATTGAAAAGAAAAGCTATGTGTATGGGTGTGTTTGGTTTAGGAATAACAACCAGCCTGACTTAGATGTTTAGTCATATAAAACAGGTTCATTTTGAAATGAATAATTCAGAACTGCCTGAGTATGATGTTATAAAAATGCATTAGTTCATGGCAGACAGAAAGGTTCCCTAAACCTGATTAGAAGACCACTTTGTTTTTTACGTTAATTCACTAACCCTGGATTCACAGTCCGTATCAATGTGTGTTTTGGCGCGCGCACGTGTGTATGCATGCGCGCTCATAGGCGCCTTTTGAATGCCAGTAACCAACATGACCTCAATAGTTGCTGTTCTTATCGTCTTATCCAGCTGGTACTTTGCAATCTTCACTCTGTTGCAATCATTTTGTGTTTACAACAACATAGCAACAACAACAACAGTGATTACTATTACTACGACTACTACTACAGCTGTTGCTGCTAACATCACCACCCTACCGGCACTACTACTATTATCACTCTTACTACTTCTATTGTCGCTATTGCTGCAGCCGCTGCTACCGCCAGCACCATAAACACCACTACAATTACCTCTCTAGCTATTTATGTACTATCAATATCACTATCTCTACTACTACAATTACTACTATCACCATTACCACTACCACAACAAATACTGCTACTACCACCACCACCACTACTCTTTCTACTGCTCTGCTAATATTACATGACCACCATTGTGCCTATAAACGCTACTCGTGCAGTGTTGGTTGGCTTTTACTCTTAGACATAGTAGCTGTCATTTACAGACAAAACCGGTAAAAGTCCCACGGTGAGCTGTTTAGCACATAGCAGTCGTCAGCAATTTCCGTAAAAGATCAAAGAACGGTCAATGGCGAAACCCAAGGGAGAAAATTGACTCTGATTTGTGGCTAATTACCAAAACGGAGCTTCACCGTTTGGCGCTGTGCTTTCCTTGTTTCTATGTCTGTCCTCTCAGGCGTGTTACAATTGGATATCATGGGGATGGCCGTTACATGTGCTCAAATGATCAAAGAATCGGCTCACCTGAGGTCACGAAACCCACGTTTCACTTAGCGCCAATTGCTTTGAGCAGTGCTTGTACTAAGTAACTGACTCTCAAGACAACAGTTGATAATTATTGACGGAACGCTTCTGCCTTCTGTTATATCTTATTTTGTGTCTATTCTTATAAATACAAATAAATGACGGGATTTTGTGGTAATGGGGTAGACTTAACAAAGAGGGAAGACTATCGGGGACAATACTCAATGGTGTAAAATTAGCTGTATTATTGCTATTGTCAACTGGTCGTATGAAAGCGAATCTAATTAGTTACGAGATGCACCAACTATCGGTTTTATCTGTCGCTGTGGGATATACTGAAGATGGGATCCGAGCGCTTATTAACTTGTCCGATGTGTGATGAGGATAATCGGTCGAATAGCTATAAACAGCCCTCTGAAATACTTACGATAGAATTATTAAACACAGTTATATTGGAAATTTGAATTTTAAAAAATATTCAAGTATGAACAGTGGAAATTGTGTTATAAATGTTAGCCGGAAATGACTAAGAGTAGATCTCGAATGCACCGAAATGGCGACTGTTTATCTGTTGCGGTTACATAGAGTCAATCAAGCAGAGGAAAGCAAAAACTTCTTTTTCTTCTTCTTCTTCTTCAGCATTCCAAGCCCCTGAGGTTTATTACTGCAGATATCACAAGCCTCCTTTCATATCTCGCGTTGGCCTTCTCTTTTTAGTTGGCGACATCAAGTGTTTGCAAGTCTGTCAGGACATAATCACTCCATCGTCTTCTTGGTCTGTCTCGTGGTCTACGACACTTGTGTATACAGTTTTCACTTCTCTGTCGTCTGACATTCTCTCATTATGCCCCAACCATTTAAGTTTTTTAGCTCTCATGATGCCAGTTATCAATGGCGATTTAAACTGATTATGAATTTCGTTGCTGCTTCTCACTCTGTTTTCGAAAACCTGTAATAAGGCTTCATCCCTTTTAGTTGTGCTCCACGTTTCAGAAACACATAAAACGACTAGTCTAATCATCTTTTTATTTATTTTGATCTTTTTTTTTTTTTGCGAGAGACCCTTTGACTTAAGCAGATGCTGAAGGGCATAGTTTACTATTTGAGGCAGGGGAGGAGGAGGGGTTAACCGAAATGGTTACATTGGCATTCATAATCTTGTGTGCAAAGAAAAATTATATCTGTTGTTGTAAGTGAATTTTGTCTCGAAAGTAAAATTCATTCGGTGGCATTTGTTTGTATGGAATAGTAACGGGGGTCAGGTGCGGGGGAAAGGAGGGGACTGTGAAATGGTTCAGTCTTTGCCTCTCGCTCCGAAGTTTTGGGCTTGTTTCACCGATGTCACTGTTTAGTTAACTAGTGCACTATTTACGGAAATCCACGGGAATAGTCGCTAGAGCTACCGTGATCGTGCGTTGAGCGACGCTCTCGGTCTAACTGTTCTGCGAAGAGACCGAGCGACTTTCGATGAAACCTGATGCAATTAAGTCGAGCTTATCGACTTTAACAATGAATGGACTTACACTTATACTTTGGTATACGTCCGTTGTCCACTCCAGATCCTTGGACTTATACTAAACGGAAAGTATACCAAGCGAATTTTCCCATTAGAAACAAAGAAAGAATGATTAACCCATTCCTCTAGGTAGGGCGGGGGAAAAAAAAGGGAGGGGGGGGGGGTAGATTCCTGTTTTTCACATTATATACTCTGATGGAGTTGTAGAAAATAATTAAACTCTGCTTAATACTAACACACACACATTCAAAAGCAAT
>CAJHNH020002216.1:0-65000 GCA_905116865.2 Candidula unifasciata | reverse complement strand
TAAAGGCGCAGCCATAAGTCTGGAATGAAAGTCGGCGATCTTTATACGAAATAATAAAGGAGGGACATGAAATGCCTATAGAGTCATAGAGGCTCCCTCGTTGACAGCTTTTGACAGTTGGACTTGACCATGATTCCTGACAAGTTTATTACATCGCCCATGGTGTTTTTGTTAAAAGTCGACATCATATACCTCTGACAGTCCTTGTTTAGTGGGTCGTTTGACACGGTAAAAGACACAGGCGATGTACTTACTACCTTCACGGCCATCTTAGGTCTACTATAACTTCAGGGGAATGGCGGTTGCCTTTCAATGGACACCGTATGGGTAATTGTGTGTATATTTCTATTTGTGTGGGGTTACGTGTGTACATGTGTGTGTGTGTGTGGTACTGAATGCGTGTGTCGTGTAGGTGCGTGAAGTATATCAATAAGTGAACTGAATCCTGCGTGTAAGTAAATAGTTTATCGCGACTTAACTTTCATAAATGTTAGTTGTACATACGTCTCTGTGTAACCATGCGAGTGTGTGCTTGTGTATGTGTGTGTATGTGTGTGTGTGTGTGTGTGTGTGTGTGTGCGAGAGAGAGAGAGAGAGAGAGAGAGAGAGAGAGAGAGAGAGAGAGAGAGAGAGAGAGAGAGAGAGAGAGAGAGAGAGACTGTATACGTGGGTACAAAACGTGCATAAAATAGTGCACTGAATATTAACGTGTACAACCATATTATATCGAACCATGTCTTTTAAAAAAAAAATATTTCAACAAGCTTGGTTTAATGGAATTTTCAAGCAAGTCTAATTCATCTGTCAGTTACCCCAGATGGAGCTTATCTCCCCCTCCCCACCACTTTTTTGTTTGTCCCCTCCCCCCCCCCACCCCCCTCAACATACCCACATCAAGCTTTTACTATCCTCTAAACCAGTGGTTCCCACCCCTCTTATTTTCGAAGGTCCTACCCGCACTTGATACTTTCCATACCATCAGGCGTCTCAGACATATAGGGCTAGACATACACTGAATAAACGAGGGCATTTTAACTGTCGGTCCGCGGACCAAATCTGGCCCCTGGAGGCCTATCAAGCGGCCCGCTGATCATTTGCCAGTTGTATTGCCTTAGTAATCTTCCTATGCTGAGGTTCGGACATCTGACCGGTTATGATCTCCATTTTCAGAATGTTGGCTCCTGAACTGTCTCAGCTGTATAGCCCTGTTGAAGACCAGTCAGAAATCAGTAGGTGATGTAATCAACGTCATACCCATCGTCTTTACTTCCAGTGACTTTACCTGGTATCCAACTTTCTTATAAGCATAATTTAAAACAGCAAATGTATATCAGAGTGGCAAAAAGAGGATTGGGTGTTCCTGTTGTTTTTGTTGTGTGTGATTTCTTTTGAAAGATTTCTTGGGCTTGAAAAAAAAGAGGAGAGGGGGGGGGGGGGGGGGGGGGGAAATTGTAAATAATGTCACGGAACCCTTAATTTTAGAAACCATTGTTTTACATTATAGCGAGGCTATTGACGTTAATATTATGTCAGGTATGATAGCATTGCCTTAGGTAGAAAAAATATGTAGACGGGCAGTGATTCAGACACGCAGATATACGGACAGACAACAAATGATAGGTAGAAGAAAGATGGATAGACAGACATAAGCACAGAAAGACAGACCGGAAGATGGCTTTCGGGACATATGGAATGAACAAAATGACAGTCAGGCAGGCAGACAGGTATGTCTGGTAAGTATGTAGACAGGCATACGTAGAGGTAGGTTCGTAGGCAAATATGCGGCCCTAAATCCTCAGGCTCAAGACCCTCCCCCCCCCCTACCCCCAAACCCTTGTCTACACGGCCGTAAAAAGTGGTAAAACAGACAGTAATGACAGTTTGTTATAGACAGATAGATCAAAAGACAGGCATGTATACAGTTAAGCAGACACACACACACACATAGATAGATAGATAGATAGATAGATAGATAGATAGATAGATAGATAGATAGATAGATAGATAGATAGATAGATAGATAGATAGATAGATAGATAGATAGATAGATAGATAGATAGATAGATAGATAGATAGATAGATAGATAGATAGATAGATAGATAGATAGATAGATAGATAGATAGATAGATAGATAGATAGATAGATAGATAGATAGATAGATAGATAGATAGATAGATAGATAGATAGATAGATAGATTAGATAGATAGATAGATAGATAGATAGATAGATAGATAGATAGATAGATAGATAGATAGATAGATAGATAGATAGATAGATAGATAGATAGATAGATAGATAGATAGATAGATAGATAGATAGATAGATAGATAGATAGATAGATAGATAGATAGATAGATAGATAGATAGATAGATAGATAGATAGATAGATAGATAGATAGATAGATAGATAGACAGACAGTTGATTACAAAATTATTAAATAAAAGAAACACTATATGAAACATCTGGTAAAGCACAAACTATTATTCAGCCGTATCAAAGATAAAGATCAGCCAGACAAATGGAATGCTACCTATTCCCACTTCAGCCTCACAAGCATCCTCCCCAGACAATGCCAGCTAAGATGTCACAACGGTCAGAAGGGATCAGAGTGGACGGAATAAGCCAGGGAACAAAAAACTGGGTATGCGCCTACCAGCTTGTGTACCGGCTGCCTACACTAAAACAGGACACCGATGCCTATCTGTGTCGCCACACAGCCTCCTTGCTGCAGGACGGAACCTGTTAAGAAGTCACGTGCCGTTGTGTCCACTCTTTGTCCGACACTTCCGTCAAAGACAGATGGCGTACATGCACGGTAGGAGGGCAGCCGTCACGCAGTGTTAGTTTCTGACACGGCTCAAATTCTTGTGCTATTTATAACTCATACTGGGCACTTAGCATTGTTCTGTATTTATGAGTCGTCGAAAACATAGGTAGGTAGTTCCAAAAAATTAGAGAGAGAAAAAAAGGGTCCTTCTGGGTATTTCCTGTAGATCTATTTTTAGACACACTTTCTTGGGGTTTTCCCCCGAATGCATGTTTTAAGATCCCAGTGAAAGGGCCACAATTAAACAAACAAAAAGCTGGGTGATGGTGGTGTGGGGGTGGCGGGGGAGTGGGAGGGGGGTGGGGAGCTCTACTGCTCCTTAACAAGTATGTCGTAAAATTCGACTAATTAAAGATTTGCTGAAAAAAGGATGTGATGAACCGAACCTAAAGACAGAGCCTAGCTGTAAATCACAACATAACGCAAGCGGCCCTTTAGGACGAAAATGAATTAGTATAGTAGCAGTAGTAGTAGTAGCAGCAGCAGTAGTAGTAGTAATAGTAGTAGTAGTAGTAGTAGTAGTAGTAGTAGTAGTAGTAGTAGTAGTAGTAGTAGTAGTAGTAGTAGTATAACAGTAGTAGTAAAGCAGTAGTATAGTAGTGGTAGTATAGTAGTAGTGTAGTAGTAGTAGTATTAGTAGTAGTAGTAAAGTAGAAGTAGCATAGTAGTAGTATAGTAGCAGTAGCATAGTAGTATAGTAGCAGTATAGTAGTAGTAGTAATAGTATTGAAGTAATGTAGAAGTAGTAGTAGTAGTAGTAGTAGTAGTAGTAGTAGTAGTAGTAGTAGTAGTAGTAGTAGTAGTAGTAGTAGTAGTAGTAGTAGTAGTAGTAGTAGTTGTTGTTGTTGTTGTTGTTGTTGTATAGTAGTAGTAGTAGTAGTAGTAGTAGTAGCAGTAGTATTATAGTAGAAGTATAGTAGTGGCAGTAGTAATTGTATTAGTAGTCGTAGTATAGTAGTAGTAGTGGTAGTAGTAGAGTATAGTGGTAGAAGTAGTAGTAGAAGAAGAAGAAAAAGAAGAAGAAGAAGAAGAAGAAGAAGAAGAAGAAGAAGAAGAAGAAGAAGAAGAAGAAGAAGAAGAAGAAGAAGAAGAAGAAGAAGAAGAAGAAGGAGAAGAAGAAGAAGAAGAAGAAGAAAACTAAGAAGAAGAAGAAGACGAAGAAGGCCAAAAAGGAATGAATTATTCTGTTAGAAAAATATGTCGTTATGCACACGAGGCAACGTTTTTACATTCTAGCTTTATCGTAATAAACGTGAAAACAATCGTTAAACACAGATCATGTATTTAGTGATGATTCATAAATGCTGTATGCTTAATAATTAAAAGACAGCACAGCTAGAGAACTACCTTTCCGCGCGAAAGTCGTGTGTCCGAATCCTCATAGTTTTTTTTTTAAAGGGAACTTGGCTCCAAAGTCGACTCAGCTTAAAAATATTTATCAGATAAAGTCATGGGAGGTAAAGCCTGCCCGTGTGATGGTAACCCATTACCCAACGAGTGACATTATGGCTGTAGACATTTAAGTCTAGCTTCATATGCCCTGTAATCCTACATCAACAGTATCGTAATAAATGCGTTTCTATAGTCTGTTCCAAAAGTCATGGCCAAAGTTAAAAATCGGCAACTCAGAAACCGTGTAAACTGTTCAAATTTCGCATGCAACCTGTTCATCTTCTTCATCTTCTTCGCGTTCACAAGCTTTATACTCCGGCGGAAAATTCTAGTTACTCCGGCTTTTTGCTTTCTTCCAGTACCTGACTGTTTGCATGTTCATCCGTTTTACAGATCTGACTTACTTGTATGCAGATTGTTGGTTCATTGCCTGTCATTCAGATACACTCCGGCTTCGAAAAAAAAAAAAAAACCCCAATTAGTCGACTCTTACGAGATGCTTATTGGGGAGGCAGTGAGTCTATCTGCCCCGACCCACACTGGAAAACCTGTTAATAATCATGTCCTTATGGGGTTATAATTATATTGTCAACAAATAACTCGGATGCTGCAGGCATGACAGATGGTGGCAGTATTCTTAGACGATTACGTGTTTTTTTTTTGCCGCTATGTGACTCAGAGGTTAATGAATTACTTAAGTTTCATGAGTACCCATCATCATCAAGTGCCTTGTCAGCTGGCGAAGACGTTCGTGCATTTCTACATATCTCAGTCTTTGATGTTCTGGATCAATTCCACTGATGATATACCTCCGTGCTCTGCCTTAAGCCATCGACCATATTTCTCTTAGCCTGCCTCAGCCTCTTCTACCAGTGATTTTTCCAGCCGTTACGACGTTTTCCATTGCTCCTTTTCTCATCACATGACCAAACATTGTTTGTCTCCCTTTCATTTTTTGTATATAATTTTCCATTTTAATTAGCCATTTAGAGGTAATCATTAGTAATGATTCTGACTGTCCAAAGTTTCGCAACATTCTTCTCAAGAACCACATCTCAGTTGCCTCCAAACTCATCTAAATTTGTTTGCTTATATTCCAAGATTCACCGCCATACAACAGAACAGGCTCGATGTAGTATTTCAGTACTTGTTTTCTGATATTTGACGAAAGTGATTTTTTTACATAAGATACTTTTCATCTTCTAAAATGCTGTCTTTGCCTAGCCAGTTCTGCTCCTCATTTCTGTTACACATCATCCACCTGATGTTATGAATGTCCCCAAATACTTGAATTGATTGACTTGGTTAAGCACTTTCCCTTCTATTGCTATGTCACAGTTTTGAGTTATCTTCTTTGATATAACCATACAAGGTTTCGATTTGTTGCAGGGGTTAATTAAAAACAAAAAATTGATAGTTTTCAATCAGTGGTCAAAGAGTCAACCCGTGGAAGAGAGAGGATCCTTGCTAAAAAATACAGCAGAAAGTACATATTTGGCAACCTTCAACAAGGCGACGGCACACATATACTTAACTGAAAACGGAAACCTATTTCTTCATAACGCGTTTGCCTCTAAAGCACAGTATGAGAATAACGCCGTTTGGTCTCGGGGTATTCCCTCAGGGGCAGTGCACCAGTACTCATGGTACCTGTTGTTGTCTAGTTTGATGTCCGTCTTGCCTTTCCTCTGAGTGTAGTGAGCCAGCCACAGCCTCTGGTCACATCCAAGCCATTATAATCCAGTTTCTCTTTTGACTCCGTTACTTGTTTTCAAAGGGCCATGATCACATCTACCTTGTAATGTATCAATTCATCATCCAGTGGTGCAGATCCAGCCAATCGGTCTGGCTGTTCATTCCCCACCACGCCGGCCGCCCTTAAGAAAAGATAAAGGACGATTAACACACTTAAATATGACGTTTAATTTAAGAAAAAGCAACAGATGAATGATGGAGAACGGAGGTGATAGATTACTGCAGATTGAAGGAAGAAGAGAAACTGTTACATTTGAATGTACACATGTCTTCACACACTACCTTCACTGTATGTCTTTTGAGGCTAGCACGAGTCTGTTATTGATCGACACGCCTATTTTCTCCATGATTTAGACACCACACTGTGACGTCATCGCTTTTCGTTACCAAAGTAATTCCTGGTTATGCCTTTATAGGCCTATAACACCTGTGGTGTGGCGTGTCGTTAATTCTGCAGCATGGAGTTTCCAGAGTATGTTTATGCTGGCAAGGTAATACAGTAAAGACGCTTCTTGGCGGCCCGAAGCACATTAACTCCAGAGGTCTCCTTGGCGAAGTGGTCAAACCATTTGCCTCCCTCTCTGAAGGTCGTGGGTTTGTTTCACGGTTGCGCCCTGCGGTTGATAAGTTCCCCTTGTAGGTTATAGGTAAAACAAGAATAGACCAACTGCCTACCCAAAAGCATGTCGTAGAAGTCGACTAATTGGTAGCTTCCTTCAAAGTTGAAGTGCATCTGCCTGAGAGGCAAAGAATCAGCAGTCTGCTTACAAATGAGTCAGTTCTGTAAAACGGATGCACACGCAACACTCAGGTCGAGTTCTTTGTGAGAAGATTAAATACAGTCAGCCGTGGCTTGACCAACCTTGTAGGCATGGTCAGTTTTAAAAATCCGCTATTATGTGAATTAAAACCCCCAACCTTTAGGAAACTGTCTGGCGAGTGCGCTACCGCATCGTCTACCACTTAAAGATGTTTAGAAAAATGCTAACTCGTTATCAACAAATAAATAATTCATCATGGCTCTTGTTTATCTATAGGAAAACAGACACAGAAAAATTTCAGAAAACAAGCCATTGTATGCAGCAATTTCGTGCAGATAACCAATTACTGAGTTGCTGAAGGATGCCGTTTAATTCCCAACTTTATCGTTGTTAGAAATGCTAGCAGAGCACGGCTTCCATTTTCTTTAGCAATGACCTGTCTCGTGCTTCTAGTGATAACTCCAAGAGGGCCCATTTCTCTCTCATTGACCTTACCGGGCCAGAAGCTATAAGACTGGATTTTACGGACATTGTTAATTAAGCAGCGTGCCTGGATTTCAACGATAGCCCTCAATATATGATGAGGGGCCTATGGAAGCGGCTTATTTGACGTTTCTTTCCGCTTGATTTATTGCTTATGTCAGCCCGATTAGAGACTCCATTTAGCAATCTGGCTAGGGCACTAGTCTGTCGGCCGGTGGTGGTAGGGTCCAATGCCCACAGATGCAGATCTGGAAAAAATATCCACATATAGGATTGTAGTCGACCTTGCTAAGATGACGTTAAATCTAAGCATTGCAATGAAAGAGCATGTAGCCTCTCATCTCACTTACCCATCCCACCTCATTTCCTATCCAGAATCTCACTCTTGCGGACAGGTGGTTGCGCAGAATCTCTACCGTTCAAGAATGAGTGATATGTTGTGCCTCGACGTGTTAACTCTCTACCGTTCAAGAATGAGTGATATGTTGTGCCTCGACGTGTTAACTCTCTACCGTTCAAGAATGAGTGATATGTTGTGCCTCGACGTGTTCTCTCTACCGTTCAAGAATGAGTGATATGTTGTGCCTCGACGTGTTAACTCTCTACCGTTCAAGAATGAGTGATATGTTGTGCCGCGACGTGTTAACTCTCTACCGTTCAAGAATGAGTGATATGTTGTGCATTGACGTGTTAACTCTCTACCGTTCAAGAATGAGTGATATGTTGTGCCTCGACGTGTTCTCTCTACCGTTCAAGAATGAGTGATATGTTGTGCCTCGACGTGTTAACTCTCTACCGTTCAAGAATGAGTGATATGTTGTGCCTCGACGTGTTAACTCTCTACCGTTCAAGAATGAGTGATATGTTGTGCCTCGACGTGTTAACTAAGTGATTCTTTTATACTGTATTCTTCTTTGATTCTTGTTTGTAACCGTATTGTTGCCTGTCTGTGTTAGTGCTAATGAATGCTTTCTAGCCGCAATGTTCTTGATTGAAACACTGTGAAGCTGACAAGGTCTAATTCTTGTTTGGATTAATGTTTAATTTAAAATATTCTTAAAAGCAGCAAACGAAGAGTTTCAGTTCTGATGGCACGATGGTCTGATTGTATATCCGTCTTGCCTTTATATTGCGTGTTAAGCATCAGCCAGATCCCCTGGTAACCCCTCTCAGCGCTATTCGCCTCAGACGGTAATTTTTTTCCTCGCTCTCAAAGGCCCCTCACAACATATAGCTTGTCATATATCTATTCACTACCAAGTGATGCGGAACCGGTCAGTCTATCTGCTCCTTTTCCAACACACCGGCATACCTGGAGAAAATATCCAAAGGATGCTAACTATCCGAAACTCTTAAGCGATGCTTTCCACTCTGCACAGAGCATGCATGTCTCCGCCTTTCTCAACATGCTCTGTGAGCCAGTTACAATTATGGCATTTGTGTACACCTGATTCTCAAGCCAGCGTTAGGCAGCAGAGATTGCCTCCACCTCCAATCTCAAACTAGACGTAATATCATATGCCAGCTGCACTGAGAGACGTCCATTCGCTTTCGCTACGAACCCCATGCACTTCGTCTACCTCTCAACACAGAGATAACTTTATGGTTAATCACATCAAATGGGCGGTATTTGTCATGAATCATTTGCTGAACTTCTGATTCTGCAGCACCAGCTGGCCAGTCCCTGTCTCTGCACTCACTACCTTAAGTGTTTAGAACCCTACACAAATCTGATTCTTGCTCGGATACTTTGACCCACTCGTCTCCTCGCCTAAATTTATCAAGCCTGAACACATTTCAAACTGTGTCTTCTGCTTGCGCCATCCAAGACCTTTCTCTTGTCAGTCTGTGACCATTAGGTCTTTTTTTTTCCTTTTAGAACTTTGAATCTATCTGCAGTAGTAGGCAGTGCAGGTATTTATCGCATACATACTATCAGTGTATCTCTCGTATGTCCAAGAATTACCTGCATGGCTTCATTCTGTATGCGTTCAAGTTTCATCAATTGAATTTTTGATATGGTAAGCATTCCAAGTTCATAATCTGTCACCGACATCATCATGCGCTGGAATACTGTGAACAGCATTCTTTGTCCCATGTCCATTGCTGTCATAATCTTGAGAGCATTGAGTCCTTTTTGGCATTTTACCACAACTGCCTCCACCTGATCCCTACAGGACAGGCTTCTATCGAAAATGATACCCAGGTACCTCAGTAGGCTTTCTCTTATGATCTTTCTGTCATTAACTATGAGGCTTGGAACATTAGCTTTTACAAATCATTTGTCCAGAGAGCACCATAAAACAGCCACCTTTTCTGAGTCGATGATATCACCCGTCTCATCACACTTAGTCACTTTGTCTACAGTTGCCTGTAGCTCTTGGGTTTTCTGTTTCCTATCGCTCCCTTGCCTATATGCAAGAACATCCTCTGCAAATGTCATTATCCTTCGAACACCTAGTGCTTCAAGTTCTGCAATCTTGCTTGTATACCCATTGAAGAGCACTGGTGAAATTGCAGAACCCTGGGTTAGTCCCGGGCAATATTACATTGTTCTGATGCCCATATGCCTTGGCGAAGGGCAACCATACGTAGATGCAAGACAACTGCTATCCAGTTCACCAGCAACGAGCAACCCCTATTCTACATGAGCGCATGTATCAACATATCATATCTGACTCTATTGTAGGCATCCACAAGATGAAGCGCTGCCACTACCGTCTCCTGCCTATTCTGGAACCCCATAGAAACATCAAAAATAGCAGCATTTAACCAGCTATCTCTCCGTGGCCGGTAACTACCTAAACCTTTTAGAAGCTCTTCCCTTTCCATAAACATTTAGAATTTAACAGCAATAAGTCTAGCACCTTGCTAAACAAAATTTGTAGAGTGATAGTTCTGAAACTGTTGAATCTGGAATGATCTTTGCCTGGTTTTGGATATGGAATTAAGAAGCTGTGTACCCAATCCTAGAGTAATGTTCTGATGCTCTGGTTGAAGTAAAATGCCATCTCCCTCAAGTCTTCATCACTCACGCTCTTCATGTGGGTATACCTGACTGGTCCCAGTGCAGTGTCTTTTTTTTTTTCAGTACATATTTTATATCTTTCACCCTAGTTATATCCTAAACATAATTATCATTTATAGTTAGAAAAAATTGTCTCTAAGCGAATTTCTAAGTTCCCCATCATAATGATCAGTTTGTGCTTTAAATCTCTTTAAAAAGGCTTCCTCTTTCTCTTTGTCGTCATTTACATACCATTATCAGTGTATGTAATGCCTGTTGTGATAGGTCGATCTTTCCTTTGCATCTGTTTGTGAAGTTTCCAAAACCTACGTAATGATTTATCCCCTCCATTTTCACTCATAAAATGTTCCCAATTTGCCTTTGCCTTTATTTCTTTGCATCTGCTGCACACAGCTTGAAATCTACTCCCCCCCCCCCCCCAACGCATCCTATTTTCTCTACATTCTCTTGTAACCTGTGAGGTGTCTTCGCAGTTTCTGTAACTCTTTAACTGCTGCTCGCTTTGCTCTCCATGCCTGTTCTACTTCTTGGGTCCACCATGGAGGCTGCAGAAAATCAGAGGTGGTGATTCTGCTGCATACCTTCTGTCGAAGGCGTCCAAGATGGTGCAAACGAATCATGGGTGGCCATATTCGCATTTAGTTCGCCCACCCTGCTATGAGCGCTTAGACGAATGACGTATACGTGTCGTAGGAACATTGAATGGGACATTTAAGGAAGAGTTTAAATTAGGAGGATTTGAGGGAGGACAGGGGGTTATATGCACGCCATCTTTTATTTTACCATAGAGTGAGCCATAACCATATCCTTCCTATCTTGTTGGCAAGTCGCCATGGCTTTGGCAGCTAGACGCCCGCCTGCGGATCGGAAGGTCGTAATGTCTGGAAAATGGACCTTTTCCTATCTTGTTGACCGCATTGTCTAATTCTGTCCTCCGTGAGGTTTTGGTTGGCCTTTATTCCTTTAGCGCTGTGGGTTCCAGATGACTGGGACTTAATTGTTCAGGTATCTGGCAAGAGACAGATTGTCCGTAGACTAATGTGTCCTCTTCACGAAGATTTGGGCTTTAAAACGCTACACCCATCGATCGAAGCTCACTTCTGATGCCAGTTGTATCGATCTCCCCGAGCACGAGAGCTGACATCTTCCTAGATACTCGTTTGCGGCAGTGATTGGCTCCTCCGTGTAGAATCTGCTCAGGTAGGCGTGTCACTTGTCACATAAAGGTGAAAGGTTATCCGCCGCCAAGATGGAAGACAGACTAAAAATCAATGATAGTGACAAGGGGAAAAAGCACTGGTGGAGGTGGGAGGGGGAGGAGGGCGTGAGGGGAAGAAGATGCTTGATATAATGATTTAAAGAGGATTAATCTCAGACCTTCTGAGTGATGAACTTCCACTGAAAAATTAAGCACGAGAAACGTGGACAGGACCCCGGTGTAGCAATAAGATGGTAATTGAGAAAAAGTCTGCAACGGGTTGAATGCCAAAGAGTGATATAGCGACAATACAAGGACATGTGTACAGATCTGTAGCTGGTGGGGTATTTTGTCTTAGCATAAGGGTTCAGAAATCATGTTTATCTTAGAAGCTACTTTTAAGTGTTGACTGCTGACAATTCTCGCACAACTGTGTAAAAGTTTTTGTGTGTGAGTGAAGTAAATAACAGTTCTAACCTTACATCTGAAAGTGAATTGAAGATGAGGTGAAGTAAGCAAAAGTCCAAGTTTCACGTTTTAAAATGCATTGGACATTTTGTAAACTGAGCACAAGTCTCACTTTCACGACTTCGAGTGCAATGGACAGTTGGTTAACAAAGCAAAAGTACCCATTTCACGCCTTCAAGTGTACTGAGCTTTGGGGAACTAATGAAAGGTCTCAATTTCACGTTTTAAAGTGCACTGGACATTTGGTGAATGAAGCAAAAGTACCAATTTCACGTCATCAAGTACATTAAACATTTAATGAACTGTGCAAAATTCCCAATTGTACGACTTAGGGTGCATTGAACTTTTCATAAAGTAATTGAATAAATGTCATGATTTCATGTTCTGGAACATACTGCCAATAAAATGCCAACACGATATTTTTCTAAACCAACAGGAAATCTATCGTTGATGTGGTCAGGGCACTTTTACCGCAACCTTCTTTACTTCAAACGCCATGTGGTGGTCCTAGCTTGAATCGACACGGTATCTAGATTATATTTTGAACAAAGCCTTATTACATGTTCGAACGTATGACCGCTGAATGTGTCAGGTAATCGTGCAAGCTCTAAATCTGCTGACCTGATAGTTTAAAGTAATCTTCTTCTTCTTCTTCGCGTTCACCAGCTGTAAACTCTGGCGGAAGGTTCTGGTTGCTCGTCTACTACTGAACTGCAGTCCTGCTCCAGAACCTGAGTGTTGCGTGTGCATCAGTTTTACAGATCTCATTCTCTTGAATACAGACTGTTGGTTCCTTGCCTCTCCGGCAGACGCACTCCGTCTTCGAATGAAGCTCCCCAATTAGTTGACTCTTACAACATGCTTTTGGGGAGGCAGTGGGTCTATTCTTGTTTTCCCCACAATGGGGCCCCGGAACCCACTCGGGGGAGTTTAAAGTAATAATTCTAATGGTTATTTATAGAGATTTGAAAGGGACTTTTAAAACCTAGAGAATCAACACTACTGCATTTCATGGCTAGGTCTCTCGACAGCCCGCAAAGAGTATCACACAAAGCACTAACTCATAACTCCAGCAATGACTCCAGTAGATCTCAGAATTACCTTCACCTACGGCCGAATAGTAAAAGTGAAAGTAAAGAACACTTGTCCACGACTTAAGGATTCATATAAGGCATATAGGGCTAGACCTATATTATATAGACCAATCGGCACTTAGTGGGCGATGTATTCAACATCACGCCTGTCGCCTTTACTTTATATGAACGCACCTCGTACCCACTCAAGGCTGGGTCGAACTGACAGCCAAGGTCATTCTTTAAAAAACCCGGTTCTGTCAGGACCCGAACCCACGACCTTCTGATCCACCGGCGAGCATCTAGGCGCTACACCACGGCGACTCCCTACAGGAAAATGCTCAAATCGAAATGACGGTCTTCAGAAGGTGAGGCAAACAAATAAATCACTCGGTAACAGACACACCCAGCAGTACCGGATTTAGACTTGACTAAGGCCTAAGCCAGTGGTTCTCAACCTTTCCAATCCTTCGACCCTTTAATACAGTTCCTCATGCGGTGTCCACTCCCATATATACAATCATTTTCGTACTACTTCATAACTGCAGTAAATATGTGTTTTCCGGTGGTCTTAGGCGAGCCATGTGAAAAGGTCGTTCGACCCCCCCCCCCCCTCTTCCTCCCCCAAAAAAAGGGTCATAACCCATAGTATGAGAACCGCTTTCCTAAGTTTAGTTAGGTTATTTGCGTATCCTTTACATGATGTTGCAGAACCAACCCCAGCAGCCCCTGGCTGTTGTGTGGTTTTTCTAGGCAAATTTACGTACACTGCTTTTTGGACGGTCGGCTTTCTTGATACCACTGTCGAAACCAACGCAGGGCGCCTAGCCCGCACCTGGGATCGAACCCGGCATCCCGGCATTACGAAGCGTTCGCATCGACTTAGCCATAGAGCCGACGTCCTAAGTTTAGTTCATTTACGGAAATTGGAACGATACAGAGAAGATTAGTATGGTCCCTGCGCAAGGATTCGTGAAGCGTTCCATATTTTTTTTTTTTTTTTTTTTTTAATTTGCTTCTTTTAAATAAATGATTGATGGAAATGTGTTGTCGTTTAATTTTCAGTAAAACAAATTACAAAGAATAGGTCCGAAAAACTAAGCAAATAAAATTATGTAATCCTCTTTGAGGTTCTGTTAAAAGAAAATGTCATTTATAAAGAAAACATAAGAATTTGTTCAGGCGCCTAGAGCTTGTAAGGATCTAAACTTGCAGCTTAGCTAACGTAGGCATAAATCCTGCACTGTCTCCTCGTATAAAAAGCAAGCTGGTTCCTAATCATGTTCAGAAAAAAAAGGGAGAGATCATTATCGTCTTTTTCTGCCTTTCTAGCCTCCAGCGGAGCATAGGCCCTCAGCCAACTCACGCCGAGTCGTTCTATCCTTTACTATCGAATGCAGCTCTTCCCATGTCCTTCACATCTTTTTAACTGCCATCTAAAGCTCACTTTTCCGGGTTTTTGTGTGTGTGTGTGTGTGTGTGTCTTTCTTTTTTCTTACCACCGTGTGTTCCAGTACAAAGACATTCTAATAATTTTGTTTTCAGGTTTTATCAACGTGTGTCCTATCCAACACCATCGTCTTTTCTTCACCTCTTCGTCCACTGGAACTTGTTTAGTTATCTCCTATGGCTCTACATTAGTGATTCTATCATACCATTTAATTCCCACTATTCTGCGAATATGATTCTAGCCCCATTATTGTACTGATCAGTCGGCATTTGATTGAAAATATGTTCATCATGGTACAGATTGTCTTTATTTAACGGAACATTTCGTGACATCTGTTTGAGGCTTGCTCGGCTTGGGTCCCCATGTTAAATATTAAAAATCCAACCCTAGTGTGAGTTGCAATCCAAAACCTTCGGACCGGCAGGCATCTAGCCCAGAGGTTCTCAACAACTGTGTCTTGACCCCTTTGTGGGTCGAATGACCCGTTCAAAGGATCGCTTAAGACTATCGGAAAACACATATTGATAACAGTTTTGAAGTAGCAAAGAAAATAATTGTATGGCTGGGGGTCGCCACAACAAGAGGAACTGCATCAAAGGATCGCCACAATACGAGGAACTGCAATAAAGGGTCGCATCATTAGGAAGGTTGAGAACCACTGGTCTAGTCAATGCAGAACGACAACTTCCGTGTTGAATCTTCAGCAGCGGTTCTGAACCTTTTTCTGTGTGTGTGTGGGTCGAACAACACTTTCACAGAAATCGCCGAAGGCTATAGGAAAACACTTATCAATTGAAGTTATTAGGGAAAAAACATTGTTTGGTGGTCGCCACATCATGAGAGAACTGTATTAAAGGGTCGCGACATTAGGAAGTTTGAGAGCAACTGATCTGAAGTGTATGTTACTGTTAGACTGAAAGCTAGACAACGAAGTCTTTGTTCAAGCACTGTGAAACCTCGGTTCTTGAACGCTCCTGTCTAGAACAATTCCATTTCTCAACAAATTTTATTGGGGAAAAAAAAGGGGGGGGGGGGACGGCAATTTATAAAAAAAAGGGAGGGAGGGCGTTTATGTAAAAGAACCTGAGTCGGGGTCTGTGGCTTAGGCGTTGCGAACGCGCATTGTAATGCCGGGGTGACGGGTTACATCCCAGCTGCGGGCCTTGCGTTGGTTTCGACAATGGTATCTGGAGGCTGACCGTCCAGACAGCGATGTCAAACTAGTTGACGTAAACTTGCCTAGAAAAACCACAACAGCTAAAAAAAAAAATGCTGGTGTTGGTTCTGCAACGTCCGGCAAAGTATAAAGAACTAACTTTAAGTTCCTAAAGAGACAATCCTGAAACCACTTCACGGAATAAAATTGCCACGGAATAGAAACTTTCGTTTAGTGCAGATTCCTTTCCTGTATGTGCAGTGTCTTTGACAATGTTACCGGTTTCCCGTCAGACTTGGTGTAAGAGCTGACAAAGGAATGTGATATTTTCTCAATTAATTTCCATGCCTCCTTCATCCATCCCCCCCCCCCCCCACAAAAGTCCAGCCCATGGATCAGCGCGTGTCATAGCAAACTTTAAGAACTGTTTCACAGCATTGTTTCAACTGTGTTATAAAGCGATCTCTGATGCACGGCTGACACTTAGAGCAGCGGTTCTCAGCCTATGGGTCGCGATCCTTTTTTTGTGTGGGTCGAACGACCCTTTCACAGGGGTCGCCAAAGACCAACGCAAAACAAATATTAATTTGCAGTTATAAATTATAAAGATAATTGTATGGTTAGGGGTCGCCACAACACGAGGAACTGTATTCAAGGGTCGCCGCAACATAAGGAACTGTATTCAAGGGTCGCCGCAACATGAGGAACTGTATTCAAGGGTCACCACAACATAAGGAACTGTATTCAAGGATCACCACAACATAAGGAACTGTATTCAAGGGTCGCCACAACACGAGGAACTGTATTCAAGGGTCGCCACAACATAAGGAACTGTATTCAAGGGTCGCCACAACACGAGGAACTGTATTCAAGGATCACCACAACATAAGGAACTGTATTCAAGGGTCACCACAACATAAGGAACTGTATTCAAGGATCACCACAACATAAGGAACTGTATTCAAGGATCACCACAACATAAGGAACTGTATTCAAGGATCACCACAACATAAGGAACTGTATTCAAGGGTCGCCACAACACGAGGAACTGTATTCAAGGATCACCACAACATAAGGAACTGTATTCAAGGATCACCACAACATAAGGAACTGTATTCAAGGATCACCACAACATAAGGAACTGTATTCAAGGGTCACCACAACATAAGGAACTGTATTCAAGGATCACCACAACATAAGGAACTGTATTCAAGGGTCGCCACAACACGAGGAACTGTATTCAAGGGTCGCCGCAACACGAGGAACTGTATTCAAGGGTCGCCGCAACACGAGGAACTGTATTCAAGGGTCGCCGCAACACGAGGAACTGTATTCAAGGGTCGCCGCAACACGAGGAACTGTATTCAAGGGTCGCCGCAACACGAGGAACTGTATTCAAGGGTCGCCGCAACACGAGGAACTGTATTCAAGGGTCGCCGCAACATGAGGAACTGTATTCAAGGGTCACCACAACATAAGGAACTGTATTCAAGGATCACCACAACATAAGGAACTGTATTCAAGGGTCGCCACAACACGAGGAACTGTATTCAAGGGTCGCCACAACATAAGGAACTGTATTCAAGGGTCGCCACAACACGAGGAACTGTATTCAAGGATCACCACAACATAAGGAACTGTATTCAAGGGTCACCACAACATAAGGAACTGTATTCAAGGATCACCACAACATAAGGAACTGTATTCAAGGATCACCACAACATAAGGAACTGTATTCAAGGATCACCACAACATAAGGAACTGTATTCAAGGGTCGCCACAACACGAGGAACTGTATTCAAGGATCACCACAACATAAGGAACTGTATTCAAGGATCACCACAACATAAGGAACTGTATTCAAGGATCACCACAACATAAGGAACTGTATTCAAGGGTCACCACAACATAAGGAACTGTATTCAAGGATCACCACAACATAAGGAACTGTATTCAAGGGTCGCCACAACACGAGGAACTGTATTCAAGGGTCGCCGCAACACGAGGAACTGTATTCAAGGGTCGCCGCAACACGAGGAACTGTATTCAAGGGTCGCCGCAACACGAGGAACTGTATTCAAGGGTCGCCGCAACACGAGGAACTGTATTCAAGGGTCGCCGCAACACGAGGAACTGTATTCAAGGGTCGCCGCAACATGAGGAACTGTATTCAAGGGTCGCCACAACATAAGGAACTGTATTCAAGGGTCGCCACAACATGAGGAACTGTATTAAAGGGTCGCCACAACATGAGGAACTGTATTCAAGGGTCGCCGCAACACGAGGAACTGTATTCAAGGGTCGCCGCAACACGAGGAACTGTATTCAAGGGTCGCCGCAACATGAGGAACTGTATTCAAGGGTCGCCACAACATGAGGAACTGTATTCAAGGGTCGCCACAACATAAGGAACTGTATTCAAGGGTCGCCGCAACATGAGGAACTGTATTCAAGGGTCGCCGCAACACGAGGAACTGTATTCAAGGGTCGCCGCAACATGAGGAACTGTATTCAAGGGTCGCCACAACATGAGGAACTGTATTCAAGGGTCGCCGCAACATGAGGAACTGTATTCAAGGGTCGCCACAACATGAGGAACTGTATTCAAGGGTCGCCACAACATGAGGAAATGTATTAAAGGGCCGCCACAACACGAGGAACTGTATTAAAGGGTCGCCACAACATGAGGAACTGTATTCAAGGGTCGCCACAACATGAGGAAATGTATTAAAGGGCCGCCACAACATGAGGAACTGTATTCAAGGGTCGCCGCAACACGAGGAGCTGTATTCAAGGGTCGCCACAACATGAGGAACTGTATTCAAGGGTCGCCGCAACATGAGGAACTGTATTCAAGGGTCGCCACAACATGAGGAACTGTATTCAAGGGTCGCCGCAACATGAGGAACTGTATTCAAGGGTCGCCGCAACATGAGGAACTGTATTCAAGGGTCGCCACAACATGAGGAACTGTATTCAAGGGTCGCCGCAACATGAGGAACTGTATTCAAGGGTCGCCACAACATGAGGAACTGTATTCAAGGGTCGCCGCAACATGAGGAACTGTATTCAAGGATCGCCACAACATGAGGAACTGTATTCAAGGGTCGCCACAACATGAGGAACTGTATTCAAGGGTCGCCGCAACATGAGGAACTGTATTCAAGGGTCGCCGCAACACGAGGAGCTGTATTCAAGGATCGCCGCAACATGAGGAACTGTATTCAAGGGTCGCCACAACATGAGGAACTGTATTCAAGGATCGCCGCAACATGAGGAACTGTATTCAAGGGTCGCCACAACATGAGGAACTGTATTCAAGGGTCGCCGCAACACGAGGAGCTGTATTCAAGGGTCGCCACAACACGAGGAACTGTATTCAAGGGTCGCCGCAACATGAGGAACTGTATTCAAGGGTCGCCACAACATGAGGAACTGTATTCAAGGGTCGCCACAACATGAGGAACTGTATTCAAGGGTCGCCGCAACATGAGGAACTGTATTCAAGGGTCGCCGCAACATGAGGAACTGTATTCAAGGGTCGCCACAACATGAGGAACTGTATTCAAGGGTCGCCGCAACATGAGGAACTGTATTCAAGGGTCGCCACAACATGAGGAACTGTATTCAAGGGTCGCCGCAACATGAGGAACTGTATTCAAGGGTCGCCGCAACATGAGGAACTGTATTCAAGGGTCGCCACAACATGAGGAACTGTATTCAAGGGTCGCCGCAACATGAGGAACTGTATTCAAGGGTCGCCACAACATGAGGAACTGTATTCAAGGGTCGCCGCAACATGAGGAACTGTATTCAAGGATCGCCACAACATGAGGAACTGTATTCAAGGGTCGCCACAACATGAGGAACTGTATTCAAGGGTCGCCGCAACATGAGGAACTGTATTCAAGGGTCGCCGCAACACGAGGAGCTGTATTCAAGGATCGCCGCAACATGAGGAACTGTATTCAAGGGTCGCCACAACATGAGGAACTGTATTCAAGGATCGCCGCAACATGAGGAACTGTATTCAAGGGTCGCCACAACATGAGGAACTGTATTCAAGGGTCGCCGCAACACGAGGAACTGTATTCAAGGGTCACCGCAACATGAGGAACTGTATTCAAGGGTCGCCGCAACATGAGGAACTGTATTCAAGGGTCGCCGCAACATGAGGAACTGTATTCAAGGGTCGCCGCAACATGAGGAACTGTATTCAAGGGTCGCCACAACACGAGGAACTGTATTCAAGGGTCGCCGCAACATGAGGAACTGTATTCAAGGGTCGCCGCAACATGAGGAACTGTATTCAAGGGTCGCCACAACACGAGGAACTGTATTCAAGGGTCGCCACAACACGAGGAACTGTATTCAAGGGTCGCCGCAACATGAGGAACTGTATTCAAGGGTCGCCGCAACATGAGGAACTGTATTCAAGGGTCGCCGCAACATGAGGAACTGTATTCAAGGTTCGCGCAACATGAGGAACTGCATTCAAGGGTCGCGGCTTGGTAAGGTTGAGAAGCACTTAGTTAGAGAGTTCGACGAATAATTTTAATGTCCTTCCTTGTTTAAGCATCCTTGATAGATTTCAGACGCAAGTGACTTATAGGACTGTGATCTTGCCTTGGATTCAATTGGGGCCAGGTCGTCTATCAAACAAAGACACCAAAGGCTATGAGCCAGAGCTTGTTGCAATTATAATTTGTGTCTCTGAAAAGCTCATAGTCTCGACCATCATTCTTTTCCTCCTCCTCCTCATCATCGTTATCATTATCACACAACCATCATCATATTATTATTATTATTCATCCCATCACCATAATCAAATGCCTTACAAAAATGCTTCTCCGCGTCCAGCAATCTAAAACAGAACATTGCGGTTAATAAGTTTGTGTGTGTCCTAATACAAGGCGGATACAAGACAGTGAAGACGCACTGTGTGTGAAAGCACATAGGGCTGGAGAATCGTTTACAGAAATATAGATTTTCAAGCATGAAGAGATCGACTTACGTGTATGCTTTAGACTCTCCAAACAATTACATTTTTCCTTTAGTTTTCCTTTCCATGGTTGCAACGAAAGATTGACACCCAGTAACTAGAGGAGCCATTTTTCGTTTTCGAATCCAACGAAGAATAACGAAGATAAAGATAAAGGTAAAGGTGGAAGGATAGACTTTACTGCACCGGGCTTTATATTCCATAAGACTCAGTCTCTCTCCTGAGAACAGCTAGCTACCTGCGGAGAGCGTCGTACATAGCACGATCTCTGTAGCTCCGGGAGCGATCCTTTGGGTTCTCCGTAAAAACTGGACCCGTGAACTGAACGGCGTCGCCGTGAAACGAACCTTTGACCTTCAGAGCGCGAGGAAAACGACTTGACCTATTCGCTACGCAGACTCCAGAAAAAAAAAAAAAATCTAAGAAAGCCAGTTTAAGCCGTGTCAAACGGTTGTACACATGTACTGAGGGAGCCCCGGAAAAAAAAGATGATGATTGTTTTCATTCTGTCAAGAGAGGTTGTCAAGAACGTCACTGTCTCACCTAACGTCGCTGTTTCAGGCAAGGATAATATAAGCCCACCACTCACCGAGAAGTGAACTATGTCAATATAATCGAACATCTAAGTTATTGAAAGAAACAGGGATTGGGGTGGAGGGGGTGTCAAGGTGGAATACGATGGAAAGTGTGGCAACATGGCAGGGAAAAATCGACTCTATCATAAATGATTGACAGTAAACCGACAGTAGGCTGTTGTTAGGACATGATTACAAAGGTCACTGGGTATGAATTGTTTGTTTGTTTGTTTTAGTATCCAGAAGCCATGAGTTGTTAACCCTTAGACTCTTTATTATGGATATTGCAACCTTTCGGCCTCAAATTCCATTCTGGGTATGAATTAGAACATCCAATACGTCCCACTAGCCTGGCTGCGTGGACATTGTGCTGGTGACTTGTTCTGACTGAAGTGACCTTGTTTCAAATAAACTGTCACCGTATTCGGATTTCGTGATCAGTTTTTACTCCACACATCACAGTGGTAAACATACAACTTACTATCTCGCCCAGTTGATTCTAAAGCTGGAAATATGACCACAGGGAACTGGCCGTTAGATGCTATTTAGCAACACATAGTTTTGTTTGTCGATACTGGCTTCCTTTGTTTCACTGTGTTTTCAGGCTAGGATTATTGTAAACAGACACCTCATCCCCTGTTGTAGGTCTGGGGGATGACAATATGGTCGCCTTCAGCAAGAACGGATACACAGCACCAACACCATCACCACCAGCTGCAGGTGTAATGGCCACGGCATTCTTCAGGAATCCAGGTCTGTCATGTAAGTCTCATTAAATGTTTGTTGTCTACGTCTGTGGCTTACGCGTTGCGAACGCGCTTCGTAATGACGAGGTGCAAGTTTGGATCCCAGCTGCGAATAGGTTGTTTTGCGTTGGTTTCGACAGTGGTACCGAGAGCTGGTCGCTTAGGGAGCAGTGGCAAACTACTAAACGTAAATTGTTCCCAGAAAAACCACAACAGCCAAAACATGCTAGCATTGGTTCTGCAAAGTCTTGTAAACAATAAACAACTAATTTGTGTTTGTTATCACTAGTTTAAAGTGCCATTTCCCACCAGCGGCGTATCAGACATATGATGCCAGACTCGTGTTTTCATAAACCACTTGGCACTCGATGGATGATGTAGTCAACGTCACGCCAACCTCCTATACTTCCCAAGATATTTCCATTTCAACCATTATAGTCTGAGTCAAGCATGTGGGCCAAACTCAGTTATAAAATCATCGTCACGGTTCGGATTTGAACACAAGAACATGAGGCCTGCTACCCCTTGTCTAATATTTTATATTAGTAATAACAAGAGTTGAAGTGGTTTATCCTCTTAAACTTCGTCTCCTTCTTCGTGTTCACCTGCTGTAAATTCCGGCGGAAGGTTCTGGTTGTTAGTCGTGTTCCAGAACCTGAGTGTTGAGTGCAAATGCGTTTTACAAATCTGCCTTATCTGTATGCAGAGTGCTGGCTCCTTGCTTCTCGGGCAGATGCACTCCTACTTCGATGGAAGCTCCCAGTTAGTCGACTCTTACGACATGCTTTTGGATAGGCAGTGGGTCTATTCTTGATTTCCCCATTATGGGACCACCGAAACCTACACGGGGAAATGGGATTTTATTTGTTAGGATAAGAAGTGATTCGTTCGAGACACACTGGATCTCCTACAGCAACCATCGCCCCTACAGTAATGTACAGATTGTGTCTGTCAAAGATTTTTTCCCCCCTTTTTTAAATCGTCTACTTAGTTGTACAAAACTGACGTTATGACAAAAGCCATAGGACGGTGATTCCCAAACTGTGTGCCGCGGCGCCCCAGGGAGCCGCTAGCTCTTCACATGGTCGCCGCGAAATATTGTAAAAGCTTCATAATTAATTTCACCAAGATATTTGGTCTGACTAAACGAAAACGTGAGTAGCTAAAATTATCTAGATTTTATTTGCAAGGCTTGTTTTTTTTTTAATTGATCCTTTAAGAAAATAAAGGCTTCGGCTCAGAATTTCCTTGTGAACGCGGGCCGGCAACACTGTGTCTTCTCAATTGCGCCATATGAGCCTGCTAGACACGTCGAGATGCGTTGATTCTTCTCGGCAGATTTGGAATGTTCTGACAGATCTTGCGGAAAGTATGTAAGCAACCGTTACCGGCTCGATTCAGTAACCTGGGAAATAGGGTGTATGGTTGAAAAAAAAAAACACTTGTTTTTAGGGCTAAAAATGCGTGTACAACTACTCCCTGGTTAGCCGGTGCATTGTCGTGAAGAAGGAAAAAAACTGGAAGGTTTTGAATAATCGGGTCGGACTCGGAGAATGCTTTCCAACAGACGTTTCAAAATACTTAAGTCAACTGTAGCTGCGACAGTCTGTCCCTTTGGAATATTTTGTGTGTGTGTGAATAACTCCTTTGCTGTCGTAGAAGCACATCAACATTGTCTGCACTTTCAACTTTTAAAGACGGATTTTTTAGAGCTATTTGGTAAAGACGATGACTTCCACTGAGCACTTTGGCGTTAAGTTGTTGGATCATAGAGGAAAATCCATGTTTCATCCTCTGCAACAAAAAAATTTAAGAAATGTTTTTTGTGTGACATGTTTTGATGATGTCTTTTGCACACTCAACACGCCTAAATCTTACATTAAAATTTCAGGAATCGTCTCTCTGTTTACACCAAATTCATCTACCACCATCCTCACAGTCAAAAAATGATCTTCTTGTGTCGTTCTCTGACTCTTGCAATGAGTTCCTCACTACGAACAGAAATTGGGCGTCTAGGAAAAGTTGCATTAGTAATGATTTCCACACCACTTTTGAATCGTGAATACCACCTGAAAATCTGTGCACGGGGCAGCCAGTTATCCCTTTAAACTTGTCGCATTAATTCAACTGTCTGAATGGCACTTTTTCTGAGTTTTAAACATAATTTAATGTTAGCTTTTTGCTTCATGTTAATTACGTAACAATGCACCTCTGACTAGGTCAAGAAAATGGCGGCTTGTTTGCTTATCGAGGGGTGATGAAAAGTTGCCAGATCATAGATAAAAGTTGTCTTTTTAGATTCCATGCTTTGCTTCTTAGATAGCATTTTTTTCCTTGGCCATAATAACATCAGACCTAATTGTCGAATCTTGTATTATACATTTCTCCTTTACCTCCTATTGTAACCCTTTTCGGGGGTCGAGGGAGATACAGGGTTCTGTTTCTTGCTTTTTTGACCACCTCCACCATAGTCACATCATGCTGTTGTAGAGTTTCTCTGATATGCTGATGTTCTCATGTATTCTAACCTTCTCTCCTCTTTTTGTGTATGTCGTGTATGATGTGGCGCGACAAGGCATTCTCTCTAAGTGGACAAACTATTTGATCTGCTATGTTTGTATGTAATTTAGAATTAGTTCTGTGCCGACGTTTTCTCTTACAGCCTCATTTATAATTGTATCTTCTCTGGTCACTCCTGCAACCTTCACTTAAACATCCAATCTCTGCGGTTACTCATTTTTGTAATGGTTTGTTGTGAGTCCATGTCTGTCGGTGGTAGTGTAAAATTATAGATTAGTTACCTACATCTTTTACTCCATCTCATTCTCTCCTTCTCTCCCTCTATTTATTCTCCACTCTCCCTTTCTGACACTCTCCGCGAGCAAATGTATGCATGTTGCATGTGTATACGTCTCTGGGTGTATTTGACCCTCTGGAAACCCTCAACAGCCTTTCACGGCTGCTGCTTGTTGTGTCAGCTCGGTTCTCCCTTTTCTCCGTCGCGTTATTTATGATTCCACGTCTAAGCCACTGTTGTATGCTTCCTTCAAAGTTTCATTATACAGTTTTCTTAAATACAAAAACATCAACTATTCTGCCTCCTCGTTCGTGTTTATTATTTATAAATGCGCGCGTGCGTGTGGGTGTTTGCAAGAGCGTCTGCACGTATGTTTGAAATGTGTCCCAGGTGCCCATTGACTCCAGTCGAAGCCACAAAATCAGACGATGTCTTAAGAAAGATCTCAAAAAACATCTGTTAACAGCCATCTTGGATTAGAAAAGGCAACAGATGGACAAAGGTGTCGACGCCTGGCTTCACGGCGTCAAGTTACAGACGTGTGGCTAATTAGTGCGAGGAATGTTACATTTAATACATACGTGACTTATAAAATTCTAGTTTTTTTTTTGTTTTGTTCGTCTGCATAATGTAGCCACCACTCGTGTCTGTGTTGATTATTGATAATTTGCTAGACGCCCCGCAGCGCGGCCTAACGCGCTTGTGTGTTTTGTTTGGCCTTTGCTTTTTTTTTTGTTTAAATATATTTAAAAAAAAAAAAAAAAAAGCTATTGTCAGCACCGCCTGTATTTAACACTTTTTACCTGTCT
This sequence comes from Candidula unifasciata, assembly GCA_905116865.2. Taxonomy (NCBI): domain Eukaryota; kingdom Metazoa; phylum Mollusca; class Gastropoda; order Stylommatophora; family Geomitridae; genus Candidula; species Candidula unifasciata. Next base: position 39,477 of record CAJHNH020002216.1, on the reverse strand, counting down.
AGACAGGGGGTCTTTGCGTCTGAGGATTTAGGGCCGCATAGTTGGTGCTTTTGCCACAGACTGTGCAAGTTAGGATGTCCCCCCCCCCACCCCGCCTCCATCCCCAAATGTCAAGGACCCTTGTCCCAGCCTTCAGGCGTATTGGGCATGTAGGACTCGACCTTTTTTTTTTTAAGACCAATCGCCACTCGGTGAGTGATTTGGTTAAAATCACGCTGACCACCTTTACTTTCCAGGACTACATATTGTACAAATTAAAGGCTGGGTCGACTTAAAAGCCATGATCATTTTAACCCCCCCCCCCCCCCCCTAAAAAAAAGTTTGGAGCAATGCGGCCTGGAAACACCGAGTCTCACCCTAATGGTACACACTGGCATATTGCATTTCACTTCGTTCTGATTATATGGTTGCTAAATTTCGATTATTTAATGCTTTGTTCATTTTTTTTTTTTTTTTGGGTGGTGTGTTACGGTACGCAGTATCTTTACTCCCAATTCTCACATTCTTCCATAGGCCGGCCATCTGCAACTGTGAAAGAGCCGGCCAGTCTATCAGCTCTTCTATTTCCAATAACACCCACATACCGCTGGACAAAGATGAACCTAATTCCACCACATTTGATTTTACGGTGATTCAATCTCCGTCAGAAGCGTATCTCTACCTGCAGGATCGGGCTGATATAATCACTCAGCACACACACCCAGCACACACACACACCCACACACACACACACCCAGCACACACACCCAGCACACACACCCACACACCCTGCACACACACACGTGAGAAAAACCTTGCGATTCCAGTCACTGAATAGCTCATTTCACCACCATCACATCGATAGTCTTGCTCCGAATAGTGGAAAGCAAGGCACCACCGGCCTTTTTGACGGCAGTGTTGTGAATACCCACGTCCTTTTGCGTCATAATACAATGGACCCGTCTGTACAAATCAACAATCTGTCTCATATGTATATATATATATATATATTTTCACATTAAACTGGACACTTTTCAACCATCCAGGACATTTTTCAGTCAAACTGGACGATTTTCAAACCACCTAGGACGTTTTTCAAATCAAACTGGACGATTTTCAAACCACTCAGGACATTTTCAAATTTGTAAATTCTGTAACTTGTTTCAGTCCGATCTGTAAAGGATTAGGCATTCTGCTAACCTTCATTACTTCAGTTTTGTAGTATTCATTTTCATGTGATATCTTCTGCATGTTGAACTTAACCTGCTTAAAGTGTCTCGCAGTCTACTCCCCTCATTGAAGAACAGGCACTGATCGTCTCCAAACAGTATCTCATTTATTGTGTGTGGATCTAATTCTTTCTCTGGAAAGTTCCTAATTTTCTGTATTTTGTTGATTGGCTGATTCATGTCTATCCTCTTTGGATATTCTGCCTGTGTGTACAGCAAATAACAGAGGAGATAGCACACACATGGTTGAATCACTCCTGTATTGTTTGTAAACATGTCAGACATGCTTTTGTATGTTCTCACTACACTTTGGAAAGTGTTGTACATGGCCACGATGTTATCTTGCAACTGTCTTTGAATCCCATAATCCTCAAGAATAGCCCATAGTTTGTTTCTATCTACTCTAGGAACAGCTTTTCCTTGATCCAGAAACACAATATTCAGTTGATCGTCATGTCGTATTCAATGGTTTTAGCACTGATATTTCTTTACTTTTGCTGGAACAACTTTTAGTTTACATCTAAACGTTACTGATTTTATGTTCATGTTGACTGTAGCAAAAGCATTTTTGTTTGTCTGTAAGAGCCTTTATTGTTATATTTAATTGGCACACGTATTTACCTTAAAAATGACGTATAGTTCTAAAAATATGTCGACAATTAATGAAACTGTAGTTTAATTTGTGTATACATCTCCTCGATAAAAAAACTGTGGACGCAGAGGGACTCAATTCTTGCACAAGAACGGGAATTCCCGTTTGAGCTGTACGGCCTTATAAATCTGGAGCTGGCCGTGTTCGAAACATCTAAATAGATGCCTCTAGTGCAGCGGTTCTTAACCTGTGGGTCGCGACTCTTTTGTAGGTCGACCAATCTTTTCGCAGGGGTCGCCAAAGACCATAGAAAAACTGAAGTTATAAATCAACAGCGAAGATAACTGTATGGGTGGGGGTCGCCAAATCATGAAGAACTGTAGTTAAGGGTCACTGCATTAGAAAGGTTTAGAAACACCGCTGTAGTGGTATGGTTCATCCGTTTGCCATGCACGAGTGCACTTTTTACAGATGTACGGGACTCGCAGCTGGGGCATACGGAATTTTCACTTTACTTGGGTACTGCCAACTGCTCTACGAAGAGAGACGACACAATATTCGTTCAAAATCGAGTGCCCTGAAGTCGACACACTGTTTTGAACTATCGTCTTTGAAAACTTTTAACTAGGTTCTCTCTCTCTCTCGCTCTCTCTCTCTCTCTTTCTCTCCCTCTCTCACTCTCTCGCCGCGCGCGTGCGTGTGTGTTATGGTCATGTTGCAACAATAAGTAGACACCAAAGTACAAGAGTTAACCCTGATTCGACATTAGAACATTCAGGACAAGCCCATATTAACTCCATCTCCCTCATCCACAGCCAGCAAAGAGTTTATATACTGATGGTACCAATTATCAGCTTGTTAACTTACCTCATCCTACCTTGTCCTCCTTCGTCTCCAGTGACGCCCGGAGTCTGTAGATACTTTCTTCAGCACCATTTTATACAGGTGAAGGTGTTGTCTTTCATTTAACTTGTTACCTCGTCCAACAGGCGAGATAATACCTCTGGCTTTTGCATCTGGAGTTACACCCCCTGGCTGCGATCGTTTTGGTAAACTAGACATTAAAAAAAAAAAAACAGTTAACAATACAGACATTTGAAAGAAGTGATCAAATTTGGAGAGCAATAAATAACAAATTAAGTTAAGTGCAGCCAGATATATTTATCAGATGATGTAGGCTCATTGTACAACACATGTGGCTACATATCGATCAGTGAGTGGTTATGTATCCGGTAAGAAACGGCTTCTTGTATCCATTTAATGTATCATGCCTTTATGATTGTCAATCAATTAAAAAAAAAAAAAAATTTCTTGTTGGATTTTGTTTACGTAAACTTTGACTTCTAGTAATTTCCCCTGGTCTCTGGGTAGTGAGATCGTAAGCCCGTATGCATTGTTGCGCACTTTAAAAAATCCCTTGGCAGTTGGAAATCGAAAATAGTAGCCTAACGGTGCTGCCCAGGCAAAATGTAGAGTTAAAAAATCTACCTAAAGTATTTCAGGACCCTCGCCGGTGCTACAGAGCCTGCACACTGTACTGAGCTTCTTCGGACAAAGACTTGAGTTAGAAGAAGAACGGAGCACTTATGGGTTACTACCCGAGTGCCATGATGTTGATCCGTTGTTCAAACCTCTAACCTCTTGTTACATCCGGTTGAAATACCATAGTGATTGTTGCTTTGTTCTTTTTTTCTTGCTTCCTTGGAACAGTGTAAAGTTACTACTTGAGAGAGTGTTGTCTTAAAGTAAAATGTAAAACGATTATGTAAAGGACCACTCATAAGATATTAACATATGGTGCTATAGTGCGTTTCAAAAGAAGTGTTCTCACACTTTCATAAATATCTCGATTTTGTTCATCAGGTCACTGATTTCTTATGTCCTTATGATTTTATGATCTATATTTGCCTGATACATCGACTTTGACAGGAAATGGTGTAAATCGAGAAGGCAATGTCTTGAACAGACATACAAAACCGATCTCAATAAAAGCTTGTAAATATATTATATTAAAACCTTTGATCTGAATGATTCAACTGACACGTCTATATCACTGCTAAAATGCGAAAATTAGGAGTAAAGATCGGCACAGCCAGGCACAAGAAGCACACCAATCGTAGGAGATTCTGTGTTTTTTTCTTTCTTCCAAACAAGCATTCGACTGTAACTGGTAGCCGCATGATACTGGTGTAATGTTTAGGATGCGAGAGGATCTATGCACTTATGGAGGCTTTCAGAGCCCCGTAATGATAACCTAACTCATATTAACACTTGAGAACGGAACAAAAGGGTGACATCAAAAAGAAAAGGAGATTATGAGGTGAACTGAATGTAACAGGAAAGACACAAGAAGATCAAGTGAGTTTACTCTGGAGGTCTGTGATTTAGGCGTTGCGAACCGGTTTCATGATTTCGAGGTATCAGGTTTGATTCCAGCTGAGGCAGCAGACCCCTTTACGTTTATTTCGGCAATGGTATCGGGAGTCGACCGTCAAAAACTAAGGAAAAGTAAATATACCTAGTAAAACCAAACAGTATAAATATGCTAGGGTTAGTCCTACAACGTCATGTAAAGAGGGAAGCTCTACACGTTGATAGATAGAGCAAGCTCTGCTCTTTTGGTCCGGCAGCTTCTGCAGCCTGCTTTGTTTTAACGTACTGGTGTTTGTTACCCTTTCTTTGGAGTGAACAAGGCAGGTCGAGTGACGTATCATGATGCGTGAGCAACATGTGGTCTCTACAATACTGATCAGGCTTTGTGCTATGGAGAGGATGAACTTCATTCCTGGTCGTAATGGGTTTTTCTTAATGTGGGCGGGTCGTGCTAGTCACACTCGCCATCGCCATGGGCTGTGAGTCCCATCCCTCCTCATAGTGCAATATAACACTATGGTCCAGAAAGACGGAACAGTGCCAACCACGTAAAATCTTTTATTATTTAAGTCCAGATTGCTACGGTTTTAATTTTTTTACGTCGCCTTTTGTGTTCTCTAATCTCTATTTATTTCCCTTACTGTTATGACGACCAGGTTGTACTTATTTATTTTTTAAGATGTGTTAGATTGAAGTAGTTCACAAATTCTGAAACATTCGTTACGTTAAACACATTATAAGATGTATTTAAGTCTTTGTAGCCAGTATACACGTTTATAAGACCAACACAGGGCGCCTCAACATGTTACTTGGCGACCTTCAAATTGTGACTGACTGTCGAATCGGTAGGAACTATACTCAAATTTAGGTATAAACTCAAATATTTGTATCAGTTTTTTTTTTCTCTCAACCTCTCTCTCTTATCCTCTCTCTCCTCCCCCCCCTCTCTCTCTATCTGTCTATCCCTTGGGGAGGCTATTTAAATGTCATCAGTCTATAGAATTATTACTTTTTTCTAAAAAGGCTCTTATACATATTTCTGATGCACATATATTTCCCAGGCTGCAATTTTGAAAAATGATATTAATAAATTACATTTGCAACAAGCTGTTGCAACGCTCTCTCGTTCAAAGAAGAAGAAAAAACATTGTTAGGCAACATGGCTGGATTTTGTCAATAATACGAACGGGAAGTTACAGAAATAATCCAGTTCGGAGCTGGCCCAGACATGAATGGGGACTCAACAGTTTGGTTGTGTCAGAACTAGACAACACCACACAAACTAAGACTTGGGTCCTGGGTTAAATGGAAGATCCCCACACAACCGAACGTTTCCCAACTAAAGCAACGACGGGTATCTCACACCAGCACATACGCAACCGCACACGCATATGTGATAGGCAGGTTAATCTATTTGACTCCCGCAAACCTTTCCTCAGATTAACCATTCATAGACCTTTACAGATACATCCACACGTTTCGATTAAAATCTTGTATCGACAAAAACGGGTATTGCACATCAGCACAAACGCACACACACACTCACACACACACACACACGCACACAACCATACACACTAGACACAGATTATTTCAGTTGAACCTCCCATATCCCCCTCACATTAACCCTTCATAGACCCTCATAAATATATAACCGCAAGTTTCGATGACAGTCTTTTATCAACAAAACCAACAACGGGTATCATACACCATTACACACACAGACACACACACTCACTATAGACAGATTAATTTAATTGTGTGTGTGTGGGGGGGGGGGCGGGGGCACGGGGGGTATGTGTTTGTGAAATACCCGGTTCAACCTCCTCACGAGTTAAATTTGGGCGACCCTGGAGACTGGCCTTAAGTACTAAGCTGTTGTACCTTTTTGTCCTGGTTCGGGTACAAATTGTATTCTGTCACAAACAGCTTAAAAATAATCCGCAATCAAAAGCCAACTATTCCATTAATTTTTATCTACGTTGTAAAGTGAACAAGAACAGCTTGCACAATTATAAAATTGTAACAAACAAATTCTGGTTTTTACGAGTTTTCAATTGTAGATTAGTTCGGGGGCCTCAAACGAGAACCAACAAATTTTCTGGGCAGGAAGCTGATGTATAATTTTCTGGAAAGTGAAGAGGGCTAATGTATTACTTTCTGGAAAGTGAAGGAATCTGGTTTATTACTTTCTGTAAAGTAAAGGATTCTGGTGTATTACTTTCCGGAAAGTAAAGGAGTCTGTTATTTTCTGTAAAGTAAAGGAGGCTGACATATTACTTTCTGGAAAGTAAAAAGGGAGCTGATGTATTACTTTCTGGAAAGTAAAGAAGGCTAATGTATTACTTTCTGGAAAGTTAAAGGACACTAATGTATTACTATCTGGGAAGTTAAAGGACGCTGATATATTACTTTCCGGAAAGTAAAGGAGTCTGTTACTTTCTGTAAATTAAAGAAGGCAGACGTATTACTTTCTGTAAAGTAAAGGAGGCTGATGTATTACTTTCTGGAAAGTAAAGGAGTCGTAATGTAAGGAGGCTGACGTATTACTTTCTGTAAAGTAAAGGAGGCTGACGTATTACTTTCTGTAAAATAAAGAAGGCTGACGTATTACTTTCTGTAAAGTAAAGGAGTCGTAATGTAAGGAGGCTGACGTATTACTTTCTGTAAAGTAAAGGAGGCTGACGTATTACTTTCTGTAAAGTAAAGAAGGCTGACGTATTACTTTCTGTAAAGTAAAGGAGGATGATGTATTACTGTATGGAGATGGAAAGTTAAAGGACACTAATGTATTACTTTCTGGGAAGTTAAGGACGTTGATATATTACTTTCTTGAAAGTAAAGTTGGTTGATGTATTATTTTCTTGAATTTAAGGGAGGCTATTTTATTACTAACAACATTGTAGATCGAGTTTCAGTTGGCGTGGGGGGAGGGGGGGGGGGGGGGGGGGGATATCTTGAAATGTGCATTAGGCTTTTGAACAATGGTTTTCAGCGTGGTTACGCATGACCAGCACCTGCTGCGGAAACATTCTGTGACTGGCAGAGCCACATGAATGATCAGAATGCTTCGAAAGAGATTACCATAGTGTTTCACTCATCAGTAAGCTGGCGCTAGAAGGAATAGCTGGTAGATAGGTAGATAGGTAGGTAGATATGTAGATATGTAGATATGTAGGTAGGTAGGTAGGTAGATAGATAGATAGATAGATAGATAGATAGATAGATAGATAGATAGATAGATAGATAGATAGATAGATAGATAGATAGATAGATAGATAGATAGATAGATAGATAGATAGATAGATAGATAGATAGTTAGATAGATAGATAGATAGATAGATAGATAGATAGATAGATAGATAGACAGACAGATAGATAGAAAGATAGATAGATAGATAGATAGATAGATAGATAGATAGATAGATAGATAGATAGATAGATAGATAGATAGATAGATAGATAGATAGATAGATAGATAGATAGATAGATAGATAGATAGATAGATAGATAGATAGATAGATAGATAGATAGATAGATAGATAGATAGATAGATAGATAGATAGATAGATAGATAGATAGATAGATAGATAGATAGATAGATAGATAGATAGATAGATAGATAGATAGATAGATAGATAGATAGATAGATAGATAGATAGATAGATAGATAGATAGATAGATAGATAGATAGATAGATAGATAGATAGATAGATAGATAGATAGATAGATAGATAGATAGATAGATAGATAGATAGATAGATAGATAGATAGATAGATAGATAGATAGATAGATAGATAGATAGATAGATAGATAGATAGATAGATAGATAGATAGATAGATAGATAGATAGATAGATAGATAGATAGATAGATAGATAGATAGATAGATAGGCGGCCGGGGGTACGGGCGGGCGGGCGGGCGGGCGGACGGACAGATGGACGGACGGACGGACGGACGGACAGACAGACAGACAGACAGACAGACAGACAGACAGACAGACAGACAGACAGACAGACAGACAGACAGACAGACAGACAGACAGACAGACAGACAGACAGACAGACAGACAGACAGACAGACAGACAGACAGACAGACAGACAGACAGACAGACAGACAGACAGACAGACAGACAGACGGACGGACGGACGGACAGAGGGACAGAGGGAGGGACGGACAGAGGGAGGGACGGACAGAGGGAGGGACGGACAGAGAGACGGACAGAGGGACGGACGGATGGATGGATGGATGGGTAGGCAGGCAGGCAGGCAGGCAGGCAGGCAAGCAGGCAGGCAGGCAGGCAGTAAGACAGACAGACAGACAGACAGACAGACAGACAGACAGACAGACAGACAGACAGACAGACAGACAGACAGACAGACAGACAGACAGACAGACAGACAGACAGACAGACAGACAGACAGACAGACAGACAGACAGACAGACAGACAGACAGACAGACAGACAGACAGACAGACAGACAGACAGACAGACAGACAGACAGACAGACAGACGGACGGACGGACGGACGGACGGACGGACGGACAGAGGGACAGAGGGACAAAGGGAGGGACGGACAGAGGGAGGGACGGACAGAGAGACGGACAGAGGGACGGACGGACGGACGGATGGATGGATGGGTAGGCAGGCAGGCAGGCAGGCAGGCAGGCAGGCAGGCAGGTAGGTAAGTAGGTAGGTAGGTAAATATGTAGGTAGATAGGTAGGTAGGTAGGTAGCTAGGTAGGCATGTAGGTAAAAATAAAGGTAGGTAGGCTGATAGTTGTACCCCACCAGGACATCACACAGAGCGATAAACACCTGGTGACACAAAAGGCCATCACGCGGATGAGGATCACCTGTGGAGAGGTCCCAGAAACCCCTTTGAACCGTTAGACCATATCTATGGCTAGGCAATATTTATAGCCCGGCTATATTCAGGGGCCACGACAAATGCCAGGGTGGGGCTTCCAAACACAAAAAAATTGCTTCCCACATGGGGACTACTTTCTATTATTGATCATAGGTTTAAAAATAGCCGGTGGTCAAGCGCTTCAGACAGACATGGCACTGCGTACTGTAATTCTGCGGCAATTCTCAATGTATTTTGTCCGTTGACGTCTGTTGTCACCCTCTTTCTCGTTCCATATTTTATTAAGAGGTGTAACTGCCCGTGTGGGTTCCGTGGCCCGAGTATCAAGAAAACGCTAATAGACCCACTTCCTGCATACAATTATATCGTAAGAGTCGACTAATTGGGAGCTTTGTTCGAAGTTGGAGTACATCTGCCTTATAGTCAAGGAACTAAAGGTCTGCATGCCAATGAGTCAGACCTGTGAAACAGATGTGCACGCAACACTCCGTTTCTTGAACAGGACTAGAGTCCAGAAATAGAAAAACAACTAGAACTTTCCGCGAGTTTACAGCTGCTGAACGCAAAGAGGCAGAAGAAAAAGCAAGTGTATGTAACCTGCGGCTTTGTTACAGGTTTGTGAAAAAGTTTCACACTGATTTCCGTTTTGAAAGAGATTCATGCATACGAGCAAAATGGACATCGTTTAACCCATAAAGTGAAAAAAAAAATATTTGGACATGATGCTGACAATATTGTGAGATAAATAAATTATTGTTTATATAGTGTGAAAAATGAACCGTATAGTCGCATAGGGCACTGGCGCAGAGCTGGAGGTATAATAAGAACAAAGTAAAAGTTAAGGTTAAGATCCCTTTTCACGTCTTTAGGCGAATCGGGCATATGGGAAGAGCACCCATATTTCTACAGACCAATCGGCACTAGGTAGGTAATGTGGTCAGCATTACGCCGGCCGTCTTCATTTCCCCAGGACAGGCATCCTAGTCAACCAATTTTATGCTGGGTCGACGCCCCATACCATGATAAAAATCCACGTAGCCAGCTCTGGGTTTTGATCTGGGTTTTGATCGCGGTGCGTTGGAATTACGAGTCGGACTCGCAACGCCTAAGCTACTGACGCCGCATATTAAGAACAAGGGGGGGGGGGAGAACCATATTAGAGAAACTCTAAATCAATCTCATCTGGCAGAGGCCAAAGTGACCAAAAGGCTCATCTTCTCCGACATCTGATGATAAAAGATGATAGATTAAAGGAGAAGCACGATAGCCTACACCATTTGGAAAAGCACAAGACAGTTTAATTACATCTTTCTCCATACATTAGGGTATTAGACATAATGGTAGTTAGCATCCTTTGGATATTTTCTCCAGGTCATGCCGATGTGTTGGGAAAGGAGCAGACAGATAGACTGGCTGGCTTTGCACGACTTGGTGGTGAATTGAGGTATGACAAGTTAGATATTGTGAGGGCCATTTGAGAGGGACTGAACAGTGGGAAGGCGGATAAAGATCATTACGGCTTAAGGAGAGCAGAGTTGCGAGGAGTTACCAGGTAATCTGGCCGACGCTCAACACTCAGGGGAAGGATGAATTGTGTATACAATCAGACGTTTACTGGTATCATCAGAACTGGAACTCTTCGCTTGCTGCTCAAGGTGGGGACTGATCACTTATGGGAGTGTCCCGAGTTCTGTGTCGATTCATAATTCAACAGTCAACATTCATCCAGACATTCTCAGACAGGTGCTGAAGAAATAGAAATCCCCATGAACCAAATTTACTAGGAACATTATTCACAGCCCCAGGTGGAATACTTTGTTAATTCAACGGATCAACAACATGGCTCACGGCTGCAACCAATAAGTGCTCCGTTCTTCTTGTGACTTAAGCCTTAGTCTTAAGAATCTCATCGCAGTGCACGAACTACGTTGCACTAGCGAGGATACTGAAATACTTTGGGTAGATTTTTAACTCCAAATTTTGCTTGGGCAGCGCCGTTAGGCTACTCTTTTCGATTTCCAACTGCCAAAGTATTTTTGACGTGCGCAACAAAACACGGGCGTCCAATCTTACTACCTAGTAACGAGGGGAAATTACAAGAAGTCCACGTGAAATAATCCCAGTCTTTACCGGGGCTTGAACCCGGGACTCATAGCACTCGAGGCGGACGCCAGACCTCGAGACCACTCAGCACCCAGCTGAAATACTGGAGAAATGAAAGGTTACCTAAGAAAATTGGCTGCAGGGAAACGATTGTGAAGTGTTTCTAGTTCATTCTTCTTATACCAGACACAACAAAAGCGTGTCCACTTCAGATCGTTGCTGCTAGCTCTCTGGGTCACGTTCTGTTATATGCCTGCATCCTTGTTTTCTTCTTGTGTGTACATCGCTAGATTCAAAGTCCAGATGTCAGAGGATCACCTGGTAGCACAGTCGATTCCGCTACAGTCAGGTCCACTTCTGGGCGTAGGTCTTTCAATGACTCTGTTGACACAAATGCTTAGCATCAGATTAATCCCGGTCTTCCGTAGACGTGAGCACCGATAGAGTCAGGTGAAGTGACATTTCCTAGTCTGAGATCTGAGATTGGGTACGGACTAATATGACTGGGGTTTGTCCATTAACTGGATACAAGTCCACGCTGTGGAATGTATTTGTGGCATAATTGTATCGGATTGGACGCGTTGTAGGACGCTCAGAAATTGTCACGCTGAATTTATGTGTGCAATTTCGGATTCATTTACCACTGGCATAATCACTACTATCATTATCTCACCACCACCTTAGCCATCATCGTCATCACAACTACCATCACAGTCACCACCACCACCAACATCACGAACCCAATACCACAATCTTCATTAGTCGCTGCGGAAAAAAAGAGGACATTACCTTTTGCACGGCTTTCAAAGATGCCAGTAATGTACTACTTTCAAAAGTTACTATCTTGTAGCTACACGATTTAACATGTGATAGTAATCTCTAAGAAGCCTCATGAAGAGTTAATGTACCAGACTTTTTACTTCACGGTGACTCCACAAATCCTTTGAGAAGATGTTGGTGCAGCCCCAAATCGGTGCAGGGAATCTATCCTACCTGCAGACACAAGTACAGGGTAATAAGTGATGATCAAACGCCCACAGCAGAACACTCCCTTTTAAGTAGAACGTGTGTCCCAAACACAACAGACCGGTGTTTCTTAAAGAGTGCGCTACACTTCCCTAACCCCGGAGAGGGGCGCTAGGACTGCCGACGGGGCGGTAGCAGCCTCAATTACACCTGGGGTCATTGAATAACAATCGACAGCAGGAGAGAGAGAGAGAGAGAGAGAGAGAGAGAGAGAGAGAGAGAGAGAGAGAGAGGTAAAGAGAGGGAGAGAGTGGTAAAAAGTAGCCAACAAAAAGTCGAAATGCTAGTCCTACCAGTTGCAGCCTGATGAAAAGTCCGCCTATGTTTCCAGTTTCTTTTCCTTAAAATACACGCCGTATGGCGTTGGTAACCATGTCTATCCACGACCTTTTGTCTCGTGTTCTTTCATTCAGCTCTACCACAGATGATCCTCCATGCCATTATAACATAATGTGAAGCATCTTTTCTCTGTCTCCCTCTGCCTCTTTTCCCCTCCAACATTTCAACCGCTAACGCTGTACTCCAGTTTTCTCCTTCTTATTACATGACCAATGAATGCAGATTATCTCTTTTTGATGTGGGAGTCAGTTATCTTGTGGTCAGCATCAAGCCGGCCGCCTTTACTTTCCAGGACTGCACCTGATACCCACTCAAGGCTGGGTCGACCCAGGAATCAAAGTCATTTTTAAATTTAAAAAAAAGTCTGGCTCCGTCAGGACGCGAACCCACGATCTTCCAAACCACAGGCGAGCGTTTAGCTGGCAAAGCCACGGCCACTCCCACACCACTTATAGGTCAGTTTATATTCCCTTTCTTCGCATACTCTTACCGCTTTATGTGTCCTGTGAGATATAAGGTTCTACTTCTGGCTTTTCTGTCTGTCTCGACAATAGACACATTATGATGTTGTGGCGTGTTTCTGATGTTGTCTTGTAAATTGTTCGTGGTCTATCTTGGGATTTCAATCCTTGTCCTCTTTTAGTGTATGCCCTGTATGGTATAGCGTTACAATGTGTTCTCTCGAACCGTTTGATTTGCTGTCTTTGTATGTAATTTGGAATTACTTTTCTTCTTCTTCTTCTTCTTCTTCTTCTTCTTCTTCTTCTTCTTCTTCTTCTTCTTCTTCTTCTTCTTCTTCTTCTTCTTCTTCTTCTTCTTCTTCTTCTTCTTCTTTTTCTTCTTCTTCTTCTTCTTCTTATTCTTCTTCTTCTTCTTCCTTGTTCTTGTTCTTGTTCTTGTCCTTCTTTTTTTTTCTTTTTTTTCTTCATCTGTTTCTTCTTCTTCCTCCTCTTTTTCGTGTTCACCAATTGTAAACTTTAACGGAAAGTTTTGGTTGTTCGTCCACTTCTGCTGTCCTGTTCCAGGACCTGAGCGTTGCGTATGCCTCTGTTTTACAGATCTGACTCATTTGAATGCAGACTGATGGTTCCTTGCCTCTCATGTAGATGCACTCAGACGTCGAAGGAAGCTCCCAGTTAGTCGACTCAAACGACATGCTTTTGTGTAGGCAATGGTTCTATTCTCCCCCCCCCCCCTTTCCTATAATAGGGCCCTGGAACCTGCGAGGGAAAGAATTTGTTCTCTGTCACTTTGTTTTCCTAAGTTCAGTTTATCAAATTGTGATTTAAAAAAAAAAAGGAACAAACCCTTTTACCCAATTGCTGCATCGGTCACAGTACTTCTAGGGCCATACGATTTATTTTTTTTAATTGATCAACAGGTGCTCGATGGGAGTTGTTTACTTTCTGAGACCTTTCATAGTATTTATTTTATTCCTAGCCGTCATTGAGGCTAATGTTAGTTGTAAACATAAACCTTGATGCAGCTTCGAGCCCAAGACCTCCTAGTCTGCATGCAAACTCATAGCCACGTGGCTACCGTAGCATGGAAGTCAAGTCAATGTTGAATTAGAAATCGACATCATAGCACTCGGGACACTCCCATAAACGCTGCCCCATCTTCAGCAGCAAGCGAAGAGTTCCAGTTCTGATTGTACCAGTGACTGATTGTATATCCATCTCGCCTTTCCTTTGAATGTTGACCGTCTGCCAGATCCCCTGGTAACTCATCGCAGCGCTATTCTCCTCAGACCGTAATAATCTGTCTGTGCCTGCGCACTGTTCACTCGCTCCCAAAGCACCCTGAGGTCACGAAAAGAGGAGGCATCTGAGTTGAAATATCTTGGAACAACATTCACTGAAGATGGCAAATTGGACGATGAAAAAAACATCCAGTGCAGTAAGGCTGGCCAAGTATTGGGACAGCTAGCTCCCCTCTTAAAGCATAAGGAAATCTCAATCAGCACACACACACACACACACACACACACACACACACACATACACACACAAAACATCTAATAGAAAGCATATTATTTCCTACTCTGTGTTATCAGTGCTATACGTGGTCACTCACAACAAAACACAAACGAAAATTAGTAATTAGCTTAGCGACTAGTCTCTCATCTGCCGACCCCCAAGGTCTAGGGTTCAAATACGCACCCAGGCAGATGGGTTCTGTGTGTATAGAATTTGACCTTGGCTCCCGTGTCGACTCAAACTAACAAGGGTATTTTCCTGGAAAGTAATGGCGACCGGCATATTGTTTATCAAATCACCTCCAGCGGTTTAGTAGTATGTATATTCGTCTGCGTTGGTTTCAACAGCGCTATCGAGAGCCGACTGTGCATTGGAAATGGGAAATCACTGAACGTGAAATTACCTATTGATATCACAAAGTTAGTGTCGGTTCTGTAACGTCATGAAAAGCATACGCAATTAACATTTTGTTTGGTTTAACGAACACCAAATGTGTGTAAAGCGTTCTTGGCTTCTGCCAATGACATACCTCCCTATGGTAACTGCAGGGATTTGCCCTCACCTCTGGCCAGGGATATTGAATTAGGTCGGGGTGGGTAGTTCACTGGTGTCATAGGTGTACCCCCTGTGCCTTACGCGCTCTTGCGTAACTGAACCTGAACCAAAACAAATCACTTATCGTCTGCAAACAAAGTAACACCTTTCCCTGCAGGCGCTAACCTATTCACTGGCACAGCTTAAGATTGGTCATCTTTATTACCTCAAATTTCCCAGCAAGAAGAAACTATTCTTAGATTGGCTGACAATAGGTAACCGTTTGATTCTAATCACCCAGATAGGGCAACTCAGTTTTAGCGTTTCATCCAAAATCACTTAGTAATACGTTACAGTAGTCACCTCTTTGTTAAGTGTTAATATACAAGAAAGTAATCCCGTGCTGTATCCTGGGTTGTTTCTTGAAGTTCGCTTGTTTCTGCAGCAACGCTTTCGTCATCTGGAGACTGCAGGGTTGATTTGTTGTATATTTTTTTTTTAAACACAACTATAACAGTTAAACACACACACACGCACACACACACGTGTGATATATATTTATGTATGGAAGTCGCTGTGGTGTAGCGGCTAGACTCACGCCTGCAGATCGGCAGGTCGTGGGTTCGCTCCCGTTGGACTTTTTTTTTAAAAATGACCCTGTATGCCAGGTAGACCCAGCCTTGAGTGGGTACCAGGTGTAGTCCTAGGAAGTAAAGGCGGTCGGCTTGATGCTGACCACATCACCCATCGTGTGCTAATTGGTCTATAAAAATATAGATCTAGCCCTATATGCCATATATGCCATATAACCCTAAAGGCGTGGAAAAGGGCCATTTACTTACTTTTAAATATATATATGTATATAAAGCGTAGTAGTTGTATTGTAACCTACTAACTGCGATATAAAGCTGTGTGCAAAAGTGGAGCATCAATGATACAGGTACTGATTCGGATTCGTAAGAGTAGAATGTGACCGGCAGTGCTGCGTTGCCGGGTGGAAATCATGAAAGTATTATGGATAGAAAGGAGAAAAAAATTAGGAAGAGCTTATCACATAAAAAGAAACACGTCCAATAACAAAGTATTGCAGCAATGATCATGAAATGTCATGCTCTAATTGTAGAAGACTGTTGTTAAGGTGAGCGAAACCTCTGCTGTGTACCGTTGGTAGCCATGTCTCTCCGCAGCCTCATGTACTGTCAATCGTTTCTGATACACATGCTTTAAAAATCAGTCCTGGCCACACTGGACTTCAGGTTGCTTGGTGCCCCTAAATAGCTGTGCTATATGGTTCTGCGGTTAAACGGGGTGTGGTGAGAAACGAACAGACAGAGGGACTTACTGGTTTACCACATAGTGGTGAATTGATGACAAGCCGGATGTTGCGAGAGTCCTTTGGGAGAGAGTGAACAGTGCGACACCAATGGATCATTACGTCTGAGGAGAATGGCGTTGCGGGTAGTTACCAGGGGATCAGATCGATGCTCAACACTCGAGAGAAGGACACACGACAGATATACAATCAGACAGTTACTAGTGCCATCGGAATTTGATCTCTTCGCTTGCTGTTGAAGATGCGGACGGAGCACTTATGGTTGTGTCTCGAGTACTGTGATTTTAATTCCTAAATCCTAATTCAACATTTTTATTCTGGAGATATTAATCCTGCCTAATGCAAATCTTGAGGTAAAACTCAAATACGATGGTCTGATCCTGTTAGCAGGTTATCTAACCTCACTGCAAACGTGTCCCCCCATGACTGCTCCATTCTGTGCCACTAAAAACCACATAAAATGCCTATCACTGTACCACGTGAAAAATCAGACAGCAGTCCCGGCAAAATCCCACAGCTCGCACGCGCTCGCACTAAAACATTTGCAAAGGTTGTCCCTTAACAACGCACAGACGTTTGTTTCAACATTTTATATTATTTCCCATATGTTGTTATTATTAAATTTATTTGCCATTCAGCTCTCAGGAGCAATAATAACTATTATGATTATAGCGCACTAAAGTGAGACTTTAGACCTTTCCTCCCGCCTAGAAAATTACAAGGAGTCATGACTACCCTACCCTCTGGCGACTACTATGCCAGTAACTTGCTTGTAGTATTACCAGTGTTGATTCACAGGGTTAATACCAGAAGCGCTCCCTGGTACCATCTGATCAGGTTGAGACCACAGGAAGATGCTTTTCTCTAGGAAGATGATGTAGTGACAGGTCTGAATATTTTATGCGATCGATCTAACAGCTGCGCGAATAGAGTGGAATATAACATCATTTTTTTTTAGATTTCATCAGCAGACCTTTATTTTAAAGTGTTCTTTTGAGTAACGGAAAGCGGTGTTTCGTGTTTTTGTGTGTGTGTGCTTCTGTATGTCGGTCGGTGTGTCTGTGTCGGCTGGTCGACGGGTTAGTCAATCATAGTGAGAATGGTATGGATACTTTCCTTTCGACTCAGTCATCATTATCATCTTGCTGTGCCATTATACGTTACACGAGGCTTTCTGTCTACTTCTCTGTTCCGTTATATGTTGTTCAGTCCTGTCGATAGAATGAAGGAATGCAGTGCAGCTGCCTTGGCCTCTCAGCCAGTTTCTCTCTGGGTTTCATTTGCCAGTCCTCGTTTCCTTGATTGGTTTGCTCGCTTCCATTTCAGTACCTGTTTATTATTTTTACTTTCCGTCGCGTTTCTCCTCAGTTAAGTTAAGAATTGACATCACAGCACTCGGGGCATTACCTTGTCTACTCCGTCCTCATCTTCAGCAGCCAGCGCAAAGTTCCAATGCTGATGGTACCGGTCACAATATGGTTATATGTCTGTCTTGCCTTTCCTCTGAGTGTAGTGAGCCAGCCAGACCCTCTGGTTACAGCCAGGTGCCTCATTCTCTTCAGGCCGTAATAATCTTGTTTCTCTACTGATTCCGTTGCTTGTTCCCAAAGGGCCTTGACCACATCTGCCTTGTCGTGTATCAGTTCACCACCCAGTGGTGCAGAACCAGCCAATCTGTCTGTCTGTTCATTACCCACTACGCTGGCATGGCCTGGAGAAAAGATCGAAAGTACACACGTGAACGTTTCTCTGTCTGTCTGTCTGTCTGTCTGTCTGTCTGTCTGTCTGTCTGTCTGCCTGTCTGCCTGTCTGTCTGTCTGTCTGTCTGTCTGTCTGTCTGTCTGTCTGTCTGTCTGTCTGTCTGTCTGTCTGTCTGTCTGTCTGTCTGTCTGTCTGTCTGTCTGTCTGTCTGTCTGTCTGTCTGTCTGTCTGTCTGTCTGTCTGTCTGTCTGTCTGTCTGTCTGTCTGTCTGTCTGTCTGTCTGTCTGTCTGTGTCTGTGTCTGTGTCTGTGTGTGTGTGTGCATGTGTCAAAAAAAAGTTAGTTGCGAATCCTTTACAGGACGTTGCAGAACCAACCCTAACAGCCCCTGGCTGTTGTGTGGTTTCTTTAGGCAATTTACATCCAGTAGTTTGCCATTGCTACTGGACGGTCGGCTTTCTTGATACCACTGTCGAAACCAACGCAAAGCGCATTGCCCACAGCTGGGATCGAACCTGGCATCCCGGCATTACGAAGCGAAGCGTTCGCATCGACTTAGCCACAGAGCCGACGTGTATGTGTATATGTGTGTATTTTTCCTGTTTAAAAAAATCTAGATCGTCCTGTCAGTATAAAGTTTATGGATGGGTACTTTTAACTCTCTTTCTTCAAAGCCCTGTTTAGCAGTTTCCCCTGAGAATTGTTTCCTATTGCCCTGATACCTAAAACAAACTCGTAGCATTATTGCTATTTTAAGTACATCGTTTTTCTTCTATGATAAATCTTGGCATCTGATGTTCCAGTATTGTCATCCCATGAAGGATATGACATTTGACCTGTCACGGGCTGTCTGAAGTCGGAGTGCTGTAACTGGGTCTGTCCTGACAGGATGGCCACATCGATTACTTTCACGGATCTGTTTAGTGTTCTGGAATTAAAGTGACGCAGTCGACGTAGCTCTCTCTCTCTCTCTCTCTCTCTCTCTCTCTCTCTCTCTCTCTCTCTCTCTCTCTCTCTCTCTCTCTCTCTCTCTCTCTCTCTCTCTCTCTCCCTCTCTCTTCTTTCTTTCTTTCTTTCTTTCTTTCTTTCTTTCTTTCTTTCTTTCTTTCTTTCTTTCTTTCTTTCTTTCTTTCTTTCTTTCTTTCTTTCTTTCTTTCTTTCTTTCTTTCTTTCTTTCTTTCTTTCTTTCTTTCTTTCTTTCTTTCTTTCTTTCTTTCTTTCTTTCTTTCTTTCTTTCTTTCTTTCTTGTCTCTCTCTCTCTCTCTCTCTCTCTCTCTCTCTCTCTCTCTCTCTCTCTCTCTCTCTCTGTGTGTGTGTGTAAATGGTTATTCACAGGATAGTGCTAGCTTCATTAAGCATTACATTTCTGTCCAGGCTTTGTGCTTTATGTAGAGAGATCGGCTGAGAATTCTATGACTCACTGTAGCAGACTACAACAAACACGATCGTCAAAGGTACAAACAACAAGGCATAAAATTATTATGTAAGAAAATTCAGTCTTGAGAGTCGGAGTTTAATTTTTAATCATTCTTTTCGTCTCTCTCTCCCCCCCCCCCCCCGCCACATATCAGTATTTTTTGTGTTTGAATGTAATTACTTCGGCGTCATTTTCTCATAGGTGTTGTGTTGTTCTCTGTGTCTTTTTCTTGCGTGTGGGTAAAGACTTATCACAGCAAAACCTTCTTTTTTTCCCATGATGTATGACAAGCTGGATATTTTGAGGGCGCCTTGAGAGCGAGTGAACAGGGCAGAGGTACAGATAGAGCATTACGGTCTGAGGAGAATGGCATTACAATAAGTTATAAGGGGGGAATCTGGCTGACGCTCGAAACTCAGGGGAAATGCTAGAAGGATATACAGTCAGACAGTTAATGGTACCATCGAAATTTTAACTCTTCGCTTGCTGCTGAAGATAGGGACGGAGCGCTTATGGGGGTGTTCCGAGTGCTGTGATGTCGATTCTTAATTCAACATTCTAATTTTTTTAAATTGTATACGTATTAAATGTTTTTATTTTTCAGTTTTTGTTTTATATTTCTACAAGTCGTTTCGTGTTTCACACTGACGAAGCTGTGTTAGATAACAGTTACAACATTCCTACCACTTGGAAGGTCGTGGGTTCGCGTCTTGACAAGGCAAACTTTTTTTTTTTCAGAAATGACCTTGACTCCCAGGTCGACCCAACCTTAAGTGGGTACCAGACGCGGTCATAGGAAGTAAAGGCTGCCGAAGTGATGCTGACCACATCATCCACCAAGTGCCGATTGGTCTATAGAAATATAGGCCTATCCCTATATTCCCAATACTCCTAAAGGCGTGGAAAATGGGCCTCAGCACTGCTTGTGATGGTCTTCGAGATCTAGCCAGACCATGACCATTGCGCTTGGTGACTATCTTCTGATGGAGCTTAGAAAAATGAATACAGAGTGTGCTTTAGAGTTTATAGAACAGCTGTAGCAGCCCTCCTACTGCTGTTGATTTTTCCCTCTACATGTAGCTTTATTATCCTCGTGTGCTTTAGGTAACGTGTACATCATTCCTCCTACTATTTGTGTTTTAATTGCCATCTCATCATCACCAAGTAGCATGTCCTTTGCAGAACACCGCTTTCATCATGTTTGCCTGAAAAACACTCGGTCTCTCGCAAGCTCTTCCGCCTCATGTACTTTCATATTCAAGGAGTCACTTATATCCTGTGCCCATCTTCGTGACGGTCGGCCCCTGCCCCTCCTTCCTGGTACCAAGCCTTCTGCTATTTTTTTTTTCAATCCATCGTGGCGCTTGACATGACCAAAATATTTCAGCTTCCGAGAGAATGCTGTTTATTAGCCAATCTTCCTTGTTATTCGGATCTTTCAAGATGTCAGTATTTCTCCTCTTCTTTGACCAAGATATTCTGAGAAATTGCCATTTAGATATTTTAAAAAAAAGTTAATTTCATATCCTATACAGGACGTTGCAGAACAATTCTAGCATTTTTGGCTGTTTGGTTTCATTTCTGAGTTGTACATTCAGTTTGCCATTGCTATCTAAACAGTCAGCTTTTCGTACCTGGGTCTACACACAAGCAAAATGGGTCTACTGCCATACCCCCTGCAGCTGGAATCTGATAAGGCATATCGGAATAACAATGCGAGTTCGCAACGCCAAAGCCATGAACGCCTACTTTCCTAGATGTAACTACACCATAGCCACATTGCTCTAGGTATAGATACAACATACATTCAACTTCTGAGGATTCCTTGATGTAGCCTCATTAAGACTGTAGTGCTTTAGGTATAGGTACAAGATACCTTAACTTCCGAGGATTGATTCCTTGGTGTAGCCACATTAGGACCGTACAGCTTTAGGTATAGAATCAACATTCCTTCAACGTCAGATGATTAATTCCTAGATGTAACCTCAATACGACTACAGTGCTTTAGGTATCCCACAAATAAACGTACATAAAACAAATTAAAATGTTTACATAAAAACTATTTTTTGGGGTTTATGCCCTACACATCTAACATTGTTTCAAGAACATATTTCCGTGCCTGTCTTCCACTGGTAAAGAACAAATTGAAGCACAGCTGGAGGGGGCTGCGTGGTCTCGAGGCCGTGATATTTATCTGTTGTTCAAACCTAGTATCCTGGCGCTTGACATACTGCATCCATTTTATATAGAATTGTTGGTGATAGAATATTAGGCCAACAGTTTTCTGTATGAGTAAATATGATATCTATATTAAATATTATTATTATCATTATCATCATCACTATTTTTAATAATATTATTTCATCATCGTCATCGTAATCAAAGGCTCACATGGCTGGGTCATGCATACCTGGATAACTGACATGCCATAATGTTGATCTGTTGTTCAAACCTCAAACCTCAAACACAGCTGGAGTTATGCCTCCTATGGGGTTGGTGGTATGCGCCTCCCCCCCCCCCCTTCCCACCCGTGTATGGATACTTAGGCGAGTGCAATTGTGAAAAACTAAGGTTAATAGCCAGGATAACAAGAACAATAATCAAGTTGCTACGTTTTATTACAACCATGCAAATAAACGAGCTCATAAAACTGTAAGCCATGATTTCTTTATTTTCTCCCATGCTCATTATGTGCACATTTTAGTGCAGTTTCACGTCCCCTACAAACACATACTCCCCTCCGTCCTTCTCCTGCTTAAAGCTTTTGTGGGCTGCAAACGTTTGGTCTTAAGTACACAAACAAACGGCAAACAAAGACCCAGTCGCAGTCATTAATTATAAGACAACAGAGAAAGATGTTGCACAAGAGGTTTAAACACCGCAAGCTGACACCAAGGTAAGTCGGTAGCAGCGCTAGCCACCAACCAAGCACAAGGCACGCAACGCAGAACTCCAGATTTCAAAACACGATCGGGGGAAAACGGTTTTCTATTACCATCCGATGAGCGGTGGTAAATAAGAGCACGTGAGCTTTCTTTCCTCATTCTTTGCCTCATTTCATTCTATGGAAGTTTCAAGGGGTCCCATAAAAGGAACAGGGAAAGCCATGTCTATTGGAGGATATTAAATGCTACATTTGTCAACGTCAGTGACTCCATGTGTCTTGCTGTGAATTGTTTTCTAATAGTTTATGATAGCTTTAAAGTAACCAGCCAGAGACGGGTCAACGCGACCGCACTATTCTATACGACATTTTTAGCGATGTCGCTTGGGAAGCACACGTGGCCACCAACAATGGGTAAGCTTACACCACAGCCTGGTCAAAATGTCTATGAATAGAGCAATAATGAAAAGGCAGGCATCTGCAGTTTAGGAGCCGAAGTGGCTAGACGTTTGCCCGCCGTCTAGGGTTCGAATCTGCTTTGCATCTGATTAAAAATTTTTTTAATAAATAACCTAGGATCATATGTCACACCAGCCTAAAATGGGTACCACAAGAACAAAAAAAGATTTTTTTTCTTCGAAAACGGGCAAATGGTGGTACAGATCCAAAAAATCTAAGACTAACTGACATTCGATGGGGATAAGCCCCTATATCACGCCTGTCGCATTTATTTTCTTGGAAATTTCCTAGTATACATTGTAGACTGAGTTGACCAGCGAGCCAGTGGGAATTATCTCATTCAATCGCCTGTGGCAAGCAGATAAAGCTTTTAAACTTTCAAATTTCTCTCTTTCTCTCCTTATCTCTTTCCATTTCTCTCTCTTTCTATCTCTCTCTCTATCTATCTCTCTCTCTCTCTCTGTTTCTCTCTCTCTCTCTCTCTCTCTCTCTCTCTCTCTCTTTGTCCACACTGAGTTTGGGTTGATGCTTTCTCTCTCTCTCTCTATCTATATATCTCTCTCTGTTTCTCTCTCTCTCTCTCTCTCTCTCTCTCTCTCTCTCTCTCTCTCTCTCTGTCCTCACTGAGTTTGGGTTGATGCTTTTTTCAGAGTATGGAACATAATCCATAGACTCCTTGGGAGCACGTTAATCACTACTTGATCCTGACTGCGTGGTCTCAAGGCATGGTGTCCGCCTCGAGTGCTAGAGGTTCTGGATTCAATTCCCGGTAAGGGCTTGGATTTTTGTCACGTGGACTTGGACTTCTAGTAATTCCCCCTGGTCTCTGGGTAGTGAGGTTGGACGCCCGTGTGCATTGCTGCACACGCAAAAATTCCCTTGGCGATGGATATGAAAAGAGTATCATAAACAGCGCTGCCCGAGCAAAATTTGGAGTTTAAAATCTACTTAAAGTATTTCAGGATCCTTGTCGGTGCTACGGAGCCTGTACACTGTGCTGAGCTTCTTCGGACTCAGACTTGAGTAAGAAGAAGAACGGAGCACTTACAGGTTACTACCCGTGTGCCATGATGTTGATCTGTTCTTCAAACCTTAAACCTCCTGACAAGGTGTTGAGCCTCAGGAAAACCTACAGACTTAGAGAGATATTGTCCCCCAGGACAGAGCGAGGATAAACCCAGTCCCATATTCAAGCTTGACAGGGTGGGACTGGTTGTATTTATGGCGGTTATTACCTATCTACCCCAGACACTGTATTCAATAGTATGTGTTTCTTCATATGCCTGCGTCCTCTGTTGCTCTCTTCAGAGCGTGGAACATATTCCAGTGTCGCTGCCCCTAGAGTGTTTCCTTGGACGAGTATAACAAAGTGTATACCATAATTCATGTTTACATTTTCGAAGGTTTCCTGGTTTTTTTTTTTTTAAACTGTCTACATCTTTCTTCATCTGAAAGAGGTTGTTCAAAGGCGGAGACAACCGACTTCGCTGCACTGATGTGTTATCTCTGATTGCTCAGTCTTGAGATGTGTCTAATATTCTTTTTCTTAAAAGATCCCACCTTTTGTCTAGTTCTTAGTTATACACAACAACTTCACACCTACACAAACACACACACACACATACACACACACACATATAACAAAGGAAAATAGAGGAGGGATGAGAGTGATAGAGAACAGAGCTAACGTCTTCTTCTTCTTCTTCTTCTTTTTCTTCTTTTTCTTCTTCTTCTTCTTCTTCTTCTTCTTCTTCTTCTTCTTCTTCTTCTTCTTCTTCTTCTTCTTCTTCTTCTTCTTCTTCTTCTTCTTCTTCTTCTTCTTCTTCTTCTTCTTCTTCTTCTTCTTCTTCTTCTTCTTCTTCTTCTTCTTCTTCTTTCTTCTTCTTCTTCTTCTTCTTCTTCTTCTTCTTCTTCTTCTTCTTCTTCTTCTTCTTCTTCTTCTTCTTCTTCTTCTTCTTCTTCTTCTTCTTCTTCTTCTTCTTCTTCTTCTTCTTCTTCTTCTTCTTCTTCTTCTTCTTCTTCTTCTTCTTCTTCTTCTTTCTTCTTCTTCTTCTTCTTCTTCTTCTTCTTCTTCTTCTTCTTCTTCTTCTTCTTCTTCTTCTTCTTCTTCTTCTTCTTCTTCTTCTTCTTCTTCTTCTTCTTCTTCTTCTTCTTCTTCTTCTTCTTCTTCTTCTTCTTCTTCTTCTTCTTCTTCTTCTTCTTCTTCTTCTTCTTCTTCTTCTTCTTCTTCTTCTTCTTCTTCTTCTTCTTCTTCTTCTTCTTCTTCTTCTTCTTCTTCTTCTTCTTCTTCTTCTTCTTCTTCTTCTTCTTCTTCTTCTTCTTCTTCTTCTTCTTCTTCTTCTTCTTCTTCTTCTTCTTCTTCTTCTTCTTCTTCTTCTTCTTCTTCTTCTTCTTCTTCTTCTTCTTCTTCTTCTTCTTCTTCTTCTTCTTCTTCTTCTTCTTCTTCTTCTTCTTCTTCTTCTTCTTCTTCTTCTTCTTCTTCTTCTTCTTCTTCTTCTTCTTCTTCTTCTTCTTCTTCTTCTTCTTCTTCTTCTTCTTCTTCTTCTTCTTCTTCTTCTTCTTCTTCTTCTTCTTCTTCTTCTTCTTCTTCTTCTTCTTCTTCTTCTTCTTCTTCTTCTTCTTCTTCTTCTTCTTCTTCTTCTTCTTCTTCTTCTTCTTCTTCTTCTTCTTCTTCTTCTTCTTCTTCTTCTTCTTCTTCTTCTTCTTCTTCTTCTTCTTCTTCTTCTTCTTCTTCTTCTTCTTCTTCTTCTTCTTCTTCTTCTTCTTCTCTTCTTCTTCTTCTTCTTCTTCTTCTTCTTCTTCTTCTTCTTCTTCTCTTCTTCTTCTTCTTCTTCTTCTTCTTCTTCTTCTTCTTCTTCTTCTTCTTCTTCTTCTTCTTCTTCTTCTTCTTCTTCTTCTTCTTCTTCTTCTTCTTCTTCTTCTTCTTCTTCTTCTTCTTCTTCTTCTTCTTCTCTTCTTCTTCTTCTTCTTCTTCTTCTTCTTCTTCTTCTTCTTCTTCTTCTTCTTCTTCTTCTTCTTCTTCTTCTTTCTTCTTCTTCTTCTTCTTCTTCTTCTTCTTCTTCTTCTTCTTCTTCTTCTTCTTCTTCTTCTTCTTCTTCTTCTTCTTCTTCTTCTTCTTCTTCTTCTTCTTCTTCTTCTTCTTCTTCTTCTTCTTCTTCTTCTTCTTCTTCTTCTTCTTCTTCTTCTTCTTCTTCTTCTTCTTCTTCTTCTTCTTCTTCTTCTTCTTCTTCTTCTTCTTCTTCTTCTTCTTCTTCTTCTTCTTCTTCTTCTTCTTCTTCTTCTTCTTCTTCTTCTTCTTCTTCTTCTTCTTCTTCTTCTTCTTCTTCTTCTTCTTCTTCTTTCTTCTTCTTCTTCTTCTTCTTCTTCTTCTTCTTCTCTTCTTCTTCTTCTTCTTCTTTCTTCTTCTTCTTCTTCTTCTTCTTCTTCTTCTTCTTCTTCTTCTTCTTCTTCTTCTTCTTCTTCTTCTTCTTCTTCTTCTTCTTCTTCTTCTCTTCTTCTTCTTCTTCTTCTTCTTCTTCTTCTTCTTCTTCTTCTTCTTCTTCTTCTTCTTCTTCTTCTTTCTTCTTCTTCTTCTTCTTCTTCTTCTTCTTCTTCTTCTTCTTCTTCTTCTTCTTCTTCTTCTTCTTCTTCTTCTTCTTTCTTCTTCTTCTTCTTCTTCTTCTTCTTCTTCCTTCTTCTTCTTCTTCTTCTTCTTCTTCTTCTTCTTCTTCTTCTTCTTCTTCTTCTTCTTCTTCTTCTTCTTCTTCTTCTTCTTCTTCTTCTTCTCTTCTTCTTCTTCTTCTTCTTCTTCTTCTTCTTCTTCTTCTTCTTCTTCTTCTTCTTCTTCTTCTTCTTCTTCTTCTTCTTCTTCTTCTTCTTTCTTCTTCTTCTTCTTCTTCTTCTTCTTCTTTCTTCTTCTTCTTCTTCTTCTTCTTCTTCTTCTTCTTCTTCTTCTTCTTCTTCTTCTTCTTCTTCTTCTTCTTCTTCTTCTTCTTTCTTCTTCTTCTTCTTCTTCTTCTTCTTCTTCTTCTTCTTCTTCTTCTTCTTCTTCTTCTTCTTCTTCTTCTTCTTCTTCTTCTTCTTCTTCTTCTTCTTCTTCTTCTTCTTCTTCTTCTTCTTCTTCTTCTTCTTCTTCTTCTTCTTCTTCTTCTTCTTCTTCTTCTTCTTCGTCGTCGTCGTCGTCGTCGTCGTCGTCGTCGTCGTCGTCGTCGTCGTCGTCGTCGTCGTCGTCTTCTTCTTCACTTTCTACTTCTTCTTCTCGTGTCTTCTAAGTCCCGTTGTAGAATGACGACTAAAACGTCGTATTGTCGTTTACCGCTCGGTTGCGATATCTGCGCATTTTTGCCCCAACCATCCAATTTTAAGACACTCCGTATCAGTCACGTTCTACGGTGTAATTGTTACTCTACAGTGCCCCCCCCCCCACCCTTTTTTCTCCCCAACCTCCTCACTGGAGCCCTTGGAAATAATATGAGAAAGGGAGAGAGCGAAACAACTTTTATATCTCGTCTTTTTAACCGGGAGCGGTCTTAGTGCAGTCTATAGGAAACTCACTTTCAAATCCAGCTGCGACTCGCTGCAGCCCACGGCCGGTGTTCGAAACCTAGCGGTTCCCTGGATTGAACCAGCCTCTAGGAAATGGGTATCAGAATTAAGACTCGGGTAAAAAAAAGAACCTTACCCTCTCGCTGTTGCTATGAAGTTGGGTGCGGACGGTGACCCAGGCGAACAGTTTTTTTTTTTTAATCAGCTGTCCGTACTGGTGGCAGAGCACTTATGGTTTATCACCGTGTGCAATGACGCTGGTTCACATCTCCCGACTTTACCTTTTTTTTTTACCTTTAACTCCACAACCCCCCCCCCCTTTAGATTGTTGATCCCTTTCACCGCCATTTCCAGCTTCTAATTATTTATACCCTTCACCATTAGGTCCCCTCCTTAGACTCCGTGGGGGCACGCTAATCACTTGATCCTGACAAGGCGTTGAGCGTCACGGAAACCTAAAGACTTAAAGAGATATTGTCCTCCAAGACTAAGAGAGGATTCACCCAGTCCCATATTCCAGGGGTGACAGAGTGTGGCATGTTGTATTTATGCCGGTTATTACCTATCTCTCCCAGACACTGTCTGGAATAACAAGTGTGACTGCTGTTAATTCGCTTGTGTTTTGTGTGGTAGCGTTTTTGGCTAACTCGACGTACACCTTCTGTTGAACCAGCCCTGTTCTACCAACATGCAAATTTGAGCCAGTGCCCACGAAGCACAGGACAATACTGGTATTGTATCTTCGATTATGGAGATCATTCTGGTGTGCCTGTCTTTCTTATCCCGCAGACTACCTGCCAGCCGAAGGTTTCAGGTGAGTCAAGTTAATATTTGCATTGTGTCCCACAGGTAGATCTTCTTCTTTTTCTTTTTCTTCTTATTCTTCGCATTCACCGGCTATAACCTCCGGTGGAAAGTTCTGGTTGTTCATCTAATTCTGGACTTCGACCTTGTTCTAGAACATGCGTGTTGCATGTACATCTGTTTTACACATCTGGCTTATGTGCATGCACACTGCTGGTTCCTTGCCTTTCAGGCAGATGCAATATGTCTTCGAAGGAGGCCCCAAGTAGTCGAATCTTACGACATGCTTGTTGGGGAGGCAATGGGTCTAATCTTGTTCTCCCCATATTGGGGTCCCGAAACACACATCAGGAACACTGGTAGATCACAAGTACTCTTTTTCCTTTCTGTGAGTTTCTGTATTGTTATCGGCTGTGGTTCAGACGATCATCAACTTTTGTTTTGAACAAAGGATGATCAGAACAACAGATTGCACAATTTATTGCCTGACATATATAGCTGTATCTTGTCAGATGCATATAACATTAGCAACTAAATAAGATAAAGCAAATAAATGGATAATGTCGGATTATAACTGATGTCATGGAGTCGTATTTCTGTAAGTAGAACGTTTTCTCCATCAGTTTTACCTAGTTGTAGCTCAGTTTTCATTTGTATTTTTCCTCATCCTGCGCTCACTAATTCTTGATTGCCCATGTCTAATTTCTCTCATCAGCTTTCGACTGTTTGTAAAATACTAGTATTTACGCTATAAACTATATATCCCCCCCCCCCCCAAACCCGACTTCCCCCCCCCCCCCCCCCCCCAGGATTGAAGTCCCAAGGAGAATATCTCAGGGAGAGAGTCGTTACTCACTCTTCGTTTTAGAGATTATCTTCTTTGCACATGGGACATTACTATAACTGCTCCCAACTTCTCATGAATGTGTCTCCAGGTGTTTTTAGGCTAACAAGTCCCATTGTGTTCTGGTTAATGTAACAACGGGTGGCTTCCGCATGATTTTCCTGTCTCGCCGCTCCAACTGGCACACCCAGGGTATGCAGTCACTCAGTGAATCAAACAGGTACAAATTTAGGACACCCGTTGAGCCGTATAGACATATAGCACAATTATATTGTAAAGGACTCTTTTTCACACATTCAGACGTTTTAGACATATAGGGCTAGTGCGATATTTTACAGACCAATCGGCACTCGGTGAATAATGTGGTCAACATCACACTGGTCGCCTTTACTTCCAAGGATTTTAGTCGGATCGACAGGTAGAAAAAGTTAGTTTTGAAAAATAGTCCGGCTACGTGACGACCTGGACCCACAACCTTTATATCCGCAGGCGAGCGACAGTAGTATAACTGCAAAACGGCGACGAAGTAACGTATAGTCCAGTATCGGAGTGGCTGTGACGCTGTTAATGAATAAAGATTCCTAGTTCCTCTTTTTACTAAGAGTTTGTGATGTATGCTGAATGATGTGATGAGAAAATGAAAACTGGAGTTCGTCGTGACAGTAGGAAAGTTAAAGGGGAGGAAAGGCATTGATGGACTGAGAGAAATATGTTAGACAGTTAGACATCATGACATGGAGGATCATCTGTGTCAGAGTTGACTGAAAGTACACGAGACAGAAGGGCGTGGATAGACATGACTACATACACCACACGGCATGGAGGATCATCTATGTCAGGGTTGACTGAAAGTACACGAGACAGAAGGACGTGGATAGACATGACTACAGACACCACACGGCATTGACTTTAAGAAGAAATATGATGTGGCGGTGGCGAAATACACAGTCTTCTTCTTCAGCATTCCAAGCCCTTCAGGTTCATTACTGCAGATTCCCTGTGTAGGTACCGGGGCCTTGTTATATGGAAAACAAGAATAATCCCACTGCCTACACCAAAGCATGTCGTAAGATTCGACTGATTCGGAGCTTCTTTCAAAGTTGGAGTGCATCTGCCTGAGAGACAAGTAACCAGCAGTCTGCATAAAAATGAGTCAGATCTATAAAACGGATGCACACGCAACACTCTGGTTCTAAAACAGGACTACAGTCCAGAAGTGGATGAACAACCAGAACTTTCCACCAGAGTTTACAGCTGGTGAACGCGAAGAAAAAGAAGCAGATTACAACAGAAGTCACCCACCACCTATTCGTCACTCTTGTTGGCCTTCTCTTTTTTCAGCTGGTGACACCAAGTGTTTGTAGGCCTGTATCAATATCATATCTCCATTGTCTTCTTGATGTACTACAGTTCAGATCCCTTGTGTATACCGTTTTTCCCTCTCTGTCATCTGACATTCTGTCAATATGCCCCAGCCATTTTAATCTATTTGCCCTCATGACACTCGTCGGCTTTATTTCTAAAGACAATTTCTGGTACATTTAATACAAGGTCCAAATAGGAGTACAATTTTACAGATCAGTCTGTACTTAGGGAGAGATGTGGTCGATTTCACTCGCGCCACCTTTTCTTCCGTTGACATTTCCTGAGCCCACTTCACAGTATTCACCTGGACTCCCAGGTGAGTGTGTGGAAGGGGCGAGGGGGACCGCCTTGAAGTAAAACTTGAGCATATAGCCGCCAGAACGTCGTACCAGCGTGTTAGTTACTCAACCACTGCTAAAGTCGACCATTAATGTCCTTTTATTTTATTACAACTCTCTCTCTCGTTCTCTCCCTCTTCTCTCTCTATCTCTCTCTCTCTCTCCCACAGACGCTTTGAAAAAAAGCGGGGGCCTAAAGACAACTTATCATATCTATATATATATGTATATATATATATATATATATATTGTTGGTCCCTATTATAAGAATAAACCTGGAACATGTTCTGACGACTGGAAAGATTTGTTTGGAGACAAAAAAAAAAAAAAAAGAGAGAGAGAGAGAGAGAGAGAGAGAGAGAGAGAGAGATGGGAAGGAAAACAACGCGAGATGATTCTAGACAGTCTTTTGTCATGGAATGAAAAGCTGTGAGCACACTGACTAATACACGATGTTGGAGGTCGCCAGTTGGGAGGAACGATCACCATCCTAAGAAGGAACTGCTGCCAACACAACAGTCATCTTTCATATCATGTTTACTAATCATGTGGGAGGGATGGAAAGTCTAATAATGCAGTCGTTTTGAACTCCGAGGAGGTCTCGAGAGGAGGAGGGGAGACCACTATAAGAGAGGAAAGGAACAAACAATTTGAAACAGGACTGCACAATGTGAAATAACATATAATCAATAAGCTAAAAAAAAGTCATAAGCACATACACAATACACATGTGAAATAACTTATGAAAAAATATAAAACTGTTGTGCACGCAATAGTCAAGTTCTGGAACTAGACTAAAGTTCAAAGGTGGACGAACAGCCAGAACTTACCGCTGGAGTTTACAGCCTGTGAACGCAAAGAAGAAGAAGAGGTTGAAAATGGAATGCTGGTCTCTAGCAACCTAGATAAATGAACGTCTGTCTGTCTGTCTGTCTGTCTGTCTGTCTGTCTGTCTGTCTGTCTGTCTGTCTGTCTGTCTGTCTGTCTGTCTGTCTGTCTGTCTGTCTGTCTGTCTGTCTGTCTGTCTGTCTGTCTGTCTGTCTGTCTGTCTGTCTGTCTGTCTGTCTGTCTGTCTGTCTGTCTGTCTGTCTGTCTGTCTGTCTGTCTGTCTGTCTGTCTGTCTGTCTGAGAGTGTGTTTGTAAGAGTATCACTGTCCTTATGTCCTATGCCGATGAAGGGTTTATACTGTAACCTTCATTTTGTGGTTAATTTTTGTTTCATTGTGAAGACACTTCTCGTTTGGATCGATATTTTATCATGCGTTGGTATAGCTGTGTATGTATCCGTGTTGTCTAAGGAAAGGAATTATATATATATATATATATATATATATATATATATATATATATATATGTGTGTGTGTGTGTGTGTGTATCTGTGTATGTGTGTGTGTTTATATATATATATTAAAACATGTGTGTATATATATATATATATATATATATATATATATATATATATATATATATATATATATGTGTGTGTGTGTGTGTATACATATATATATATATGTGTGTGTGTGTGTGTATACATATATATGCACACATAAATGTGTTTTTTATGTACACATATACATATGTATATGTGTGTGTGTGTGTTGTCTTATATATATTTACACACACATATATATTCTTCTCAGCGTTTTTCTCCTTTTTTCTTAAGTCCATGCCGTGTGACGTTGGTAGTCATGTTTATGCACAACCTTCTGCCTCGTGTACTTGCAATCAACTCTGACTCATACTGTCCACGGCCGGCTCCATCTAACGCCCGTCCTGGATGGTCCATGCCATGATGTCCTAGGGAAGAGAGCTCAAGCTGAGGTACTGTACTTTTTCGGTACCGAACAACTCAGTGTACGTTCTTTGGTGTTTCATGAGATAAGCGCTCTCTTCTGTCATAGACAGTTGTTAAATTATCGCTTTCTTCGTGAAATGTCGACAGGCGTTGCGAGGAACATATCTGCCCCCCCTTTTTCACCACTTCCACGTAAAACATATTTTAAAGGCGTATATATATATATAGCGCTTAGAATACCTTGGGCAGCCAAAAAGAGCAACCAAGAGGTTTTGAAAGAGGCGGGAGCCCGAAGACAACTTATCACAGACATCAGAAGGAGACAGTCATCATTTTTCGGCCATGTTATGAGAAGAGGGAAAATAGAACATGTTGTGACCACTGGAAAGATATGTGCAAGGAGAGATAGAGGAAGACAACGAGAGAAGATGCTTAACAGTCTTGTTGCATGGCATGGAAGTGTGTCGGCACACGAACTGATATATGCTGCAGGAGATCGCGGATTGTGGAGAGGCATGATGGTCCACGCCAGTCGGCAAGGCAACTGATGATGATGATGATATATTTAACGTTTTCTTGCATTGGCTGGTGTCATGAAATATGATAGGGACCTCGAGGCTTTATATAGCTTGGGTGAGGGGTGGGGGCGGGGGGGGGGGGTGGGTCCTCTGTCGAAATCGAGAAGTGGTCAAGTTATTTGCCTCGCGCTCTGAAGGTCATGTGTCTGTTTCACTGCTGTGTCGTTCAGTTTACTAGTTCTATGTTTTTATGGATATTCCTGGGAATCGTCACCGGAGCTGCGTGGCGCTTTTGGCAGTCGGCTAGCTGTTCTGTGGAGAGAGGCCGGGCCATATGGGATAAACACCGATGCGAGGATGTCGATCCTCCCGGTTTTAACTTGTACTTTATATTGCTTGTGGTCTCATCAAGACTAAATCTGGCTCGGTATGGGGGCATTCTTTGTGTAATATATTATTAAGATATTAAAAGCCATGTTCATCTTCTTCTGCATTCTGAACCATCGATGTTCATTGTTTCAGATATCACCTGCCTCCATTCATCTCTTTGGTTGGCCTTCTCTTTCCATTTGGTGACATAAAGTGTTTGCAGGTCTGTCTGGACATTATCTCTCCATTTTCTTCTAGGTCTGCCTCGTGGTCTACGACCATTCATCTCCCAAGTGTATAAAGTGTTCACTTCTCTGTCATCTGATAATCTTTCAATATTCCCCAACCACGTCAGTCTATTAGCTCTCATGATGCCAGTGATCAATGTTGATTTAAACAGATTATGAATTTCGTTATTGCCATATTAGGTTAGTTGCGTATCCTTTACAGGACGTTGCAGAACCAACCCCAACAGCCCCTTGCTGTTGTGTGGTTTTTCTAGGCAAATTTACGTCCAGTAGTTTATTGCCATGTTACTTTTGTAAAAATGTGCATTGCTTGGTGGTAGCCTAATGAACACGTGTTACACAGCGATACACGCAGAAAAACAACCCATGAGATGGACTAAAATCTGACTTTATGTCCGACTGTAAAACCAGGGCAAGACATTGAGTGTTGGAGATCCATTTTTGGGTGCTGCGTCTGAATGGTTGAATGATTGATTGATTACTGTTTGTAGTTTTCATTTCAAAGTTGGAAAATCCATGCATAGTTCACTGAAACGTAACAATAGCCCAATCAGCTGGCCAGGATTTCGCTCCACTTGACTGCGTAAGCCTGGTTAGTGTTAATAATAATAACACAGTATTCTACTGTGTTTGTCTTTTCGGCTGAGAAATGCCGTCTCCCTCCTGTTTATGAAAAGGTAGAGAACAGAGTGACATGATTAGAAGCAATTGTACTGTAGCTGGCAATCATCGCCTGATTCACCTGGACAACAGTCGAAATTAGACGAAGCTGAAGAAAAGTCTACAGTAAGGTGTATCTTACCAGACATATTGGCAGTGTCTGCTGAACTGTAGTGGACAGAAATAGAAATGAACAAAAGACTATGATTGGGACACGAATGATATACACATGCGGGAAAGGGGAACCTGAGAGTTTATGCCCCCGCCCCCCCCCCGCCATCAACCCGCCACATTATAAAAGAGCTGGGGTGGGGGTGGAGGGTGGCGAGCTAAACCTTTTGAAATATTTATAAGGGCCCTTTGCGAGTCCAATAAAAATGTTTAAGTTTCTTTTGTTAAATATTAATACATTTTCTATTATTTAAGGGAGCCGTCGTAGTGTAGCGGTTAGCCGCTCGTCTGCGGATCCGAAGGTTGTGGGTTCGGGTTCTGACAGAACGGTACCTTTTCAAAATATACCGTGGCCCCCAGGTAGACCTAGTCTTAAGTGGGTACAAGATTCAGTCCTGGGAAGAAAAGGCGACCGGTGTCATGCTGACCACATCACCCACCAAGTGCCGATTGGTCTATAAAATACAGGTCTAGTCCGAAATGCCCAAATACGTCTGAAGATGTGGAAAAGTGTCCTTTGCTAAATGTATATAATTTCAACTATATTACTAAATTTTTTACATTCAGCCCATAATTATTGCAGTTTTTGTTATGATTATACACCTAAACGTGGTTTAGGTCCCATTGGTACCCGAACGATCTACTACACGATCTACTTTTGTTTAATACTCCTGGTTATCCACCTAATTATTACATAAACTCACTTTGCTCCAGGTAATACTTTTTTCATCCCTTTATCTCATGACATGCTTGTATTAACTTCTTCAGCGTTAAATATATAATCTTCTCCTGAGTTCACTGGCTGTAAGCTTCAGTCCTGGTTGTTCGTCGATTCGAACTTTAGCCTTGTGGCTAGAACCTGAATGTTGAATGCTGAATTAAGAGTTGACATCATAGCACTCAGGACAATGCCATAAGCGCTCCGTCCCCCATCTTCAGTAACAAGCGAAGAGTTCCAATTCAGATGGTACCAGAAACTGTCTGATTATATATCCCTCTCGCCTTTCCATTGAGTGTTGAGCGTCGACCAGATCCCCTAGCAACTCCCTGCAGCGCCAATCTCCTCAGATCGAAACTATCTGTCTGTGCCTCCGCACTGTACACTTGCTACCAAAGGGCCCTCACAACATCTAGCTTGTCCTAGATCAGTTTACCACCAAGTGGTGCAGAACCGGCTAGTCTATCTGCTTGCTCATTTCCCAACACACTGGCATAACCTGGAGAAAATATCTAGAGTATGCTAACTTCCCGGGACCTCTGAAGTCTTCTTCTTCTTCTTTTTCGCGTTCACCAGCTGTAAACTCTGGCGGGAGGTTCTGGTTGCTCGTCCACTACTGAACTGCAGTCCTGCTCCAGAATCTGAGTGTTGCGTGTGCATCAGTTTTACAGATCTCATTCTCTTGAATACAGACTGTTGGTTCCTTGCATCTCAGGCAGATGCACTCCGACTTCAAAGGAAGCTCCCCAATTAGTCGACTCTTACGACATGCTTTTGGGGAGGCAGTGGGTCTATTCTTGTTTCCCCACAATGGGGCCCCGGAACCCACACGAGGGTACCTCTGAAGTGATGCTTGCCACTCTGCACTGAGAATGCCTCTTTCCACCTTTCTGAATATGCTCTGTGAGTCAGTAACAATGACAGCGTGTGTGTACAGCTGATTCTCAAACCAGCCAAGACAACAGTGACTGCATCCACCTCCTCCACGCTAGGACCTGAGTTTTCCAAGCACATCCGTTGTACCGACTTATTTGTGTGGAGGTGCTCTGTCACTCTGTCGCTCTGGCAGAGCACGCCAATAGAAAGCAGAAGAAACACCAGGATGGGGACTGACATAATAGGTATTATTAATCTTTCCCGTGTGGGTCCAGGGACCCTTTGGGAGGGTGGGGAAGGAATAGACAAAACCACCTCTACTCCAACGATGTCGTTAAGTCGGACCGGATGTGTCCTTCGAAGAGATTACATATGCAGAGGCGAGGAACGAACCACTGCTTAAAGATAAGCCGATGTGAAACCACGCAAAAATCAATTTCTAAAACGATATAAAAGTCCAGAAGTGGAGGAGCAACCAGAACTATCAATATATGTAAACGCGAAGCAGAAGAAGAAGATCAGTTTGTCCTTGTGTCTGTCCTACACTTCTAGGAAGTGCATTAACAGTAAATCGAATATATTATCGTTCTCTGTGTTTTGCAACTAGCAGAAGTTGCACAGCTATGCATTGATAGATAGATACGTATAAGTTGTCGAACAACCAACTGAAGCACGTTACCGAGGGATGCATCCTCTGTGTTGTTGGTATTTGTTTTTACAGATCAACTAGTCATCACCTTGTGTGGGATGCTATTTTTTCGTTATTTTGAATCCCCACCGTGTCTCTTGCCAGGGGCCGCAGAATAGCCCGGCCATAGATGTAGCCAATTTCTGAACACGGTTTCTGGGACCTTCTCCACGGGTTATCCTAATCCACAGGGTAGCACTTGTGTCCTAAGGTGTTTATCGCTTGGTGTTGATGTCCTAGTGTTTTACAATCAAACTGAAGCAAAGTTAGCTATGGAATAATCAGTCTGTCTGTGTGTTTGTCTACAACTGGCTACAGGTGTTTATGGGCATCTATGGTATGGGCCACAGCAGGTCCGATCTTTGACTACTTACAAGACCAGGGTTGGCACTTAGGAACTGCCCGCAATCGTTAAAACCTACGTAGCTTTGCGAAGGAACCGAGCACCTGTGCTAACAAGTCAATGTTTCCATTCGCTATGCTTTTATGGATAGTTGAATCGTTCTATATACTGTGTATTTGTACATGACAGTGTAAACAGTGTAATGTCTGTTGGCAACCTCTGCTGACAAGTTTGTATGCAAAAACACACATACCCCCGAACACACTATAGAAACTATAGACTTTTTTGGGGCATACTCTAAAGACTCGACGAGTTAGATATCCAGTTTTATTAAATCTGAGGCGGGACGACCTGTACTGCCAGTTTATACACACTCTAAGGCTCGAAGAGCTGGCAATAAACTATTTATAGCAGCGGTGGGGTTTCCCCGTCCCTCTTTTCGTTTTTGTTTGTTTTCCCTTTCTATACCTTTTTTAATCCCTTTAAAAGGGGGATTTGTAATAGTCGACTAATTTAAGGTTCCTTCGAAATCGGAGGCAAACTGCCCGAGAGACAAGGAACCCAAAAATCTGCAACAGAAAGTCCGTGTGTCAAAAAAAATGAGCAGGGGAAACACTAGATTCTGGAAAAAAGACTAAAAATCCCGGGTGGAAAAAAAAAACCCCGAACTTTTCCCCTGGGGTTTACAGCCAAATAAAGGTGAAAAAGAATGAAGAAGAAAAAGTTTCCCAAAACAATGGTTTACCAAACCAACTTTTTTTAAAAGTTCAGATTTTTAGGGCGTCAGTGTTTCGTTCCCTTTTTGTTTCATGGGATTTTTAGAAACATTCATAGCATTTCGTTCAGAAGCCCTTCGTGTAGGTTTTCCCGGGCCCGTTGTGGGGGGGGGGGGGGGTGGGGGAAAGGCCAAAAACCCCTGCCTTCTCAAAAAGAAATTTTCCCAAAAGTCGATAATTTGGGGCCCTTTCCCTTTGAAAATCCGAGGAATTTTCCTGAGGGCAAGGAACCAACCCAAACCGCATACAATTTAGTCAGGGTCTGTTAAAAAGGATGTGCAAAGCAACACTCAGGGTTTTAAACCCAAAACTAAAATCCAGAGGGGGACAAACCAAACCCGACCTTTTCCCTCGGGGGTTTTCAGCAGGGGAAGGGGAAGCAGAAGAAGGGAAACCCAGAAGCCCTTTTTTGAAGCCCCCTTTTTCCCAATGATTGTTGGTAAAGCACGAAAAACCCCCAAAAATCTGGATCCACACTTGAAGACGAATTATTCGAAATTGGCAAGGGCACGGGCCATCTGGTTTAAAAATTCCCGCTAGTAACTGTGTATACGCCCCAAACTTTCCCGTATGTACCAAGCTGCGTACAGAATGTTAGACCAACACATTTGTCAGTTTCCCCTGGATATTTTTTCCCCAAAGATTTGTGCAGCCGGAGTACGAACAAAGGGACGGGCTGGTGACTGGGGTCGTGTGCAACCCCCCCCTTTGGTGCCTTGTTTGGGGTTTTTTAATTTTCTTTTGCTATTTTTTTGCGGCATCAGGAAAAAATTTCGGTGTTTTTGTGTAATTCTTAAAGCTTAGCTAAAAAAATTTAGCTCCCCCCGGAAACTGAAACCCAAACATCTAGCCCCCTACACCCAGGGGGCCCCCACGTAGAGCTAAAAAAAGGGGAAAGTTTTCATCGAAGCAAAAACAAAGGGAATAAAAAGAGACAGTATTTAATTTTTTTAAAAATTTTTAAACCCCCAAAGAGGGTTTACCCCCCCCCCCAAAAAACAGGTAGATAGGGGGAAAGAGGGGGGGTGGGGTGGGGGGTAGAGAATAAGAAATGAAAACGCCCGACCTTTGGTGAAAAGATGATAAGTGCAAAGGTGAGAAATGGGGGCAACCTTTAACGGGTTTCAATGATTTAGAGCCTAAAAAAGAAGAAAGAAGAAGAAAAGAAAAGGGAAAAAGAAGAAGAAGAAGAAGAAGAAGAAGAAGAAGAAAAAAGAAAAAGAAGAAGAAGAAGAAGAAGAAGAAGAGAAGGAAGAAGAAAAGAAAAAAAAAAAAAGAAAAAAAAAAAGAAAAAAAGAAGAACAAGAACAAGAAGAAAAAAAAAGAAAAGAACAAGAACAAGAACAAGAAACAAAAGAAGAAAAAAGGGAAAAAAAGGGGAACAAGAAGAACAAAAAAAAAACAAGAAGAAAAATAAAAAAAAGAAGAAGAAAAAAAAAAAAAAAAAAAGAAGAAAAAGAAGAAAAGAAGAAGAAAAAAGGGAAAAAGAAGAAAAAAAGAAGAAAAAGAAGAAGAAGAAAGAAAAGAAGAAGAAGAAGAAAGAAGAAAAAGAAGAAGAAGAAAGAAGAAAAGAAGAAGAAGAAAAAGAAGAAGAAGAAGAAGAAGAGAAGAAGAAGAAGAA
>CAJHNH020002215.1:134097-140894 GCA_905116865.2 Candidula unifasciata | reverse complement strand
ATTCACTACCTTATTCACTACCTCCCTCACTCATTCACTTACTCTTCACCCACTCCTTTATTGTCTCAATCAATAATCCAGTACTTCACTGAGTCATGCTCTTGGTCAAACAGTCATTGACTGACTGATTGACTCACTCACTCAATCACTCACTTATTAACTCACTTATTCACTTATTCGCTTACCCACCCACTCACTCACTCACACACTCACTTTCTCCTTCATTCACTCACACATTTGGCCACTCACCCAGTCACTCATTAAGTCCTTCCCTCAGTTGATCAGTCAGTCAATCAGCCATTCATT
Source organism: Candidula unifasciata (assembly GCA_905116865.2). Taxonomy (NCBI): domain Eukaryota; kingdom Metazoa; phylum Mollusca; class Gastropoda; order Stylommatophora; family Geomitridae; genus Candidula; species Candidula unifasciata. The sequence goes on along the minus strand of CAJHNH020002215.1, from coordinate 140,588 downwards.
CATACAATCAGTCACATGATTATTCACACTCCTATTAGTCATTCAGTCAGTAACTCACCCATTCAACCATTTATTCACCCAGTTAGTTACCCAACCATTCTACAGCTGTCTCTCTCTCTCTCTCTCTCTCTCTCTCTCTCTCTCTCTCTCTCTCTCTCTCTCTCTCTCTCTCTCTCTCTCTCTCTCTCTTGGGGTTAGACACCAGTGTCGCTCATATCTCCAAACCCCATCCTCTCTCACTCCCCCACCCCACCCCATGCCCATCCCCACCCCAAACATCTCCTCTGCCAACATTCACTCTTTCCAAACATGCTGACTCACTGCCTGCATGTGAAGTATTACGAAGGCAGAATTAATCTCTTTTATATATTTCACGAAAATGTTTGTGAACTAATACTTTTTTGTTGATGTTGAAAAGAAACACGCAGTGACGAAGATTTCTTCTGATGAATTTCCTTGTAAAGACGAACCCTCAAAGATTTCATTTTGAGATAAAACCAAAACTTTTTCCTGACGATAAAGTTATGGTGTAATTGAATGCCTTATGTAAGGGTTCATAGAATTATATAAACAACAGAGAAAAGATGCTTTTTGTTTGCCAAGCTAAATATGTTGTAAATGATAATGCGGGTATTTTTTGGTGTCCGAAAATGAACAACAGTTTGTGTACTGACGTTAATTAACGGGTAATAATTAATTTCAAATAAATGCAATTGTAAAAGACGGGGATAAAAGTGAATTGTTCCATTGCATGTGAAAGTATAAGGATATCTCGGTAATTGAAAAGTTATATTGTACAAAGGACATTCGCAACAACAACAAAAACAAACCTTGTTTGGTGAAAAGATGAATGTGAAAAGAAGATATATGTTTTGTCATTTTAGCTCAAAGCTCACCGGTTCTAAACTCCGGCAGTTTTAAAAAAGGTAGGAAATTATAGGGAAGAAAAGAGAAAGAAATAAGAAAAAATAGCTTATGACAGCTTTACAAAACTGATTACAATGAACAAACAAAGGACGTTGCGGCGAATAACCTTCATCAGCAAGAAAAGACAACACAGCACATATACAAAAATATACACTATGAAATGAATGCACTGGATAATTACATACTTAATAAATGATACTCATCTGGGTCCCCGGTGAAAACTCTGAGAGGAGTTATGAGTTAGATTATCTTCACAGCACTCCGGACACATCCGTAGGCGCTCAGATTCCCCTTTCGACATATTCATCAACTTGAGCGTGTGCGGTAGTCCTAGGCTTACATCAATTACTGATTATTCCTATTTAACCCCCCCCCCCCGTCCCCCATACTGGATCACAAATGATGTTCGTGGCTTAGGCATTGCGAAGATGCCTTTTAATTCAGAAATATGGGTTGCATGGTTCGACCCCAGCTGCGGGCAGTTTAGGAGCGGACCTCTCTGCGCTTGTTTCGACAATTGTATCGAGAGCCTACGGTTTAGTGGCCTGTCAATTCTAAGTGCATGACCGTTGTAATTCCAGCAGCGCAATTTTATAAAATTGGATACATTACCTTGTTTGGTCTTTTTCAGCCAAACAGTTAGGAATTAACAAAAAAAAAAAAAAAAAAAAAAACCATTGATACGGAGCATCACTTCTAGAAAGCGAAGACTGATACTGCAGAACAAACTAAGGAGCATGGTATGCCCAGACAGGCTTGGTCTCTCATCTTATTTGAGTTTTGGATCTGAAATCAGTCAAGTATGCTCTGAAAAAAAAAAAAAAAAAATACGAAAAGTAAAACAACACCACACGTAACGGTCGAGATTTGCCAGATAAGATTGGCAGATTCTGTGTCTCTCTCTACTGAAAGAGTTCAGAGGTCACATTATGAAAAACTGACACCTGTTGACTTGAAGAGTTATTGTAGCGATTCGAATCCGACGACAACAAGTTAAATTCGCGTCAGAAACTTACATTAGGCCAGCCTACGGTTAACATTTCATTCCGAAGTGACTTTCACTCCTGAGTGGGTGTGTATTCACATTAGCTCGAAGTAACTTTCAGTCCTGGGTGTGTATTCACATTAGTCAAAAGTAACTTTCAGTCATGGGTGTGTATTCACATTAGTCAGAAGTAACTTACAGCTTTCAGTCCTGGGTGTGTATCCACATTAGTCAGAAGTAACTTCCAGTCCTGGGTGTGTATTCACATTAGTTCGAAGTGACTTTCAGTCCTAGGTGGGTGTGTATTCACATTAGTTCGAAGTGACTTTCAGTCCTAGGTGGGTGTGTATTCACATTAGTTCGAAGTGACGTTCAGTACTGGGTAGGTGTGTATTCACATTAGTCAGAAGTAACTTTCAGTCCTGTGTGTGTATTCACATTAGTCAGAAGTAACTTTCAGTCCTGGGTGTGTATTCACATTAGTTCGAAGTAACTTTCAGTACTGGGTGGGTATTCTCATTAGTTCGAAGTGACTTTCAGTTCTGGGTAGGTATTCTCATTAGTTCGAAGTGACGTTCAGTCCTGGGTAGGTGTGTATTCACATTAGTCAGAAGTAACTTTCAGTCCTGTGTGTGTATTCACATTAGTCAGAAGTAACTTTCAGTCCTGGGTGTGTATTCACATTAGTTCGAAGTAACTTTCAGTCCTAGGTGTGCATTCCCATTAGTTCGATTTGACTTTCAGTCCTGGGTGGGTATTCTCATTAGTTCGAAGTGACTTTCAGTTCTGTGTGGGTATTCTCATTAGTTTGAAGTGACTTTCAGTCCTGGGTGGGTGTGTATTCACATTAGTTCGAAGTGACTTTCAGTCTTGGGTGGGTGTGCATTCACATTAGTCCGTAGTGACTTCCAGTCTTGGGTGGGTGTGTATTCACTGTAGTTCGAAGTGACTTTCAGTCCTGGGTGGTTGCGTATTCACATAAGTCCGTAGTGACTTCCAGTCTTGGGTGGGTGTGTATTCACCTATGTCCGTAGTGACTTCCAGTCTTGGGTGGGTGTGTACTCACATCAGTCCGATCCATTTCCATCTTGTAGTTGCTAACAGAAGATTTGGCACCCTGAGATTACAAAATCTCCGCCTGGATTGTTGACCAACCAGGCATATCACACATACGCCGTTCAACATCAAATTATAATTGGGGCATTCGCAAAGGCAACACCAGAAAAAGAAAAGGCTCTTCATCAGGCCTTCGTGCCTACTGGGCATATAGGGCTAGATCCATATTTTATAGTCCATGCCGGCCTCCTTTGCTTCCCTGGACTTGTACCCATATAAGGCCGGGTCGACCTTGGAGCCAAGGTCAATGGGGGGTGGGGTTGATTGTGTCAAGACTTGAACCCACGGCCATCGGATGCGTAGGTTAGAGACTAGTCGCTGCACATCCACCAGCCTGGCGTATCGTGGAAGTTGAAACCCACCGGGACCCACACATCGTGTGATTAGCACCCGGCGACACAAAGTGCCACTATTCGGTTGAGAGTCCCCCAGGTGCCAGTCCCAGAAGACCCATTCAACTGTCAGGTTATATTAAGTCTTCTGGCGGTTATAAAGTAACCTGGTCTAGGGGCGGTGGGGCTGAAGTAACCCTAACAAATTGGTCCCATTTTAGGGCGGAAATGACTAAACTGATATTACTTCCCTTTCATACTCTACTTAAACTGAATGAGGCACCTGGGTGTAACCAGAGGGTCTGTCCGGCTCACTACACTCAGAGGAAAGGCAAGACGAACATATAACCAGACTGTGACCGGTACCATCGGTTTTGGAACTCTGCGCTGGCTGCTGAAGATGAGGACGGAGCACGCATAGGAATGCCCCTAAGTGCTGTGATGTCAATTCTTGACTCAACTCAACTCATCTCTACATAAACACACTGGCATGCATGGCGATTGATTAAAATATGCATACTGAAAGCAGGTTCTGTTCGTTACACGGTTTCAGAAAACGATGTTTGAAATGTGGTATTTGCTGGTCTCAATGACACATTAGTTTCCCCCCCCCCCCCTCCCTCTTTTTTTCTATGCCCCAATCAATAACTAGGTTATTCTCGATTGCATATGTCAATGCGATGCTATTATTTCTCATGACAGTGTTTGCTATGACGAGGTTTCAAATGAAAACCTTACAAGTGTGGTGGAAATTACAAAAACCCTGAAGCCGTTGTCTTGTGACCTGCCAGTTCTGTTGTTAAGGGTGTCGAGAGTTCTAGGCACGTGACAATATAATGTAGGCAAAGATGGTTACGTTATATTGACATTTTGAAGATGGTCACCATCAACTTTTGAATTTCTATAGGTTTTACCTCCTTACTTATATAAAAAAAAATTATTTAAAAAAAAAACGATAACAGAACATTGCTACTCTTTGGTGGTTGTCAAAAGTGGTACTGCAATCTTGAAACTTCTGTGACGTCGCCGTATTCGTCGGCACCATGTTATCACGTGCTTAGCACTCTTGACATCCTCAAGAAATCGTTACTTTCAACCAGCATCCGGAAAAAGGAGGAGGAAGCTTTAGGGTATAATTGTGACTAGGTTTTTTTGCGTCATACATAATGGCTTAGCATTGCACACCATCAAGTAGCTCTGAAAAGAAGTTGTGCAGTGTTGATTCGATCAAAGAAGAGAGACACAAATGCTGTTGCGACCGGCGACCAAGTCGTCTACCGGCGAGCCTGTGGACGATCCGGTAGCCGATGCTCAGTGTCACGATCCATACCCTCATATCATTTTACCTCGACCGGTGCAGATACAAATTAATATTCATTTATACAACCGTGATCAAAGCTACGTTACCGGTGTAAATAAGGGAGCAAACATATTTTGAATTGTATTCTTTACAAAAACTGTTTGTAACCTCACACCATAGCAAATGGCTTTTGTATTAGTAACTATTTCTTTTCATAAGTAAATGTGGGCTTTAGTGTAAATAAATTGTTTTTACTTATCATATTATTATCATCATCATCATCCTCCTCCTCATCATCATCATCATCATCAGGGACACATTAAGGCAAATCGTTTGGCCAGAAAGAGCAACAGTGGAACGTAAACTCTATGGACCACTGAATGAATTAACAACAACAGTGAATTTTATACAAGAGACAAAATTGCTGATATAGACAACTTTTTTCAGGCGAACCAAAGAAAAGAAGAAGAAGATCATCATTATTATTCTGTCAGTTGTTAGTCTATTTTCCAACTTCACTGCCAACATGTTTCCCCGGATCTATACATGCCTTAAAGATTGTTTTTGCAAGCATCACTTCAGAGATCCCGGATAGTTAGTATCCTTTAGATATTTTCTCCAGATCATGCCGATGTTTTGGTAAATGAGCAGGCAGATAGACTGGCCTGTTCTGCACGAGTTGGTAGTGGTCTGGGGAGAATGGCGCTGCGAGGAGTTACAAGGGAATCTGGCCGATGCTCAGCATTCAGGGAAAAGGCGAGACAGATAACAATCAGGCAGTTTCTGGTGCCACTGGAATTGTAACTCTTCGCTTGTTGCTGAAGATATGGACGGAGCGCTTATGGTAGTATCCAGAGTACTGTGATGTGATTCTTTCTTCAACATTTAAGGATTGTTTTCCAAAGTAAGCATGCTAATCTTAAAGACACTGGCCTTTGAATTTAACCAACTCTGGAAAGAATCGCAGGATCTAGTCTTGATGTCTGATCGTTATAACTTCGGCTCTGCAGCTCAACAGTTTACCGTCTGCTTTTCCAGCCTTGGTTCCATTTTGTGTGACATGCCGCTATTTCTCTTACGTCACAATTAATACTATAGGATAGTAAATCTGGTTTATTGGCTGCTTGTCGCTCTTACTGTTCATTGTTCGCTTGTAAACTTTTGTATACTATTGCACAGTGGCGAGCCGTGATAAATTCGCATGTGTAAGCGTTAACAGGTCACGATTACACTGGAGATGGTTTCACGGTCACGATTACACTAGAGAGGGTATTTCATGATATTCCCCTCCTTGTCACTTCGCTGTTGACTGAGTGTATGCGTGCGCAGCTAGAAATGTAGAAACATTAACCGGTAGCTTTCACACATTACAGGTTAAGTATGACTGGCGTAAGCATGTAGTGAGCATTTACTTTTTGTTCTCGCTACGTTTGAGGCCTTAACCAAGTGGCGTAATTGTAATAAATAGTCAACAGCAATATTACATTGTAAAATAATGCATTTTTCGTGGTAATGGAAAGTGTAAGCGGCAATTATAACGTTACATGCATGCCTTGTTACTGCCGTTTTATGTGCAGGACAACACTTCTCTGTAAGTCTTTCTTCTATGTCAACAGCTCTGGGCGCCCTCATTTAAGTTCCAGTTTATTTATTTATTATTTATATTTTGACTGTCCCAGGTGTGGGTTCTGAGGCTCCATTTATCGTATAGGGGGGGGGGGAGGGGAGGGGACGATAGACCCACTGACCCCTAACAAGCAAATCATTATAGGCGACATTGAAGTTTGCTTAAGTTAAATGTGTTGGGCTAAAAAGCTCAGATGCTAGTGAT